>JABFEA020000046.1:17327914-17342016 GCA_019775915.2 Cyphomyrus plagiostoma
AGTGACTGAGATCATGGATACAAGCAGCAGAAATAAGCTTCCTTTAATAAGTGTCTGGCCTCAGTCCTAGAGAGAGGGTGAGAAGCTCATACAGTCAGGAAGGGCTCACATTAGAACTGCTGCTCCTCCCAATCGAAAAGAGCCAGCTGAGATGCTATAGGCATATGCTTATATGTCAGCCATGTTCCCATTCAACCTGCTTATGAGAGTCCACCCTACCAGTCTTCAACTCCTCTTTTGACATTGCTGACAGGAATTGATATTTTTGGAACATGTGCTATTTTTGTTAATCGGGGCATTAAAGAGTTGTAGTTAGAATAATTAAGCAGGGTAAATAATGATGTTCCTCTATTTAGTACAATTTCCCATGTCATTTCTGTTACCGGCTTCCTGAACTGCAAGGTTCCTTTTGAAAGGAGGTTGGCAGATTATACACAATCCTGTTTTATATCGATGAAGTATTATTATAATTATTCATAATCTTCTTTTAGTTTTATGTATTTATTTGTTTTTAAATTCTATTAGATGTCAGAATTTTGAGTAGAAAATACAGAGAAAAACTGGCGACCGCAGATAGCCCATGTAGCATGGACGGTAACCCAGATGCGGAGTTTACACGAAAAGGTAGGATAACCATGCGATTATTCTAAGAACGCTCTTTAAATAAAGAGTACAGATTCCCACCAGAATCTGCATTCTAAACGCACGCACAATCAGAGAGATAGAACCAAAGACTGGAGTACTCACAGTACCGGTGATGGAGGTAGAAAGGGCTTGGGTCATTTTGCAATGACTGAGCAGTGAGTGAATGAAATGTTCCTCTATTTATCTTCTCGGCGATCGCCTACTTCCGGGGTCTCATGGCGATCGCCTGACCAGTGTGTGTGACAGTACCCCCCCCAAGGATCGGCATCAGACGGCCCTGGCCGGGAGGATACCCGATGATGGAAATCCCACACCAAGGAAGGATGAAGGATGAACCGGGCTGGAACCCATGAGTGTTCCTCGGGGGCATGACCCTCCAAATCAACAAGGTACTTAGTACCCTGGCCCCGAGGACGCGCATCAAAGATCCGCTGCAAGGTGTAAGTGTAACCACCGTCAATAATACAGAGCGGCTGGGCAGGAGAGGGTGGGACCATGGGGAAAGTCACAAAATGCTTGAGCTGGGAAATGTGAATAACTGAATGAATCCGGAGCGCCGCAGGCAGCTGGAGTTGATAAGTGACAGGATTAAGCTGGTGGATGATGTGGTAAGGTCCTATGAAACAGAAGGTGAGTTTCCGTGAATTGGTGCGGAGCCGAAGATGAGTGGAGAGCCAAACCTTCCCACCTATACGGAATAATCATCCCGATGGGAGCCGACGGCGATGTTGGGTAGTATAACGACTGTTAGCCCTTTGGATGACTAAATGGGCTTGGGTCCAGAGTCGACACTGTTGACCGTTGGTTTGTGGGTGATAACCAGAAGAAAGACTGCAAGTGGAGTTGATTAGAAGGCCTTCCAGAATCTGCCGGTGAACTGAGACCCTCTGTCCAAGACGATGCCCCTGGGGAACCCATGCAAGTGGACTATATGCTCTAAAATCAGCTCAGCTGTTGTTTTGGCTGATGGGAGTCCTGCTAGGGCTACCAAGTGCACAGCCTTTGAGAAGCAATCAACGATGGTGAGAATAGTATTTTTCCCTTCTGACTCCGGCAGGCCAGTGATGAAGTCCAGGGTGATATGTGACCAGCGCCGACGGGGAACCGGGACAGGATGAAGTCCATGGTTGGTTGGTTGGTTGTTTGTTTGGCCCTAGCACACACCAGACAGGCCTGGACGAGTTCTCAGATGTCGCGGGCCATGGCAGACCACCAGAAGGCGCGTTGGAGGTACTGCAGAGTTCTTCTGGTGCCAAGGTGGCCTGCCAGAGCAGAGGAGTGAGCCCAAGAAAGGATGTCCGGTCGGATGGATGTGGGAACATAGAGTTGTCCGGCAGTGTACCTGCCGGAGTGGGCTCCATGGTTTGTGCTTGACGTACCCTAGCTTCCAGGTCCCACTGGAGAGGTGCAATGATCCGGGTAATGGATACAATAGGCGCATGAGCATCAGCCTCATGCTGGTGGGATTGTGCGTCAGCCTTGGTGTTCTTGGTCCCTGGGCGGTATGACAGATGGAAGTTGAACTGTTCGATGAACTGTGCCCACCGCGCCTGCCGAGGGTTGAGTTGTTTGACGTGTTGGATGGTGATGAGTTTCTGGTGGTCCGTCCAGACCGTGAATGGTTCACTGCCACCCTGGAGCCAGTGACACCATTCCTCCAGGGCCCAATCGATGGCCAGCAGTTCACGGTCCCCTACCTTGTACCGATGCTGAGTGGGGTTGAATTTCCTGGAAAAGAAACTACACAGGTGTAGTTTCTGGTCCGGATCTCACTGGGAGAAGACAGCCCCGA
Organism: Cyphomyrus plagiostoma; assembly: GCA_019775915.2. Lineage (NCBI taxonomy): Eukaryota > Metazoa > Chordata > Actinopteri > Osteoglossiformes > Mormyridae > Cyphomyrus > Cyphomyrus plagiostoma. The sequence goes on from JABFEA020000046.1 coordinate 17,330,352, forward strand.
CACCCACATCCGAGGCATCCACCTCCACAACAAAGGGTTTGGTGGAATCTGGGTGAACAAAAATTGGAACAGTAGTGAAAAGGTGACTTAGTCTCTGAAATGCGTTGATGGCATCCTGGGTGAGGTTATAAGGATGAGGAGATGGACGGGTCAGGGTGGTTAGAGGTGCTGCAACTGTACTGAAGCCCCTAATAAAGCTTCGATAAAAATTGGCAAACCCCAGAAAACACTGTAGCTGCTTAAGCGTCTTGGGTAGGGGCCAATGATGCACAGCTTCCAGCTTCTGGGGGTCCATGGCCACCCCCTGGGGTGAGATGACAAAGCTCAGCAACGTGGTGGAACGCTGGTGGAAAGCGCATTTCTCCAACTTTCAGTACAGTTGATGGGCGAGCAGTCTCCTGAGGACCACCCTGACATGTTGGATGTGCTCTTCCAGGGTGTGAGAGTAGATGAGGATGTTGTCAAGATATATAAATGCCCAACAGCCTATCATGTCCCGCAGCACATCGTTGATGAATTATTGGGAGGCTGCAGGAGCATTGCACAGACCGAAGGGCATCACCAGACTCTCATAGTGATCAGTGGGAGTGTTTAATGCCATCTTCCACTCATCGCCCTCCCTGATGCACACCAAGTTGTAGGCGCTCAGGAGGTCCAACTTGGTGAAATGGGTGGCACCAGAGAGGGCGTCCAGGGCGGTGCTAGTCAGGGGAATTGAGTGTCGGTTTTTGACAGTGATGTTGTTGAGCCCCCGATAGTCAACATAGGGTCGGAGACCACCATCCTTCTTCTTCACGAAGAAGAATCCCGCGGCAGCAGGTGAGGAAGAAGGCCTGATGGTACCCTGGCAGAGAGCGTCGGCAACGTACTCCTCCATCGCCTTGGTCTCTGAGGGGGAAAGAGAGAAAAGTCTGCCACAAGGTGGTTATCGTGCCCGGCAGGAGGTCAATAGGTAGGTCATAGGGCCGGTGAGGAGGTAGTTTCACGGGCTGTTTCCTGCAAAAGACCTCCGCCAGGTCACAATATAGTTCGAGTAAAATATGTGATTCATGTGTGTTTTACCTATCCAAAGTTATGAGCCTAAGATTAATGGGGGTGAAAATCACACATTTTGTATTTGTCGGGTTCTAAGGATCAACAAGGAGATATTGAACTGATTTGGGTGTGGATGGGTGGAGACAAATTGATTGAATTGACCGTAACCAGTGTGACTGATTTGGTAGTAGTCCAGAACAAGGCAGGGTATAAAAGGATACGAGAAATAGGTGAGGGGGTTGTGGTTATATTGTATACATGCGGCTCGACACTTTTGGGATAGGAGGGCGTCGTTCGCAGTTATTTAGGACTGCCGGCGATGAAGATAGATAAAGGAGGGGGATTAGTTCGTTTTGCATTAGGAGGGAAGGCTTGTCGTCTCCTTTAGTGAGTTAGGGATGGGCTTTTAGGTGAGTGGAGTGCCGCAATTGGGTTCAGTATATTGGCGTGAGCTTCATCTTTATTTTCCTTGAGCTTGCGTTTCCTTTGAGTCGTAGGACGTACAGTGCCTTGAACTTGAACCCCATGGGGGGGTGTCGCCTGCTGGCAAGTTAAGTAACCTTTTTATGTGTGTGTGAATGCATGCGCGTGTATGTTGTGTGGGTGTGTATGGGGGGGGGGGGTAGTATAACTGCTCCCGCGATGGTGCTTCTCATTGGTGTGTGTGTGCGTAGCCTTATATAGTGTACTTAATGTAATACGGTACTTAATGTGTGATGTAATGAAGCCCATTGTTTGGTATAGCTGATTATCTCTGCCCTTGCGATTCGTTTTACCCCTTTTTTAATTGCAGAAAGTGTCATTCAATAAAGATTGTCAATTCTTCTTTATAAATCTTGGGTTGTGATCATTACAGGCTCAGGTATTTGTTGCAGTTTCCTGCTGCGTTAAGGAACTCACATTTATGACAATATTAAGCCATTGTGATAAATACTGAGGTCTTGACTGGCCTTAAAATAAAAACTTGAGTCCTCTATTTCCGAGACTGAGACAAGACCGAGTCAAAATAAACTCAATTTCGAGATGAGACCAAGACCGCAAAAAAGGTATTCAGTACTAAAACACTACCTGAGGATTCAAGTTATTGAAATGTATCAGTTGAGTAAAGGTTACAATTTGCATTTTCTAAAACCGCTAGATTTCAGCGAACCACCGTAAGAACCATCATCTCCAAATGGACAAAACTTAGAATAGCGGCAGATCTGCCCACTAGTGGCAGGGCCTAGCAGAATAACTCCAAGAATACATAAAAATTCATCAGGAACATCACAGTGGACCTTAGAGGTGCATCTAAGGAACTGCAGGCCTTTCTCAGGTCAGTTAATGTCTGTGTTTATGGTTCCAATCTTTAGAAAGAAATTGGGCGAAAACTGTGTCTATGGGGGAGACGCACAGTAAAACCCCCTGTTTAAAGAGAATATGAAGGCTCATCTAACGCTTGCCAAAAAGCATCTGGATTAACCCAACACTTTTGGGAGAGTGTGCTGTGGAGCGATAAATCAAAAGTGGAACTAATTAGAAGATAAGGGTCCTGCTACAAGAATAAATAAAGATGGTGGAGGTAGGGTGATGGTGCTGGGATGCTTCGCTGCTTCTACCAGAAAGTGCTGAAATAGAATGTCTAGTCATCAGTCTGTGAGATCTGAGGGTCAAGCAAAACTGGGTCATGCAGCAGGACAATGATCCACAGCAGAAGAGCAAGTCCACAAAACAAGCTTAAGGTTTTGAAGTAGCCTAGTCAATGTCCTAACTCGATCCCCGCTGAGATATTGTGGCGGGACCTTGAGTGGAGGGTTCATAGTTTTAAACCCTGCAATGTGGCCAAATTAAAACAAGACTGTAGAGAAGAGTGGGTCAAAATAGATCTGCAATACTTCCAAAGACTGATTTCTAAGCGTTTGATTGCAGTTGCTGCAATTACAGTGTCGCATGGGAGTTTGTGATGGTGATTATTTTTTTCCTTCAATAAATCACATGGTCGTTTAAAAACTGTGTTGGGTTTACTCTGGATGTCCTTTATATTATTCTAAATTTGTTTGGAGATCATACACAAGTGTTACAGATAAGTGAAAATAGAGGCAATTTGGAAAGGTGCAAATACTTGGTCACTTTGTATATAAATGTGACACATATCCTATTAATGCTTAAAGGTCATTGCTTTTTTCCTGCAAAAAGGGTTAGTTGTTTGTGTGGGTTAAGCTTGTATAGATGTGAACTGCATACAGCACATTTAGTAAAATTAGACTAGTTTTTAATTGGAAAACTAACACCTAAGTGATGTCCTCACTTGCTGTTGACTATTTGTGTGAAAGTTCTTTAAACTGGGTCTACATTTATCATGCTAGTCAGTTTTGCAATGCGTCAAAAGCAAGTTTGCATGGATCTTTTTTTGCGGTTCTGTATAAGGGGCAGCATCCTCAGATATAATGTGACATAGCTTGTCTGCATTAGGCTAGTTCAGACAGAGTAGCAACTATTTGCTTATAAAAGTTAGAAGATTATTACAAATATTTGTATATTTGCATGCCATCGTGTATCATTTTAATTTATTATGTACATTGAATGAAATAAATACTGGGATTACAGGCAACAGAATCAATACTAACATGCAGTAGTTACAGTCGGACATGTATGTAGACCTGGATTTCCAATACTGATCAAATTGAAGACTGTTAATGAAATGGCAGATTGTAACTGCGTACTGAGAGGACTATGGAAATGAAATAGAAATTAACGGAAGAATGATGTATCCATTTGTAGAAATATATGAATTTTGTTGAAAATGGAATATGATATAATTCTAGGCAATCAAAGATCTCTGTGTCAAGGTGGGTAATCAAAGCACATAATTGTTTATTATTGTTTATTTATTCTACTTAAGGCTTTCTGACCAACTTCTTCATGGTCGTCTGCAGAATTAAACCATCGAACCAACTAAAACATTTGAATGTAGAGCATCCAATATCCTACATGATGATAGATAACTTAAAATCTAAAAATGAGCATTAAGGATTGTGAATAATTGAGACAAAGGAGTGATTGATTCACAATATTATAATAATAATAATAATAATAATAATAATAATAATAACATTTATAACATTTAACAATAACAATACCATTTAAACATGAAATAAATGAAATAAAATAACATTTAAAAAAAACATGAAAAGCAGCATGTTTGTTTATGTAGATTGTTCAATGATTTACTGAAAAAAATTGTAGTGCCTTTATACTTTTTTTTCCCTTGTCGTGTCCGGCAGTTGAGCAAGCAGGATGTTGATCTGGGTGCTTTATTGTGCCAACACTTTTATTTTGTCAAGTGGAGCTTCGGATTAAGCTCCTCTTGTTACTTGAGGTACTGTCACGCCCACGCCCACAGGAGGCGTGACCCATCATGTAGCTCATTCCGTTCGGAGGACACCCAATGTAAAAGGAGAAGGCTCCCACTGGGACCTCGCGAAGTATTGAGCTGATGTATCGACGCCTTACTAAGCATTCTCTTGTCTCCTGTCTCCCCGAGCTCCCGTTCCTCTCCCCCTTACCTTTGTCTGGACCTTTAACGTGCCTGTCTTCCTCCCACAGCCCCGATCCCGTCCGTGACCCTCCTGTCCCGCTGCGTCCTGCTTCCCGTTTGTTCTCCCGTCTCGTGCCTGTTCCTCGGATTGACCTCCTGGCTTTGGACCCCGTGTTTTCCTCAGGACTACGATTCCAGCCCCGCGTCTCAAACACCATCACCTCTGGCTCTCCCTTAGGAGGAACTCCTAGGCTCCCGGCATCCGCTCCCCGGCCAGGGAGGGCAATGCTCCCCTGAACTGGAGCCGCAGACGGCTTACGGTTATGACCCTTGTTCTGTCTAACAAAGACAATCTTCCCTTGCATTTCTGGGTCCGTGTGTATCTGCCCGCACGTAACAGGTACACTCTATATTTACCATTTTAGATTACTGCGCCACAAAGCCGGAGCTGACAGGGAATGTTAGCTGAAGTAGAGGAGATAGAGAGGAGGAAGAGAGCCGCATCGTCCAGCTGTGGGCTGCCAGGGCAGCCGACCCAGGACCTGCACAGCTCCCCTCATCCTCCAAGGCCCTATGTGGAGAAGTGGTGTGACATAAATGTATGACTAAAGTGCAATTAAAATAAAAATTTTAAAAAAGGGGGGGTGAGTGGCCTTTATACATTAAGCGCACTTTACAGTTCAACTGAACCAGCAGTTGATTGAACCTGCAACCCTGGGAAAGTGAGCAACTGAGTCACATTCAGTTACTTGAGATTCATGGTAAAGCAAAGTCTTTCACCCACTTTCACATCCGGCTATTTATGAATCAAACCTCTAATATAAAAATTATGTAACAGCAAACACATGTGCTTATCACAGAGCTTTGTCATATCTGGAGTGGTGAAGTGGAGTAAAACCTTCTGAGGCTGTGTTTGCACAGGGAAAAACCCTGAAGGGGACTTTATCATGGAAACTACAGAGGGGAGTAGGTCCTTATGTCAACCTACGGGGAGCTCAGACTCACAACAAGTAACCGTGCCAGGACTGGGGAAGAGTGTGGCGCATGCAAACACTGTTACATAAGGGGTAGGTGTGGACAACAATAAACTCATAACATGAAGTGAGAAACAGCTGGGATAGACACTAACAAATGTGCACAGGATGGGCAAAAGAGACATCTGCTGGCCGAACAGAAACAGGACGTGGCTGATGGAGACAGATCATGACAGTCCTTATCTCTGTGTCTGCGTTTTAGCTTAGCCTACTATCTCACGTTAGTAGTGACAGGTTTCTTCCTGCAGTTTTTCTTGGTAGATATTCATTATTGGTAGATGTTCCTGACAGCTTCATGAAGAATTAATTTGCATAAATTTTTTCACAAAAATAGTTTTTAATGTCTTTCAACCATCCATGTAACTTGAAATTATCTTGTGGTTTTTCAACAACACTATAATCTATAGCCCAGCATAAAACATGCTACATGTTTATACAAATGTTTACTTCAGTTTTTTTTTTTTTTTTTGCAATGCTGAAAGGTCAGAAGTTTCGACATTTGGAGGTGGCTTATAGCTTATAACTTATATAGCCACATCCTGTTCTGTTTATTTACCACATCTGTCTTAGGGATGTTTTTGTTGAAAGTATTTTCCGTACATTTATCTTTGGACATTGCAGTGTCTTGCAACATATCTCTGCCACATTTCAACGTGAGAAACTCACGACTGGACAAGGTAAAGATGAGATCATGGTGGCTGTAGGCCAGTTCAGTCTTTTACTGGAAAGCTATGACCACTACAGGTCAACAGCCCCCAGTCATGTTGATGCAGACAAAAACAAAGTTGATCTGTTAACAGCTTTGTTTGCAGAATTTTAAAGTCGTTATGCATCACGAAATGCATGTTTTCTTGATATATGACCCCTCTACATTGCCCAAAGAGAAGCAGGATTTGGAGATGTTGTCCTCAATGATATAATTCTGAAGTACAAACTTTGCTTGTCTGTAGAACCAGAGTCTGTTTTGACGGAATGGATGAGATTAAAGCAAACTGGAAAACTCAGTGAATGATCTGCTCAGTATTAAAACCGATAGATCACATACTTATACAGTGATACCGTGGTTCTCGAACTTAATCCGTTTCGGACTCCGGATCAAATCCTAAAAAGTTCGAGTTCTAGTTTTTTGTCTCTTTATTCAAATGGCAGTTCATTTTGCAATGGTGTCTCCGGCAATTGCATTGCATGTTGGGGGGGGAAACTCAATTTGCAATTCCCAACTGTCAGGCCGCTCATCAAGGCCTTCACTAACAACGTCACTTCCTTGTTTAGGGCCTTACCAGCATTCCAGGGATCTGTACGTTTAGAGAGTACTGTCGACAGAAAGTATAAATGTGGAAATGAGTTGCATTTGCGAAGCTGTGGTCGATTACTTTCCCTCAATAAGTTGAAATCGAATTTGCAAACTGAATTCAGATTCAGCTAATAAACTCAGATTGAGTTTTTTAATGAGACAACTGCAGATTCAAGTATACACAATTCATATTCAGTTTCTAATAGCACAAATATCGGCCCATAGAGGTAGCCCTCAATGGCCACCACAGGTATCTCGATGGCGGGTCTCCCCACTCTGCGCCTCACTGACTGCTTAGATTCTTATTAAACATATAGATGACAATAATATAGAGCAAGAACAACAATGTGGTGAAACTGTTTCAGTGAGTAAAGATTCACTTTGGAATCATTTTTCTCAGAAACATGAGAGCGTGCAACGTGAACTGGCAGAAGCCAGAGCAAAACGTGAGCTTTATATGGTTGTAGCACCAAGTCTATAAAGTAAATTAAAGTATAAAAGCCTATAAAGTGAATATTGGTAATCAAATAAATTTGTTTTGTCATTCAAAGTAGGTCTAATAGGACTTTTTAAATTTAACGTAACACTGTCATTGAAATTTTATTTTATAGAGAGACAGCATCATCAACAGCAAAAAACTGAGGAATTTAAAACGTAGATGTTTAGCCTGTATATTCTTTAGGCTATTAAACCCACTGATTCCTTCATTTTTAAGCCTATTTTTGTGTGGAATGCAATTGCCAAAGTTGTTGCTATATATTGCTTAAAAATAAATATTTTCTGAACGGCAATGTTCTCGTTGCTCATTTTTCTTTATGATGTAAGGCTTCGGTTTAAGGTGACATTTGTTAGGCATGCAGATTATTTGTCCCTCTTTTAAATTGAAGCGAGCATGGAATGATTTGGCTAGAGCAGGAGGAAATTTTAGTAGAGTGAGGAGCGGTGTTGGGCGGAGCGGCGTAGTGCGAATTAGAGCAGAGGAACGGGCAGAGCCAACAGGCTCTTGAGCGAGGAGCGGAAATTCTCACCGCTCCACTCCTCTCACATGCTCTCATCCACACCTCTACAAACTCAACCCACACAAAAAACTTAGCCTTCATCAAGGAAAAAAGCAGTGTCACCTAGATATTGATAATAAGATGTGAATATGTAATAAATACTGAAATAAATCAAGTACCGTAATAAAATTCCCTCAAGTTTCACTTAGCTGTAACACTTGTGTATAATCTCCAAACAAATTTAGGATAATACAAAGGACAACCAGAGTAAACCAACAGACAGTTTTTAAATGATCATCTGATTTATTGAAGTAACAAAATTCAGCAAGACCCATATCACCCATGTGACAAAGAAAATGCCAGCTTGGCTAGCAGAGCACCTGCAGAATGGGACGCCTCTTTAACTGTGAAAGATAAGATCTGTTCTGTTTAAACAGAAAGGGAGAAGAATATCATTAATTCTTGGGACCTATAATGCGTCTGCTCAGTCATCACCATATTGGCTGTCGCCTACTCCTTTGTGGTTTCAGAGGGGCTACAACTGAGTGCACTGTCACTGAGGACCATCACCTGCAGACACAGGGGTCTGGGCCACCAGCAGAGTCATCGACATGCGTCGTGCTTCCATTCCCTGCTATGACAGAATGACCAGACTCCAGGGATCCCCTAGAGATCATGTTGTACATCTAGGCCAATGTACTCTTGACAAATGATCACCACCAGTTTCTTAGAACCAAGCTTTGATCCTTCTTTCTTCCTCACACTTTCATCAGCATTTACTGCATACTTAAGCTCCTGCATTCCTGTGATTTTAAGGCACAATTAAAAGTGATTTTAACACTACCACTGGGGGTGAGTTGTTGCCGCCCCATTGTCTTCATTTTATTTGTGTGCCCGCCTCTGTTATTTGTACTTAACCTGGTTTCCGCAGCCAGAGTTAATCACCAGTAATCATCAGATGGACCTGGCTGTCAAAAGTAAGACGAGTGATGTGCTGATATCTGCTCTCTCTTTTTGCCGTTCACTATCATGCTGTTGCAGAATCTCAAGGAAGGCAAGCCTGACCGGATGCGTGCACAGGTACCACTGAGTCCCTAAACCTTCAACTGTTGCCTGGGCCCATTTGTTTATTATTTAGATGGCTTCTTGAAAAAAAAAAAACAGAAAAAAAGCATGGATGTGAAATTTGATATTTTGCAGTCCCTGATTGGCTGGCTTATTGGTTAGCACTGCAACCCAAGCTTATGGCTTTGATTCCCATCTCTTCATTTGTGAAGTTTCTATGTGCATCACTTGTCGCATAGGTTTTGTATGGCTACTACAGTCATCTTGCATGCTGAAGTCTCTGATTTAAATGCCCCGTGATAGACTGGCATCCCATCCATGGTGTATCCATATCCAGGAGGGGTCCACATTAGCGGAGCACCATACTACACAAATACACCAGTTTGGCCAGTAACTCAGGCCGGGCAAGTACAAATAACAATAAATTCACACAGGTAATATTGTAGTCACACCAAGCAAGGCAATACCTCACTACATATGCACACCATAATGCACTGAACTATTAAGCATGGCAAATATTAAGGCAAAGTTACAGGTTCATGCACACAAAATTAGTTCTGCTTTGATGACCTGGCCGCACACACAGGGCCACGCGAGCCAGTGAGCACAGAAGCGACGACGTGCAGAATGTCAGAATGCTTGGAACAAAACAGCAGAATGGCATGAACTGACGCCCAGGAAGCAGATCCAATCAGTTATAGACAGCCTACAACCTGTGGAAAGGTGCAAAAGACACATAGAGGTTAAGCTACAAGTAAAAAAAAAAAGAGTTATGGTAACCACATACCACAGTGCAGAAGAAATAATTATTCCGTTCGTATGAGGAATGACCAAAAAAAATCACTATATAGCCTATTGGGATAGGCAATACCAAGTAAAAGAGGGCCAAATATCACTTATTGATTAGGAGGCTGCATATCAGCAAATAGCAATGAGGCCACAAAACACGCACTGTTGTTCACCTAGAGGGAGTTCCAATTCCGAACACAGATCCCGTCTGTGAATGCTTCCAAAGCAACACTCCAAATAACTGTGCCCTAGCTCACAAGGAAAGCTTAGAACACCTAATCACAAAATACAATCGCAGTGTATCGCCGATTTTGTCATACCTTCAATGGAGCGGCATTGCCATCTCATCATTAATACGGGAATGATATTTTGGAGCTGGAGTGCAGCGGAAGAAGGGAAAGAGGCAGTTACCACAAGCAGAGCGCCAAAAAACAAGTATTTATTTCAGTTTGCCTAAACACCCAAAGAGAACCCACGTCCCCACTTGGACATGCGTCATCACCACACGCTGCACACATGAGCATAGGTAAGGGGGAATGCATTCTGCCTCAAAGGTAGGAGCCCCTACAATATACCTCAGCAGGTTGTATGCATGGGCAGTTCTCAATTTATGTAAATAATCCTCTCCACAATCCTCTCCTTACATATGTCACTTTATTCACAAGTTAGTTTCATGTAAATCTAGAGCAGCCTGTGAAGTCAACAGAGATAGATGAGCGCCCAGCACATTATCTTGACAACCCAGCTGGTGCCTATTAGCTAATTATATAAATACCATCGTTTTGTCTGTATAAACAACCCATTGTACTTCTGAAATCACACACTGATTAAGGCATAATGCTGAACAGTACGTATATGGAACACATAGTAAGGTTCTAATAAAGAACAAACCGGACCAGAACTCCATTTCTTTGATTGCTTTACAGTGTCTACAAACGGATGGCATATATCATGTGAGTTTGTAGAGCGCTGTGTTTGAAGGCTGAGATTTACAGATCTGAATAATCCCCTGGGATTCCCTTTCTTTAATTAAGATATTGGTTTTTGATGGAAGGAATCTAATAGACCTTGTTTGAATGCCTTCTAAAGTCAGTATACAAAAAGTTATTCATGATACTGTTTTGCCAGTGGATGACATGGAGAGTTTGAGCAAAGGCACTGCTGACTGAGCAATTTTCAAAGTGCAAAGTGGTTGTCGCTGTTTTATACCTAGTCCTGTAAAATATTACTCTGTACATTAGGGTTGTAACAGTACACAAAACCTACAGTGAGGTATAAACGTAGTTTTATGTACATCAGCAGAGAAAATATTTAGTTTTGAGATTAAGCCTATTTATTATTAAAACTACAAGCAGAAGCACAATTAAGAAACGTTGGAATACAAAGGCAATACATTTGTCGACCTGTCTGAATAACAAAACCTAAGACATGCTTATTTGCATGCTGTGAAAATAAATATATAAAATAAATTTTTAAATGAAAAATATAACTGTAGTAGGCTTGTTTGTAGCCACAAACATCCCTATAGCTGTAATAGGCTTGTTTGTAGCCACAAACATCCCTATAGCTGTAATAGGCTTGTTGCCTCAGATTCTTTAGTATGTTGGATTCGTATCCATCAACATATCCAAGTTCAGTATGATAGGGCTTAGCACCATGTTTTCTGTGTTCAACATCTACTTAAAATTTTGGCTTCTGCTTCTGCCCATGGGTGGAAAAAGTACTCAGTTTTTGTACTAAAGTAAAAGTATAGATAGCACATCAAAATACTACTTAAAAGTAAAAATACCTGGGTCCTCATTGACGCCCAAATGGGTGTATGCAACTTCCATCCATCCATCCATTTCCTAAACCGGTTATCCTACTGGGTCGTGGGGGGTCCGGAGCCTATCCCGGAAGCAACGGGCACGAGGCAGGGAACAACCCTGGATGG
>JABFEA020000046.1:17346299-17358739 GCA_019775915.2 Cyphomyrus plagiostoma
AGCATGGTAACATTTATTACCTTTATTTTATTGTGAAGTGAAAATTAAGAATATCAACAAAAATTTAATAAACGGAATATTATTAAATACACAAATAAAACAGATTTGTCACTAATGAAACTATTCATTTTTTGAAAATAAATATTTTTTGAGTGGCAATGTTGCTCATATTTTTTTTATAATATAAAGCTTCGGTTTAAGGTGACATTTGTTAGGCATGCAGATTATTTGTCCCTCTTTTAAAATGCAGCGAGCGTGGAGCGATTTGACTGTAGCGGGGGGGAAATTTTAGTGGAGCGGCGTTGGGCGGAGCGGCATAGCGCGTATTAGAGCGGAGGAGTGGGCAGTGCCAACAGCCTCGTGAGCGAGGAGCGGAAATTCTCGCCGCTCCACTCCGCTCACATGCTCTGATCGGTATTAATGGAAGATCTGTATCTGGACCAGATGTAATTAATTTTTTTCCCCCTTTGAATTTGTATCTTTATTTTTATTTAACTAAACACGTCATCCTGTCCTCCTCCCTGTTGCTTCCCTCAACCTTTGTTTCCCTTTTACTCCCTTGACAGCCACATAGTTCAGTGGGCTGAGTGTGCGGTACAGAGACTGAACCGGTGTGCTGCAGGTTCGAAGCCGGCTTACAAGCAGCCTCACCCGTTTTGCTTACTTGAGTTTTCCTCTAAGGTTGATAGTATTAGTCTTCTGTTCCTAATTCTCAGCTTGTTCCCGTGGTTTCTCTTGTGTTTTGGTTCGTGTTTAGTGCTTTTGATTTTGTAATTCTTCTACTCTAGCTGCTTTAGTTTCCTAGTGCCAGATTATGTCCAACTTTGTCTTAAGATTCTTGGCTCAGTGATCATCTTTATTAGTTCCATCTGTGGCTAGGTTTCCTGTCCCAGTACTTGTTAATTGTTCTACTTGTTGTCTCCTCTGATTGGTTGTTATAGCTGCCCCTTGTTTGCCCAGCTTGCATGTGTTTCGGTGCCTGTGCCTGCTTTGTTCTCTAGTCATTGTTCATGTTACTGTGTGTTTAGTTCTGTCCCCTTGCCTGCTCTTTAATCCTGTTTTGGTTTTTGTTAGTGTTCTGTTCCCTTAATAAACCTCTATTGTCTTGGAGCCAGACGTGGATTATCACCTTTTTCCTGCCTGCCCCAATGCTACATCATACTTCTCCTCAGCTATGGTTTGGTGGAATCGGCAGGTATTTACAAAGAAGATGCCTGCTGTCTCCCAGTAACCAGTCGCCAGCAAACACTGCCATCCTTTGCCATCTGACACCCTCCAAAGCTGGACCAGATATAAGCACCATGTGTCCTCCCAGGCCACTTGGCAAAAATGTCTGTAAATGTCCTTGATTACTGCATATCACCTGGTTAGGTCTAGTGCCAATAACCCTTTTTGACAGGTGCAGGTGGGATTCAATGAAATTCCTGCAACGCCATGAAAACCAACTGGGTGCCATGCAAGGCATCCCCTCATGCTGGCCATCATAGGTAGTTGTGAGCACAGTGCAACAGAAATGTGATCAATGCACAGATGCAGGACACCACAGCCTTGCTCAGGACATGGGCATCTGTAGGTCTGCAGGAATCCACCAGTGACGTAGAAACAGAGAGCTGCCAGAAGCTGCATGGTGCACTGAGGCCAAAATTCAGATTCAGGTTCTTCTCAACTTATCCTGCATCAGATCAAGGACGCTCATTATTTCAGGCCAGGTAGACTGTATTTGTTGGTGGCGCAGAAGGCAGTGCTATCGTTCAGCAACCAGAGGGTTGCAGGTTCATGCCCTGCTTACTCCTGACCCCATCAAAGTGTCCTTGAGCAAGACACTGAACTCCAAATTGCTCCCGGTGTGCAGGTTGGCACCTTGCATGGCAGCCTCCGCCACCGGTGTGTAATTGTGTCTGTGGATGGGTGAATGTGAGGCATAAATTGTAAAGCGCTTTGTAGAAAAGCGCTATATAAATGCAGTCCATTTACCATATTTCTCTATGAATTCATCATTATTGAAATGGTCCGGCGGGTTCATGACCACCTGCAAAAGCAACTTTGCTTCCTGTATGGTTCCATCTCAAATGCAAAGTTCTGTTGCTGGTCATGAGGGATGATTCACCTTCCCAGGTCAAAAGATGTGACTGAATGCGTAGCAAGCTTGATCGGTTAGCTCATTTTGCACCTTACCAGGGTTGTTCAGAATCTATGATCTGATTTTTGAATTGACCACACCCTGTAAGATGTTGAATTGCAATGATCATAAGAAGAATTTAATTGTGATAGGGTTAATCTATTCTGGAAAAATTTTGGGATACTTTCTTTTGTTTTTACCTTGGGCTCAAGTATTAAATAGCGTTTCTTTTCTGCATCTGATATTTTTTTACGGGCAGTAATGCGGTTTGTTTAGTTGCTGTGTATTTGCGTGATTTTTTATTATTTTCTTTACACCTTTATTTGGGGTTTAATAAATTTGTAGCTTAACATTCTGTGGTCTATATCTGGGATTTCAGAACCTGGAATAGACTGGTTTCCTGACATCAAAAAGTCCTTGCAAAATACAGCCATCGAAAGAAATTTTAATTTTACTGCAGTTATTTTAATGAGCATAATGAATTGTGTTTCTCGTACGGCTGTGTTTTATTTGTTGTGATCCCGCGTTACAGAAAATAAGCATAGGGATGATGACATAGGCCTAATTAAAATAAATACCGTGTTGACCGAAATACAAACGTTTTTCCCCTCAAAATACACGTATGAAAAAGTGCTGTCTTACATGAAGCGTCTAGACAAAAAAATAGATGGCGCCAAATACCGTATTTTGTAACAAGTGTTATGACATACCTTAATACAAGTTTGCCGTAAGATTTCTTGCGTGAGCGTGTGACTATGAAAGCTTGAGTGTCACGCCAGATGCGTGAGAATTTGCAGCCCTGACTATTACGTGTGCTTTGCGTGTATCCCTGAGTGTCGTGTAATTTGTTGGCTTGCCTGCCTGTGCCGCTGCTAGTATTAAACCGATCGTGGCTGTTAGAGTAAGAGCTGTCATGTCAGTTATTAATGTGGCTCAAGCTTTTTCTGCAGTACCTTTTGTTACCCTCTTGGGCCTGCTGTGTGTGTGTGTGTGAAAGGTTGTCATATTCAGGCCAATACGGTACTTAGGGGGGAGGGGGTGTAAAATACATCGAGAAGTGCACCAGATAATTACCTTAAAGTATTAGCCTGTTAGCCAATTTGCCTATGACAAAATAATATAGAAAATTCTTTAAATTGATCAAAAATACTTCTTTCGCAATAATCATTTCGTGATGCGTGAATTTACATACGCAGAACAGCTTATCTGTTTTCTCAGTGTTGCACTCGTTTCCTTGTGCGTAAATTGGCCTTCTGTATTTGTGATAGACTAATACATTTTCATTACGCTGGACACCTAATCACGGGATTCACATATTTTGTTAATACTATGCACCGAAATACTGACTTTTATGATTTTTTTCTGCTTGGTAGTTGCTCGTGGTTAGGGATGCGCAGCTTGATACCTAAATATTGATTATTTTTATGTAAATGTTTTCATTTTGAGAATTCTACCATTAAACGTTTATATTATTACGGGAACAGGTCACGGATCACTACCTGGCCGCCGGGTTGGCAAACAATTATCATCAGCTACCCATACCCTGGCAAGATTTAGCATCAAATGTAGATCGATACGGACAGAACAATATGTTAAGGAATCAGAATACCAGAATACCAGATCAAACCTTGGTTTGATCAATAAGAAAATAAGTGGTATCACCCGTCCGTGCTGGTGGTTGTGTTCTGGATGGACCTCCGTGAACACATCAAATAATACTGTGTTTAAGAACAAGTTTACATGGACCAATGCAGACGAACCGGTGTGGATGCGCCGTGAGTTGGGGAAACTCTCATATCATATTACGGTCCCCCTTTACAATAACTCCATCCATCCATTTTTCAAGCCGCTTATCCTACTGGGTCGCGGGGGGTCCGGAGCCTATCCCGGAAGCATTGGGCACGAGGCAGGGAACAACCCTGGATGGGGGGCCAGCCCATCGCAGGACACACTCACACACCAGTCACACCTACGGACAATTTGGCAACTCCAATCAGCCTTAGCATGTTTTTCGAACTGTGGGGGGAAACCGGAGTACGCGAAGGAAACCCCACGACGACACAGGTAGAACATGCAAACTCCACACACATGAAACCAGGCGGAGACCAGAACCCGGGTCCCAGAGGTGTGAGGCAACAGTGCTAACCACTGCACCACCATGCCGCCCACAATAAATAACGATCTGATATTATTCAAGACTAATTAAATCTGATATAATATTTTGCCTTTTCATTAAATTTGGCCATTTTGCTTTTCGATTGAAATATGCTGGTGTTATTTTACTGGAACTGCAGCACAACAACAATACTTTGCACGATCGATAAGCGCAGAATGCCTCCTTACAGTGAGCGTGTTAATGGCCAAATAAGTTGTGTTTCTTGTATGCCTATGTTTTATTTCTTATGGTCATACGTAAAACACAAAAACAAGCATAGGAATGTGACATATTTAAAAAATAAATACTTTGTAAATACCCAAGTCGTGGGAAAGAATGTGAAATAGATCGGGAACAGCAGCAAATAACGTTCAGCAAATTTAAGCCTGGCATCCTGTAATCGCCGCATTTGATAGCCGTCCGGTAAAGGCTTAAGTGAGTACACGCATCTTCAAAAGGAGGCATATGACCCATCATTCACATATTCACGAATACAGCCGGAGTAAGTGTTTCGCATTAAGGCAAGAGATCTGGTGAGATCTGTTTACTTACACTGTTTTCTGAAGCTGTCTGACGCTGTCACTAGAAACTCAGGGGAGGAAGACATCTGGTATGTGTCTGACATACGCTGGTTTTACAGTGGTTAACTGAGCCACAATGCCAATGATATATTTAACTGATACCACATTGTACATATCAAATACACACTTGCCATTTTATCAAGAATTAGATCAGTGCAACATACTTTTTGTGCATTTGTTACATAATTACATTTTACATACATTTTATATAGTTCTAAGATGCAGCAAGCTTCCTTAGGGTGATGACGATCAGAGCAAGCAGGGCAGAGGCTCCAAGGAACACAGCAATCACGATGGCGGAGATGGCACCGGGGCCCAGGACTCCTGCAAGATGAGGAGAGGACACTGACACACCGCCTTCACCTCCTTCCTGTGCTCCCCTAAGCACACATGGAGGTCATTGCTTAATCATTCCTTACTAAATCAACATAAAAAAAATTCCACTTTTGGAAATGTTTCATATTTCATAGTTTATAGCATGACAGTGATAGCCTAGGTCTAATCGGACCATTTGAAATGGTCTTAAAGAATTCTCCTCAAGCATGTCTACAAAATACAGTTAGTCCAATATGTACAGTGGGTAGAGCCTGAAATTAATATCTTCTGGTTCTACCCAAAGATAGAAACTACTGAATTTCTGGAAATACTGTTTTTTTTTTGGGCTAAATGATATAAGCATCAGAATGCTAACCTCCGCAAGAATTAAGCAGCAATTGCAAATGCTCCAGTGTGCTAGCATTATTAAAAAGCACAATATTGTTAATTTATTTTTAAAAAAATCTTAGTAAACTGCATTCTTCTCTTGCTTCAGCTTGGAAACTGTATAGGAAGACTTTAATTTCTATGTAAACTTTGAAACAGGAAACTACAGCATATATAGAAGTGGTAAAATATGTACCAAAAGTATCCATGGTGTAATAATATTTGTTAATATAGTGTAGTTAAGTTTTGTCGGTGCAAGTTTCAGTGAATTAGGATGTGCCTGTAATCCGAAATTTGCTGGTTTATATCACAAGGTCGACAGAGTGATTCCACCACTGGGGGCCTTTAAACAAGGAACTCCTTTTTAAAAAATGCATGTCAATTTGCATCAAAGTGTCCAATCAAAAACTTAAATGCACGATGGTAATTAAGGATGTTACAGTAGAGAAGCCAGTGGAGATAATCTTGCTTTAACAGTGCATAGTTACTTTAGTGGTTTATTTTTTTTTAAACCACTAAAGTCTGTCCCTAGGCGAGTCACAAAGTAGTGCATGAGTTTGTTATTACAGGCTGGTGTATTTAACCCAAATTTTTAATATAATTGGCCTTTATGGCTATCTGTCTGTAAGTATCACTTGTTCATAAATTAGATGGTATTAATCTGGGGATTGCTTGTGTAATGGGGCAACACATGAGTTAATTAGACCTGAATGAAACACATGCAACCATAGCAGAAACTTGAACCCTTGTTCCAGGGGTGTGAGACGACTGTGCTAACTACAGTGTGCTCCACCAAGTTAACCAGTTTTTAGGAAATAAATATTGAATAATACAGTCTAGCCCCCACCGTAATCATCATCCAGGGGCTGGGAGTGAGTGAGGTCTTCATACTCAGAGGTAGGCGCTTTCCTTGTTAGTTCTTGGAAAGGATTCCTTGTGGTGATGTCATAGGCTCCACCCCCTGAGGACATCTCTGGGTTATCAGCTTGTGGAGAAGGGTCAGCCATGGCCTCTGGAGGAGGAGCATCAGCACAGGATTTCTTAAATATTTTAGCTTGTAATACCAATACCCAGCTAATAGACTTGTAATTACAATCAGCTGAAGCAAGTAAATCACAAATTAAGGGTGAATGAGAGTAGTTCCAATGAGCTTAATGACACAATCATGCGTGACGGAAAAACACTCAGTATATACAAAAGTGTATAGAAATGTAACTAATGCCGTACCATTCTGCCAAATATAAATAACCTAATATGCACATATATATTATTCTGATCATCAGATCAGGTTAGGAGAAGTTGGGGAGTTTGCATTGCTACAGTGCATTGCCGCACCCAACACATGAGGAAACAACTTGGGACCCTGGTTGGCGACCCCCCAGGCCAACCAGTGGTCCAGTCCCACCCTCTGGAAATGGCCGTCTACCTGCCTCAGCCACGTGTTACATGAGTGTCCCATTGGCTTGGTCCAGCTACTCAGGTCCTCGGCAATGAGTATCCCGTGAGCCGGATCAGCCTCAGGGAATCGCGCTGCATGGCCGTAGTGCTGTAACTGACGCTCCCTCACAATGCAGGTAATGCGCCTCATTCAGGACTCAGGACTCCTCTAGCAGCCACTCATTCGACACAAAGTCAAACCAGTTGGGTCCCAGAGACCCAGTACCAAAGGAGTCCAGTCTTTGGTCTCAGGCCACTGGAGAGCAACCATACAGCCAAACAGAGAACACCAGGGCTCTAAAAACTTGGAATTTCTTCCTCCTACAAAGATATCGGAAATGTTACACAACCCTTTCCAGCAACCTCACAACCCCCATGCTCTCCCAATCCATCTATTGGCTTCATAGGAAGAGTCACCTGAGACATGAATGTTGCTACTGAGGTAAGTCAATATGTCAATGCGGTTGACATTCTCTCCAGACACACTGCTGATGGCTGTGCCCAAACGGTCATTAAAGGCCGGGATTTTGTTTTTTATCCAGGACACTTGCAAACCCAGTCACTCAGACTCCTCACGCAGTCTCTAGAGAGCCCCGGTCAGAGCCTCCATTGACTCCGTGAAGATCACAGCATCATTGGCAAAGTCAGGATCAGTAAATCTTTCTTCACCAACAGATGCCCCACAGTCGCTGGACCCCATGACCCTGCCCAGTACTGAGTCCATGCAAGCATTGAACAGAGTAGGAAGAAGAACACACCCCTGGAACCCCAGAATCAACTGGGAGGAACACAAAGGTTCAGCCTCCGCTCTGCATAGCACTGCACAGCCCTCATAGCCAGTCCCGTCATTACCTGTGGTCACACTGAAGTCACCCATGATCAGAGGAGTCTCAACTCATGGACACCCATCAACCACAGAGTGAAGTTGTGAATAAAATGTCTCCTTTATTAAGACATCACCGTGGTTGGAGCATACACTGAGACAACAGACAAGACATAGCCTGAGCCTCATAAGGAAAGGAGTGACATCAGACTCCATCAGGGGCAACCGATCTGCCACAGCAACAGCTACCACCTGAATATAGCAGCCATCAGATCGACCAGATTAATAACAGGTGTACCCACCTACAGAGATTTGGCCACTCTGTGTACTTGAGATTGCTGTCAGGGCTGGATGCAGTTTATGAAACCCAGGATGGATCATCAATGAACAATATATTTGTCAATATAATTAGACTCTTATAAGAAATTAAGTTAAATTAAAATATTACATTACAATACTTATTTTTTTAACAGCTAGGTCAAAGGATGACTTCTAGAAAGGATGCATTCACCTGTAAACAGGGTAGTAGTAATATAGTTATCTCTACTTGTTGATCTGTAGGTGAGAGAGCAATTGACCTCTTTTGGTAGAATGGTGATGAAGGCCCACTGTTTTCACATTGAATGGCTGACCTGTGTCCATTAACTCCAGAGAGTTAGCGTTAGGTCACACTATTTGCCATGACACCAACCCCAAAGTGTTCAAGCAATGTGGCAGAACAGAAGAAATGCACCTGGTAATCAGGAAATGTAACTGCATAGCCTGAACCCATATCTGATGTAAATCTGGGTTTCAAATTATCATCTACGCTTAAAAGAAAACAAGACAAACATATTGTGCCCAAGCTCTAGGTATTCTCACGCTGAACCATCCACACTTCTTACATATTTAGCAGACGCTTATATCCAAACCGACATACAGTTGAGAAAGGAGCGTCAGACAGCATCTTTGTAGCACTTGAGGATAAGGGTCTTGTATAAAGGTCTAATGGAACTAAAGCTGTTCTGCCAACCCTGAGATTTTAACTGATAACCTTTTGATCACAGGCACAGAGGCCTAAAGCCTAGTTCACACTTCACTTTTCTGCATGGTTGTGTATGCAGACTTTTGTGTACATACTACATTTTTTCATGTCCGTGGCAGATGGTTGCGGTTGGTGCATGCATGCAACATTTTCCACCAAACCAGCAAAGGGCAGCTGTGTTGCAACAAAAAAAATACAAGAAGTGTAGTGAAATTGGTAAACTTTTAAGAATAGTCTTGAAGCTGTCATTTGCCTTGGGTGTTATTACGGCAATTTGGCGTACTGCGGTATTTTGAAATATTGGCAACAAAATTAGCTGGGATCCCTCGCTTTTCACTCTGGCAAATTCCTTAATGTAATTAAACAACTATTCTTCCACTACTCTTTGTTCGATTACCTCTGCTCTGTGAAAGTCACTGCTGTGGCCTACTGGAAACACCTACTCGATTTCCTTGCACATGCGCAGATGTTAGTTTGTGGAACATAAAAATCTGGGCTACACAGACACAAAATTTGGCTCACCCTGTGCACAGAATAAAATGGCACTGGGAAATGTAAAGTATGAATTGGCCTTAATAGTCAGAGTTACAGACTGGCCTGCTTCTTCTGTGTCATACTATCTATACCAAGAGTGGGCAATCAAAAGGCCTGGATTTAAGTCGGTTTCTGGGATCTCCTTTAGGCCAGCTGTTCAAAGCCAGGTGTGAGGACTCTTCAGCCAATCAGTGCTCTAATCTAATTAGGGAGGTGCAGTGAAAACCCACATACACAATGGCCCTTTTTGGATAGGATTTCCCACCCCTGATCTATACCATATCCCACTGACACATGGCTGTACATAAATGTAGCCCTGCCAGGCATGAGGGAGTGTTTTAAGAACTGGGCGTTTTAAGTGTTTACTCTACGGAGTGCAAGCTTCCTGAGTTGGATCCCATGCCAGCCTCTCCAAGGCATCAATAAGGCTTTCTGCTGTGAGAGAGGTACTACAAAGCAGCACTTGTATGTGATAAATAGAGGTGGAATCCAGACATGGTTGACTGCAATTCAGGGATGCCAGCAGACAGTTAAACAAGTTGCTTATGGAAAGCAATCAGTGAAAAGATCAACTTCTCTACTTGGAGCATTATTTCTGCTATTTGTTCATTGCTATCTATTATTTTGCACACATGATTTGAATAATGGTTAAAACTACCCTGCCTCTTTCAATCAAGTGTTCCTGATGTTTCACACTAACAAGATTTTTTTAGTCAATAATTCTACTGAAAAGTTTTCAAGGAATGAAATACTGTTTAATACAATTAATAGGAAACAGGAAAACCACATTGGATAGATGTACATTAAGCAGAATTCAAACACATTTCCATACAAATTTTAGATTAGAAATCTACAGTATGTAGTCATTAAGGCCATAAGTGTCTTGCACTTTAAAAAAGAAAATAACAGAAAATCCCTTGGACAAATCATTCATTATTTGCAACGCAGTATTACAATGGAAGCATTGTGGATATCTGGGTGCTGTGACAGGAAAGCAGGTAAGCAGTAAGAAATCCAACATTTTGAGAAGAGACATGTAATTGAATCTATCGCTGAAAAACAAATATTGAGACCAAGATATACCAGAGCAGTGATTCCAGCCGGCAGGCCTACCTGATTCGGTGGCATTGGCGCACAGTGCTAAGACAACCAGAAACAGACCAGGAAGGGTTACCGCATCCATGGCTCCAGTGTGCTGATCTCCAACCAGGCTCTGTTCTGATGTTTGACCCACAAGAGAAAGGACAAGGACAGAGGGGAGGTGGGCATCGGAGGGGCTGCTCTTTTAGGGTAAGGTTTGTGTGCACAAATCTGACTCCCCTCCCACCTCGAGTCCTCAGACATGGACAGAGCAGAGGGTAGCTTACCCCTTACTCCCCCTTCAGCTAGTTCTTACAGAAATTAACCCTTTATTTAACCCTTCATTTATTTGAAAAAGTTAACCTTACTATTTTTGACGTTTTTGTGGCATTTCGCAATTGAAAATGAAATATGCAGCCAAATATAACTATCTTCTACTGACACGGTCAAATAAGTTGGTATCGACAAATCACTTGGACTTCAATATGTTAATAAAAGTAATTGATTGATTTGCTTTTGTTCAATATCGTTTCTATATATGGAATACAAAATATTTCCATTCAGCAGAAGACCAATGTCTTTTCGTGATCATTTCTTGTTTTCCTGTTTACGCATTTGACGATCTACTTTATCAGTAACATCGCACATCATGCGAGCCGAGGGAGGAGCGTGGCGCAATGGGTACCGCTGTCTCAGCATACCGCTACTTTGTGCGTGTGGAGTTTGCATGATTACTCTCTGTGTTCGTATCACTTAGGCAGATCCTCTGGTTTCCTCTCACTGACCAAAAAAATAAAAGAGACATGGAATTTAAGTGAATCAGAGCGCCTAACCTGGCCGTATGTCTGACCGAGGGTGCACCCTGCAATGGCTGGTTGGTTCCTACATGCCTCTCCTATTATGATTAAGTGCTAATCATTACCCTTTCCAGCTTACCTGTTGTACAAACAGGTCCACAGAAGGTGCTGTCAGCATTGCCATCCACACATCAGACCAAAACCAAATAAAAGCTGTAGCAACGGAACGGAAGAAAGTTAATAAGATTATTGATAAATAAAAAGGAACTACGAAGTTCCTTTCGTGCGTTTAATCACTGATGTCGTTTATCTTACAATGCATACTGCTTCTAAAATGCATGCAGTTAAGCATACAAGTAAGTTTAATAGACATGTACTTTTCACTTTATTTGTACTAAAACATTCCTTAAATTAACTAAGAAGACAACACATGTCTCTGCTCCCCCCATCACACATAATCTGTGGCTATGACTTCTGTAACATACCGTACCAGGAAACAGTGGTTCCCAGTAGTGACACAGCAGATAAACACACCTCTTTCCACTCTGCACACATACGCAGCGAGATTGACTGGTAGCTAAACCACATTGAAATATCCTGAAGATTGCTGGGCTACAAGTGCTGGTCCGATTTAAGGTGTGAAGACCCGTTGGTTTGATTTGCTTGAAGGCATTTATGAAGGCTACCTGGGCAAAGCGATTGGTGCACATGTGTAGAAAACAACACTAACAAAAATGATAATAATTCAACAGTAACAATTGATAATTCTGATAGAGTAACAATAATAACGTCAACAATAAAAATATTAAGAGCAGTAACAAGTTAACAGCAGAACTTTTTTCATATTAAAGTCTTACTTTACTGCTCTAACTGGTCTCTTCTACGTGATTTTTCCAGCCAGGAACATTCCAGACATTCACTGCTAGCCACCATAATAAAGATGCAACTGACCCCAAAGTAATTTAAACACACTGCCTTCTGATATGGATTTCGGCACACTACTATTGTGGTGCAAGGCCGTGGTAAATGACCGCGGTTAAGTTAGCCTCATATTCGATATTCGGTTTTCTAGCTTCAATAACTTCTCACGGAAGTAAATTGGGGCGTTTTAAATAGCAGAATCGTGTTGTCAAGTACACAGACTACGATGCACACCGATTATTTTTGCGCTTCGAACTATATCGTGAT
>JABFEA020000046.1:17360891-17371337 GCA_019775915.2 Cyphomyrus plagiostoma
GGCAGTGTCCCACATTGTCCCTCAGAAACATACCCCTTGTCCCCCCTTGGGCTTATTAGCAGGTGGTCACCCTA
The DNA here is from genome assembly GCA_019775915.2 of Cyphomyrus plagiostoma. Taxonomy (NCBI): domain Eukaryota; kingdom Metazoa; phylum Chordata; class Actinopteri; order Osteoglossiformes; family Mormyridae; genus Cyphomyrus; species Cyphomyrus plagiostoma. Next base: position 17,360,966 of record JABFEA020000046.1, read on the forward strand.
GTTTTATTGCTCGACGACTCCGCAGCAAAACTGCATTAAGCAAAGTGCGACCTCTTCAGTTATTTCAATTTTATTTTTTTGCCGTTCGGCACTCTGATTGGGTATCATATTAATATGAGTGAAGTCGGATTTAAGTACTGCGTTAATAACATGTTATTATGTTAAAAAGCGCTAAATCCGCCGAATTGGAACATGCAACGTAAGAAGGTGAAGTGACCGGCACTTTCGCTGCGCCAAGAGATTATAGATTAACTTCTTAGACCAAAAAATAAAATTACATTTGGTTTTAACATTTAAGAAACTTTACATAAACATTAAACGCGTGTGTTGGCCGGTTAGCTCAGTTGGTTAGAGCGTGGTGCTAATAACGCCAAGGTCGCGGGTTCGATCCCCGTACGGGCCATGAGTGTTTTCCTAATTTTGCATCTAATATTCCAATCTCATCGCAATGTGTCGCACGCCATGAAAAACAGTGTAATTCAGGGGAGCATTCTTGTAATATACGAATCGCTCTACTCAAAGACCGCACTATAGTGAAAGTGTGTTTTGTTTCTGTGTACTTCACTTTTATGTTAGGCTCTACAATATAGTATTTGTAAATAAAAATACAACATAGCTCAAGCGAACGATTCATCGTTATAGTTCTTACTCGTATGTTAAGACAGCTTTTTTACTTTTGCATTTATATTCATTTATATAGGCCTAACAAAACTCTACAACTATTTCCAGCAGGGGGCGGTCCAATTATGGAAAATTGTTCGCCTGAGCGTTTTATAGTTCGTTTTAATCGCAATCCGCCAGTATGTCTGCTCACGTTTTTGTCTGGAAGGACAATAGCTCCGGAAACTGCTAAAGCAGCAAATTAATTTACAGCATCTGCATAATAAATCGATATTTTCAAGCCCGACATTTTCTGCTGTTTTGCTCTGAAAACGCGCTGGCTATTTGACCTAGTTCACTAAAAGGCCAATAGTTTAAACTGCATCTCTAGGGAAAAAATTAGAATTAACTGAATTTTGAGCCATTAACATTCTTTCAACAATGTAATGCCTGAAACACAAGTAAGCTTAATTCATCAAGTGGTTTCATTCAGGATTTAAATTTCTTCTCATTCTTATTAATTCGTCAGGAGCTGTTAGGCGAATCATCTAATCAGGGCTGTCTGGTGAGATGAAATATGCAAAAACGCACATTGTAGTGATTATGTAAAGAATAAACAGGTCGGTATTGTATGACTTCGGGATAAGATCAGGCATAATACACCCAGTCTCCATAGCTACATTCCTAACTTTATGAAAGTAACTTTGTCGGGATGGAATGGCATTTAATTCTTATCAATTTCTGTCCCATCAAACAGTATTCTGCGCATTTTGTCGCTGTTGGCCAAAAACGGGGTAATTATATACGCTCCCCTGTGTTATAACGCAATTAACACATTCCTATTTCGTACAGCTTTTTCTCCTGTGGGAAGTGTATGATACTTTATGAAATCAGCATGCAGCAGTAATGCAGAGTCCGTTAACCCGAATCATCCTTGTTGTGACACTTGAGACCACATAGCCTATTATAGCCTATTAAATTAATTCAAAGTGAAGTCACCTTTAGTTGTTGGCAAAATGCACGCGTTATGTGATTTCACGACTTGAAAAGATGATCGCATTAGTTCCCAAACAGTTGCCCTCTGCCTATGATAGATTTCTCATTTACCTAACCTAACTAATCAGCTGACCAACTAACTAATCATTACAACCTCCATTTAAACGATTATTTTAATAGAATATATCTTTAACAGCAGGCCTATATAAAGGCAAATATGGGCCTATTGGTTCATCTTATTCATCTTAAAACTACAGAGAAATGTAATAACTTATAATGTAGTATATTGTATTTTCATCTTATTTTCATGATTTCTAATATCTTGGTTTGATTACTATACTCATTTAAATGTCAAAGAAATTGTCTGCGATTAACACATGCTGCACACAACATTTATAACTGCAAATAGAAATAACTAACTTTAGTGGCGTGCCGAATAGAGAGAACTTTCAAAATCCCTAATTGCATGTTGTTCAACTCTTTCTTGGCATTAAATAAGCATTGCTCAAGATCGGGTTGTTAACGAGAACTTGGGAGTGTTTCTCGTTGCCAGTAAAGAAACTGATTTGAATTAAGAGTTACTGTGTATTTGTTATCCTGAACTGAGTGACAGAGAGAGAGGGAGAGGGGGAGGGAAGGAGGGGGCAGAGATCGGCTGGTAGAACCGTAAGATCTACAACTTATGCGAATGAAAGCATGCACGCGCAGTTCTGTACGGCTGCAGTAAACACCGGCAAGGGAAGTACTGCAGCTTTCAAATCAGCGTTTTATCATTTAGCAAAGACTGAATGAAGCACTCTCTGTCTGTTAATGTTGAAGTATGTGAAAAAATCAAAGGAGACGCTATTTTCATTCTTTGGTCTTTTCCAAGCAGTGCTGTTTGTATATGTGTCAACCTGGCTTCATTGTAACAACAATTACGGCGCAGTCAGAATAACAGTGGACTGAGATGCTACAATGTTTCGGGGACAATTGCATCACTTTGTCTTTTGGTGGATTTTGGCGACGGTCGGGCTTTTGGTGACAGTGCCCGGTGTAGGAACCTATACTTGCCATGAGGTGCAAACGGCTTTCCAGATGCGCCAGATTGGCCCTTGGAAATTGGTGCCCGAAACACCCGAAACAGGTCAGTTTGCAGTGATTATCAGTAGCTGATGCTTTAGACATAAGTGATTTTACCTGTGCTTAGTCGCTTGCGTAATTTACCGGTATTGCAACGTGTCCTTCTTCATGATATCAAATGCATTTAATGTTATGTATTAATAAGTTAGTCTTACATTTATTGCCACATGAATTATTCATAGTTTACTTTTTTCTGTCAAATAAAGATATGAGCGCTAATAATTTACTACTTAAGGAGCGAAAAGGAAACGGACTTTACAAATTAAACGACATTATGAGCGCGAAGGCATATCGTTAAAGTCGTGTACTATAAATATCTGGTTTTGCGTGTCTTTTTTCTATGTGTACACATTGGATATTAAATTGATATCACGGTCTTGTTCGGTGCTGAAGGTAGGCGGAACGGGGCAGTAAGGTGCCTTCAACAGGTTTAGCTGTTTGTCCTGCTACGCACGTTCTGTTTTGGAAGGAGGAGGATGGAATCTGGTGTCCCAGACAGTGTGGGAAGGAAGAGGAAAAGGTGTATCCAGCGGTAGGGGGTCTCTCACTCCCCGGAGTTAAATGCAGCCTTTGTGACAGGACTCACACCCACATTCCTCCATGGTCATTTTTCATAGGATTGTCATTGCCAAATCTCGGTTCATTGTCCCGCTCTTCCCTCTGACTTGGAAGTTACACACTGAAACAATAAAATGTATGTTATTTGTGATTGCTGTAAAAATCGATGAGAGTAGGCCTATGACACTGATGTGCATCATCGCTGAAGCTCGAATTATTGGAAAGTTACAGTTATTTTCCCCAGCATGTCAGAAAAGTGTTCCAGAATCTTCCAGCCAAAATTACAAGTCTGTCAAAGTGTTTTATGTCGCCCATATTAGATCAAAATACTCCTTCCTGAAGTGCATCAATACCACATGACATTTAATCTGCATACGGTGGTCGCAGTCACCTCTCGTCTTTGCTGACATGAAGGCATGGGTTACTGACGGCTAATGTCAGCCCTCCTTTATGGAGGCACACTTATGATATATTTTGGAGTAGTTGTCAGAGCAACATGCAGCACCCAGGGCTGGGGGCAGGGGTCCCAGGTTGACCGAGGAGCCAAGTGCTTCAAGTCAGAACTTATTTTGAGACTCATTCAGATCTTGTGACTTTTTATGCTTATGCATGAACATACATCATGTTGTCTGGATGGTCCATCTGTTTTCTGGTATTGATATTATAACTGAGCTCCTCTAGGTTACCTGTATGAGTAACAGGGAGCCAGCAAATACAATAGCTGTAATCTTGAAGACAGTGTGTGACCACAGTACTGTCTCATCTTGACCCAGAAGAAGGTCAGAGGTGGGTCCAGTTCAGCAGAGGGGGCTTCTGGTCTCAGCTAACATCCTTCCGACCTGTCGACTTACTGCTGTTTGAACTTTGCGGGGAAACTGCTCCTTGAGTAGATCAGCTGTCTTCCTCTCTCACCCTAACTCTTCAAAGAACTAATTAGAATTTCAGAAGACTAGGTGGGGTTTGTAGGGGGTAGGTGTGTATTCCAGCAGCTTTCATTTTTCAGATCCGTTGCCAAGTAAAGCAGCTCTTGATTTCTGAACCTCCAAAAGCCTGCTTCTCAGTGAGCCCCAGTCTGCTTTCTTGACTAGTGCCGAGGGTTTGGGGCAGGCGAAGAAAGAATTTGTTTCATTTCACTTTGTGATGCCAAGAGAGGAAAAGTCGTAGGGTTTCATGTTTTCCAAGGCCAAGGTTTGTAATAAACTTCTGGAAAAAAACAGTGCAAATCAAAGATGTTCCATGAGCCTGTTATGTTCCTCAGCACATTGTGTTTCGATGTGTAACCTATTAACACATAGTGTCAACTTGAAGACAGGGCGAGCCTCTGTTGCCAGTGAACCAGTCACTTTCAGTAGTTTTTTTTAAAAAAAAAATCTTTACAGATTCATCATATTTTTAATAAGGTTCTGTTCGGGCAGTCACTAGTCATACCTTAAATAATTTAAAGAAAAATTGTACCCAAAATCCACTCTTGTTTACTTGAGCTTGTCACTGCACAAGGTCTAATGTGTTTGGAGAAAAAAAGGAAACGTCTGCTTTGAACACATAACTTGCCCTTTTTAATTTCTTTTTTTTAGCCCAGAGATTTTTCAGTGAATGTCTGTGGAAAGTAAAATCCGTGTCAGTGCAAAAACATACTGCTGCATATGTGCTTTACTGTCATCTACTTGCTTACTTTCTACTGAGCGTCTGAATGGGGGCAGGTATTCCTGCGAATGACAAGAAGCCATCTGTCACCAGCTGTGCTGAAAATACTTTGTCGATTATTAAAACCAGATACACAGTATTTTCTGCACACTCATAAACACCTAAAAGACAACACTGGATCATGTCAGTGGTATCAGGGAATCTATTAGTGACTATAATGTTGTAAAAATTACACGCGTACTTCCTGAGGAAGCATTCGGATCATCATGACACCTGAAACAAGATGCACGATGGACGGACAACGCTAGATCTCCTGCTCTTGCTTTTTTTTTGGGAGGGGGGGCTCAGTTTTAGATTTAGCTTTTGATGGTAATGGTTAACTGCCCTGCAGCGCTTACCATTAATAAACAACCGATTTATCCTGCCACCACGCCCCGGTATTAGAAACCAGTGGTACAAAGTTGTTTGCTTGGAGGGCTTTTTCCCCTCCAGGTTTAAGATCACTTCCTTGCGGTGCTACAAAGCCAAGAAAAGCAGGCGGAGACCAAGGACCCTTGGGCGTGTCCCTCTCGGTCTCTCGCCATTGGTCCTCTCCTGGGAGTCGCACCCTGGAGCCTCTTCTCATTGTATTTTACTTATTATTATGGTTTTAAACATCTGAAAGCTGCTGGGGAAGCAGCTGGCATGACAAGCCTTCTGGGGGCCCACAAGCGTCACTTTTCAATATAGGATTTTCTAGATAAAGGTACGCTGTGGTGATGATATGCTTGGTTCAGAAAAAAGACGTTCGTGGTCCTTTTATCATATCTCGTGATATGATAAGATAGTGATATAATCTGCAGAACTAATGAATGCTGTTCCGGTATTTGGATAAATTTGGGAAGAAAGTTTATTGACAACCACATGCTGTTGTCAACAACGTATTCCCCAGGACTCCGTGTCAACCCGTCCCCCCACAATCCCAGCACATCTACCCATGTGCGAAACCTCGTGTGCATGTAGCCACAGACTGGGCAGTGAGATCACCTTCATGCAGATTTCCAGCCTGTGCCAAGTAGAAGAACACCAAATGTCGACCAAATCAACAAAAAAAGTTCTGCCATAAAGAGTATGATTTTTAACACAATGAAAGTGATAGAGCACAATATGAAACAATGGACTATTTTTCTATTGTTACACGATATAAGTCTTCATATCGCACAGCCCTACCGACAAGTACCCTATTATTTGGAAATATAATATCCATACTTTCAGATTTTCAATGTTCACGTGGTGGTTTCTGTAGACTCCCTATAAATTCTTGTCTGTCACCTATTCCTCTTGCTTCAGTTTTTGGGTGATCATGTCTCCGGTGTGTAAGTGTTAGATTTTCAGCAGTGGTGGGTACAGCTAACCGAAAAGTTAGCTTCAGTAACCACTAACTGCTAACTTTCTTTATATGAATTTAGCTTTGGTTTGGTTTTTGGCCCTGAAACCCAAAACCCAAAAATCATACTTGTGGACTTGGGGATTTTAACTTGTTTAACATCAAAGTTGCATCTGTCAGTCTAGAAATTGGTGGTGCAGAAGGCAGTGCTATTGTTTGGCAACCAGAGGGTTGCCAGTTCAAGCCCCGCCTCCGCCTAACCCCATCAAAGTGTCCTTGAGCAAGACACTGAACCCAAAATTGCTCCTGGTGTGCAGGTTGGCGCCTTGCATGGAAGCCTCTGCCACCAGTGTGTGAATGTGCGTATGGATGGGTGAACGTGAGGCATAAATTGTAAAGCGCTCCGAGTACTCGGAAGGGTAGAAAAGCGCTATATAAATGCAGTCCATTCAGAGTGAGGTTTAGGACTTACCCAATTGAGTACCCACTGAATCTCAGGTGTAGATTTATATCCATATAATGTTTTTGTGAAGTGATCGTAAGAGCCATTAAAGATCAAATACTGCTTCCTATTCATCCATCCATCCACTGTACGAGTTTCGTACTTTTATTGTCTTGCTCATTTGCACAACGCCAAGCGCTTTGTGCCACATTTGGTTGTCCCACTTTATTTATTTGCTTAAATGTTTATTTATTATTTTCAAATCTTCGTTTCTATTGTACTTTTATTTTGTTCATTGTTATTTTTAGACACTGTGACCACTACCATGTGAAACAAATACCTTGAATATCTTGTAAAAACAGCACAAGTTAAGGTCTGGGATATATTATGTGGTAAGCTAACATTCAGTACTTGTGCTTGATGCTTTGAATGCAGATGAAATGTGCAGACTTGAATGATGGGCAGACTTGTATGGTCAAATTATTATGGCAAGACGAATGGCTTAGACTAGAGGTGGCCAACCTTATCCACAAGATCATCCGGTTTTTGCTGCAACTCCATAATTAGATTACTAATTAGAGGACTGATTGGCTGAAGAGTCGCCACACCTGGGTTTGAACAGCTGACCTACAGACTATCCCAATAAACCTGCATACACACTGGCCCGTTGTAGATAAGATTGGCCACCCCTGGCTCAGACCATCTCACCACAAGACTTGTTGTGTGCTCATGGTCAGCTTAGCTATGGTGAGTAGCTACTGAGAGTGGTCTGTGGAGGGAAAAACCAAGAACTGCTAATAGGGGGGCCAAGACACATCAATGCGAGATGTGGTCAAAGGCTATCCTCTCTGGTAGGAAGCAATAGAAGGTCAGCATGGGCACTCTGTGGCTCCGTGGCTTCCTGTGCAGCAAGTATAGGGCACTATGAAATCCTTCTTTTTTAACTTATTTTGATCTGTTTTGGAATTTAAGTTTTTATACATTGCTGAACCGAAAAATTGAACCTTTAAGGAAACAAAAAGTCCTATAATGATGTGTTGCACTCTATTGTCTGTATCCACTTTTTTCTTCTTATACGCTTATGCTTCTGTTTAGTCTGTATGCGTTTATTCTTGCTTGCGGTTTTACTGCTGTCCTTTTAAGGATTATGCAATAAAAGAGCCTGCTAAACATCGAGCTTTGCTGTTTGCTTCATGATCCGATTGCCACTCAAGAGCCACAATATATTATTTAATGACCTGTGACAGGTTTATAATTCATTATTAAATCTGGCTAGTAGATTGATCATTTGTCTTCCACCAAATAAAAAAATCACATAACGTTATTCCCCTGACAAACACTAGCAATGGCTATAGATCAAATTTCCTTATGCAGAAATATGGAGAACCATCAAAAAGATATGCAATTGAGATACAAAAATAATTCCATCTGCACAATTTTTGCTCTACTGCTTCTATTTCTTTTCCTTGCACCTCTGGGTAACTTATGAGTTAGAGCCAGTGCTTGTGGTCAACCAATCAGCAGGTTTATTGCTATAAGCCCCATCCCAGTAGTTCCCAGAGTACGCACTAAAAAAAGGTTCTGAAACTACAATTTGAGGTGACAGAATTTCCTGGTTCCTAAAAAAATCTTGGTTCCCAAAAGAAAGTTCTTGGGAAAGTGCCTGATATCTGGAAATTAAGTAAATACTGCGTTTATGCCTTGATTATATGATCCATCCACGTTTTCCACATTACATACATCATGGGGCCCTAAGCAAGCTGCAATGCATTGTGGGTTCTAACACCTTTCTATTATAACCAGCATTCAAGGTCAGGTGCTTCAGTCATATAAAACGCCACAACGGGGGAAAAATGTGATCTCAGTGATTCTGACCATGGCATGATTGTTGGTGCCAGATGGCCTGATTTGAGTATTGGGTATAACTGCTGATCTTCAGGGATTTTGACACACAATAGTCTTTAGAGTGTAGAGTGAGAGAATGGTGCAAAAAACAAAATCATCCAAGCAGCAGTTCTGCAGACAGAAACACCTGGTTGGTGAGAGGTGAATTGTTAGTTGGGAAAAATGCTCTGGTAACTCGGAAAATCACTGTGTACAACTGTGGTAAACAGAAAATCTTAGCAGAACGCACAGCATGTTGAAGCTTGAGGCAGATGGGCTACAATAGCAGAAGTGCATGTCAGCCAAAAGTAAAATACTGTGACTGCAGTGAGCAGAGGGTCACCAAAACTGGACAGTTGAAGACTGGAAACATATAGCCTCTTCTGAAGAATCTCGATTTCTGCTGAGGGACACAGATGGTATGGTCAGAATTTGACATCAGTAACATGAATCCATGGAGCCAGGCTGCTGATGGAGGTGTAATGGTATGGAGAATGCTTTCGATCATTGTTTTGAATGCTACAGTCTATTTGTACATAGTTGCTGACCATGTGCATCCAAAGGAATGACTGGGAAGGCCACAATTTACCCATCTTCTAATGGTTACTTCCAGCATAACTATGCACCATGTCACAAAACAAAAGCAATCTCAAACTAGTTTCATGAACATGACAATGAGTTAAGTGTTCTTCGGTGACCGATCCCAGTCACCAGATCACCTTTGGGAGATTTGCGGCATGGATGTGCAGCTGACACGTCTGCAGAGTGAGGAAATTATGTCAGCATGGTTCAGAATTTCAATGGAATGTGTCCAGCATCTTGTGGAATCCGTTCCATTAAGAATTGAGGTTGTTTTGAGAGAAGGCCCTACCCAGTATAGTGATCCTAATAAATATAATACAGTGATCCGCTGCTATATCGCGGTTCAGCTATCACGCACCCGCTATATTGTGGATTTTTCCCTGATGCGTCACAGTTCTCTGCGTATCGCGTACCTTGCTTGTGGTCTGATTGATTTTGTTTTGTTTTAAGCCCTACGATGGCTCCCAAGCGACCTGCATCTTCTATGCCTTCTGGCAGTAGTGAGCCTAAGCCGTAGCACCATGAATTGACGGTACACTACATCATGAAGGATAAAAAGAATATATAAGACCCATATATGTTTTTATTTCTATATATTCCATTACGTAAAGAGAAAGGGATATGTGTGTGTGTATATATATATATATATATATATATACATATATATATACATACACACACATACATTACATGTTATCCATCCATATTCCTTATGCTTATCCTACTGGGTCGCGGGGAGTCCAGAGCCCATTCTGGAAGCTATGGGCACAAGGTGGGGAACAACCCAGGATGGGGGGCCGGCCCAACGCAGTACATTACATATTATTATTATTATTAGTAGTATGTTATTTATATCCTTAGCCCGACATCCACATATACAGTGGTACCTCAGTTCTCGAACTCACTAGAACTCGAATTTCTTGAAAGTCGAACAAACCAGTTTGAGCTAGAACTGGATCTGAATATCAAAAGTCGAACCGTGAATGCTGACCTAATATAAATTGTACGCGCCAGGAAAGTCACAAAGTTACTACAATGTTATTCTTACTTGAATTCCTTCTTCACAGACTGGACGATTAACCAAACAAAGCAGCGCAACACTGCAGTAACTAACAATAAATAAACCACTAACTTACGTGTACTATTAGAGCATTTATGTCATTTATTTAAACTTTATT
>JABFEA020000046.1:17378273-17388988 GCA_019775915.2 Cyphomyrus plagiostoma
TGTAACTAAACTCTTCAGCCAATAAGGGCAAAGGTGTGTCGTCACGGAGGCGGTTCCAGTTTGTGCAGCCGGGTGAAGGTCAAAATGCATCTAGCCGTAATGCATTGCGTCAGGATCAGAATGTGTTGCTTTAAGCCAACGCTGTAAGCAAGTGGAACGCTCCCAATGACTGGACTGGGGAAACAAACTGAAATGCGGACTTAATACAGAAGACTAATGACAGTGACCAGAAAGAGCTGATCACATGGAGATCCCACACGAAGTTAACAAGGCGGCGTGGCACAAGGCAGGAGTGAACGATCGGAGCAGGACAGGGGTAATGTTGGGATAAGATCTTTACCGTTTTGGAAGCCATTAAGAAAAAAAATGCTCTTCTTGTTTTATCCTGTTCATTCTGTGTTTAAATGGTAAGAAAAACATATTTAGGTGTAATTTGGGGGGGGCAGGAACCAATTAACTGGTTATCCATTATTCCTTATGGGAAAAATTCGATCAGAACTCAAACTTTTTAGGATTTGATCCGGAGTCCGGAACGGATTAAAAGAAAATGTCTACAAAGTTTGAAAAAGATCCATGAAATACTTCTTGAGTTATCACGCTAAAGTGATGAATTGTCTGAAATTGCCCCTTTCTTTAGTATTACTATGCAGTGTGGCTTAAATTTCTTTGAGTTTTTTCCACAAACAAAATATTTCAACATTTGATCAGTTTCAGGTTATCACCCAAACAACATGTTTGCAAAGTTTGTGTCATGGAAGTTCTGGCATGTACATGGGGCATGGGGCAGGCAAGAAAAGGTGGACAATCCACTGGCTGCTTGCAGGAAAAAGGGATTTATTAACAAAATTGAAAACACATTGCTGATATTCAATGACCTACTCACAAACTGAAGGCAGAAACTTAAGTACAGAGGGATTAGAAGAATAACGCAGGACAGGTGGGAACAATTAACAGGGGCTGGCAAAATGGTTAATAGGTGAAACAGCTAATTAAATCAAAGAGCTCAGAAACTAACAGGGAAACAAAGAATTGACAAACAAGGAAACAGAACCTAGACACGGGGGAAAATAATGAAGGCAGGTAAAACATAATGATGGCAAAGCAAAAAAAAAACACAACTGAAAACAAACCACAAAATCATAGGAACTAGAAAAACTAAAACAAAACACTAGAGAACAAAATACAAAGGAGGTAGAATTTGAACACAAGACTAGAGGGTTGGGTAGCTGCATGTTCAACCCATTGAGACATGCAGCTATTTAGGAAGCAAGGCAAACACACTAAATACTTTAACAACAGGGAGGACAGGATGGCCAGTGACACCTGCTGGCCAAACAGGGAGAAGACACGAAACACTGGGACAAACAGGTGCTGACCCTAACAATTTGGAAAAGTTCTGTCAAATACTTTTTTGATATCATCGGTGTCCAATGAATAACACATTTCAGGAATGTGAAAAAAATGTATTTTCTCAGCAACTACTTAACAAAACTAATATAAAACAGTCTAATGTGATACCTGTAGCACAACAAATAGAAACCTATCTTTATACAGCCATCATCCATGCATCCATCCATTTATGTCATTTATTAAAATTTTATTTTACCAGGTAAATTAACTGAAAACCAGTTCTCACTGCTTTACGTGATATTTGGGAGAAATAGCAGATTACGCATTGGAATTGCCTGGGATACAAATGTCAACGTGTAACTAAACTCTTGAGCCAATGAGGGCAAAGGTGTGTCGTCACGGAGGCAGTTCCAGTTTGTGCAGCCAGGTGAGAGGTCACAATTGCATCTAACCATAATGCATTGCATCAGGATCAGAATGCGTTGCTTTAAGCCAGCACTGTAAGCAAGTCGAACGCACCCTATGATCGGACTGGGGAAACAAACTGAAACGCGGACTTAATACAGAGGACTAATGATATATGATAATATTCATTGTATTTAAGCTTTATATTCATATTTGGTATTTCTGGAATGATTGCACTAAATAATCTTGCAGAAAGTAATACCTTGTGGCTATTCTGTTTCCAGGCAGATTTTCTTCTTGGTAGATAAACTGAATTATTTATCTTTACTATACTTAGATTGTCCTATAATGCCCACAACTGGTTTTGTAGTTTTGTAGATTCTAGATTAAACATCTTCCTGGATATTCTCCAGAATTTTGCATGTATTGAATTGTGTATTTGTAGTGTTACAAATTTGATGGCAACATTAGAAAAGTATCTAAATATCACATTTTTTTTCCACTGTGAAGCACAAATGAACAGCAATAAATATTCAGCCATCCAAACCTGATCGAGTGTTGGGTTATGAAGAACATACATCATTGTCCAATAAGCTCTAAGGAAGCATTCCACCATTTCAATGACAATATCATAATACTAGAAGAAACTGAAGACCTAGGTTGAACGTAACAGCTGTATAAACCAGGAACACTGTAGCTCAAGCTGTTTGAGATGTAGATGTCAAGATTATCACTCCTCCTTCAATTCCTGATCATTAGCCCTTCAGCCAAAATAATCTTAGAAAAGTCATTCATGAAAATAATACATTTACATGCATTATTCAGCAGTATTAATGGTGGCTCCAAACTGTCAACTCTTACAGAATAACCAAAAATAAGGAATTAATAGGTCAAATAGGTGCCTTGTATCTTCTGCCAGTTGAAGAGTTTCTGTTGCTCTCTAGTCCAGGATATCCCCATCTCACCTGTTGTAGGTACCTACCTCTCCCACTTCACTCCACTGTGGCTTCCTCCAACTGGCCATCAAAAACGAAAGTAAACATTCCAGGTCTCGTTCAGAGCTTTTCAAATACTCAGGTATGCGGGAGCTGGCGTTTGAGATGGTTGTATTTCAATGCCCCCCTGAATGTGGTGAATAAAAACTAAGTAAATATCCGGCAGGTTCACAAGAGGGACAGTATCAAAGCAAAAAGAACTTTCTGCCTTGGGAAAAAAACAGGACTCAAGAGAGTAACTACTGCATAAATACCTGTTATCTCTGAATGTGTTCAGAAAATGAAAAATGTGTACTTGAGTATTCAATTCAATTTCAATTCAATTTTATATAGCGCCTTTCATGACAGTTGCCCCAAGGTGCTTGACTACATCATTTATACAGAATTAAACAGGAAAAAGGGAAGACAGAAAGGCAGAATGAAAAAAAGAAAACCAGATGAAACAGAAGAGAGGAACCAAAAACACCGAAGTATGGAGAAAAAAACCTTTGAGGGTTCAAGGTGAACTAACTGCTCAGTCCCCTCTGGACATGCTAGCAATATAGAAACAAGAAAGAGTGGGCTTGATTGCTAAAAGAAAGGTGTCAGCCAGGGTCACAGTCAAAGCTATGTCCATTAATGAGTCAGTTGTCCATGCAGGCCTGTTGGTGTCAGCAGATTGAAGGCTGCACCCAATGTCATGGTTCATAAATCACATCAACGATGTCATACTTCCATGGGATTGAACCAGCGCTCCTGGTCATATAGTGCCTATTCCAGGCACAATCCAGACATGTGGGAAAAAAAGCACAGATTTTTTTTGTGATTGTTTAACACAGCAGTACAGGGTGCCAGTTTAATGATAAATTGATGTGAGGGGCTACTTATGTGAGCCACCCTTTATACACTAGTCCTCTTTGAGCTATAGCTTTACTGTAGTAAGTAAAGGTATCTATACGCAGAAACATAGCTGTAGATTGCTGAAATTGCCATCAAATGTCGAACTTTGACAGCAATGATACTGTCCAATTAAAAAGCCAACAGGTCAACTGGGGACAATTAAGGAAAATCAATCTCAACAGACATTTGATTTTCGTCTTCGTGAGGGTTTCAGACTCAGCAGGGTGTTATGAATTAAAGGTGAATTTACTAGTCATCCACGGTCTATTTCCAGTGACAGCGTGGTTGACAGTGAATGTCACCAGTTATTAAAGTGAAGGCCAGCCCATATCTTATTGCAGTTTGAATGAGTCACAAAACTATAATATCGGCCAATAGTTTGTGCACGATCATTACTACAGATCCATACTTTGTAAAACAAAATGGCCTCTCATATAAGTTGTCCACTTCCGTCATGGTACCAGAGGGATTCTTCAATTTCCATCCATCGATCTTTCATATCTGCTCATCATGGTGAGCCTGGAGCCTACCCCTGGAACTAGGGGGGCACAGAGTAGGGTTCTACCAGGATTTGGACGCCAGGCCAAGGCAGGACTGAGTTGCACATTTTGATATTTGTATTTACCTTGAGATTTTGCTTAATAATGATGCATTGAGACCCTATACAGTGCTGATTGACCATAACTACCACATACGGCCCACCGCCTGGTCCTGCCTGCAAGCCAGGGTCTATTTCTGAGGATCTGCAGGTCGTGGGGCCCATGCTGGATTCCTGGACTCCCCATGTATTAGTTTCACATGGGAGGTTGCGGCCAGGGGAGCAGGCTTGGGATAGAGGTCAACCATGACATCAGTGGAAAGGGATGAGCACAGCTGGTCCTCGGACTTGGCCCCGCCGGGGTAATTAAGCGCCAGCAATGCAGCCAGGCCTTGACAAACCAACGCATCCTATTGTGTTTCAGCGATAGATTTGGAAGAGGAGGCGCACAGTTTTCAGGGGCTCCGAAGAGCGGCGGGCAGTTCAGGTTTCGCAGCTGGCTGTGTTTATCCTTCCTAATGAAAACTGAGGTGGGGGGGGTCGTGAAGGCACCAGCCGCACGTTCTCGAGCTTTAGCCGCAGACTGCGCTGATGTCATCGTGGGGTACTTCTCCGGTGAAAGATGGTGGGAGGCAAGGCTCTGGAGCGTGCGGACTCCGTGTCTTATTTCGGACCCATGCTGACGCTGGTCCGCCTGGCGGGCCATGTCAGCAAAGCTGGTGCGTAACTGGGATGAGTGTTGGTCAGACAGGAGTGAGGGTCTGCTGGTGTGTCATTTGTGTTTTTCCTGTTTTGGTCCTGTATTTCTTGTTAAGGCCCCTTGTCCACATAACACCCTTTATGGGCTGCTGTTTGAGAAATTTTGCATTCATTCGCTAATTTATTTGGAAGGCACTTTTCTGTATCGCAGCGTACATGCAAGGCAAATTTTACATCACAAGCATTGCCACTTCAAGTGCTGCTAGGTTGAGCTTCCATCGTGGAAACAGCAGATAGTGCATGTTAACACTGGAGCTCTTCAGTACATCACAAAGCATTATAAAAGACTAACAGAAGAGCTAGTCACACCAGAATGCCATGACAACAAGGTTGTACTAGATGAGTGTATTCAGAGAGTGAATGACTCTGTATTCACTTTTTCCCCAACTCCCCCCGCTTCCCAGATGTGGACCTGCAGGTCTGCAAACACCAGGGCCCCACATGCTGCACCCGCAAGATGGAGGACAGCTACCAGGCCGCGGTGCACCGGGACATCCTGCAGCACATACAATCGCACACCTACGACCCGATGTTCCTCCTGATTAGGCATGGCGCCGACCTCCAGGGTAAGAGGGCCTTCCTGGATCCATTGCGGGCTGGCAGGGTGACTCTACTGGACTGGACTGCACTGGATGAACCGCTTTAATCTTCAACTGGCCGTTGAGAATAATGAAACGATCATATTTCTTTGGAAGTTTTTCCGCATGATTGAGAATGTCTGATGGATTCCTAAAAACAAGCACTTTGAGAGAAAGCTATGCGGACTGTCCCACTTTTCATCTCTGTCTCTGTATATGGCATATTTATAGCTGTCAGAATAACCAAGGACAGAATCATGGTAGACAATAGATTGAAAAGAGATGAGGTTGTCCTTGTTTTGTAACAGAAAATGTCAAGAAAAATATAAAGGGGTGGAAAGTAGTCATCCTTGGAATTTGAGACATTCCAGTTTGTGGTTTGCATTATGTTGTTACTGTGTTATTGTTTAAGCCATAAAAACACAAATAGTTTTTAATTTTGCGCTCAGCTGTAACAAGCCATGGAGTTTTCGGAGTCTGCATACCTGGCGATTTGTTAAGCCTGTCGTACTCTTGTGGTTCATGAGAGGCTTCTGGAAGAATGTTTTGTCTGGCGGCCTTTTTATCGAAGCCGTGGCTTTCAGTTAATGTTGTGTTTTTATAAAGTCAAATTCTTTTATCTCAGATCATACAGACAAATGACCAGTGGGACCCGGAGCTGTCAGTCTGAGCCAAAGAGCCCGTTAAGTAGGCGGCCTGAAGTCTTTCATATAGACGCACATAATGATGTTAGTCTGTGTCCGGGTGGCTTATTGGGTGCCAGCTTATTAGGCTATGCTCACTTTACATAGTACTTCTCGCTCAGTAGACATTTATTGATTTTTTTTTAATCTTAAGGTTTTACTTCTCTGCCTGAGTTATGCTAATTAGTGATACCAGTCCTAGCCAATGTGGCACCCTGAATGAGCATCACTGCCGGAGCCCCCATCTGAGGCAAAGTAAAATCAGCGGGCAAGTTGGCACCCCTTCAGAAGTTGGTTCCCCTAGGTGGTTGATTATGGGATTGACCAGTCCTGCTAATTAGATTTTTAAAGTAGCTAGGAGTACACCCAGTTTGGTATTTATCCATCCAGTTCCTTCAACTGGAATTTTTTTTGTGCTGTTTCTGGCTTTATCTGGGAATCCATTATATGGAACTAGTGTTAATATTTGTGTACACAGATATTGGTTTATTTTGTTATGCACATATTTAGAGAGCCACATATCGAGTGGCGCACAGTCCAAGCCAACATAAGCCGTTATAAGATGATGGAAGGATGGATGATCTGTCAAATGATCTTTTACAAAATAGCATCTGATACCGATTTTTTCCCTTTCCTAAAGACTTCCTGTCGTTGTTGCTAGAGATTACCCTAAATATTATACTATACTTATTTTGGTCATAATTTCTGGGTTCCTCTCCTAAATATTCATAAAATGTTATTTTGGGGGAATAATATGAGAACATGGCTTTATTGAAAGACTGATGAAACCCACAAATGATGAACACATAACTTAGAGTAAAGTGAAGTTTTGTTTCTTTTCATGCATTTGGAGTTGTGATCCATTCCCATTGTGTCTGACATGGATGGAACACCAGCACCAAGTTCCTGATCGTGCTATAAGTCAGCAGGATGAACTGAATCAAGCTGGATTGCGGGGAGGCCAGTTTAATCAATAGTGTTACTTCATTTCTCTTAGACACTTCAGGGTTGGGTCCTACTTTATCATTCTTCTGGACAGAACACAGCACTGTGCTGCCTGCAGTGGCTCCTCGGATCCAGGCAAGGGTCACCATAATCTGCTTTGTGAAAAAGCCACGGGCAGAATACAAAGGGAGGTATTAAAGCAACAGAAATGCGCACATAGAAAGAATTCTGACCGTGCAAAGCAAATGTCGGCGTGAAACAAAATGAAACCCCAGACATTTCATTCGTTTTCAAGTCCCAACAAAGAGGACGAGTCTGGGAAAATGAGGATGTACGGTCACCCTAATCCAGGCGCCCACTGTGGGCATTATGGAGGGCTGTTCTAGCTGGATTTGCAGGCTTTCGTTTCCCCTGTGGCTGCCCAGCGCAGGAGGGGGCGAGCCTGCCTCTCACGCTTTCCCGGAATGTGTCGCTCCTCGTTACTGATGGAGAGGAGGGCGACACACAACCCCAAGCTGGCGGCTGGAGACCCACTGCGGCGCAGACTGGGGACCTCCGGCTCCTGCTGTGTGTCAGCTGTGACCTTTCTTGTTCCCATGGACGTCCTAGCGGTTCACTGGCCTCGCCACCAACTGTCACTGCATCGTTGCTTAACCCCACCCCCGCCAGTGCGGGGCCACTTTTGGGCTCGCTCGTTACCCCCGCTCCCGGCTGCTCCTTTTCCCTGGCCAGCATAGGATAACTGGGCGTCAGCTCCCTGGGGGGTGTGAGTTTCAGCCATCACAAAGGGGGGCCGGCTGCCAGACACAATTGCTCAGATATTGTTGAGCGAGCTCTTTATCTGCACTTCTGCCTTGCATATGGTAGCTTACGTGTGAGAAGGTTAAATACATTCATGGGAACAAGTAGAAGACAGAAGGAGCTTGAATGTAACTCCCCTAAAAAGCCAGTTAATATTATACTTTCTCTGGGAAAAACACTCCTCCTGTCTCTAAGATCCTTTCTTCATCCCAGGTTACACTACAGGTTCCTCCTCAGTGCCTTAAACTCGCTGAGTCAGTTGAACGGAAGCTGTGCTTGGTCTGGTAGGTCCCTGCTAGACCCAGACTGCAACATGCACATCTTTTGGGACCAGTACAATGAACACATGATGTTTATTAACAGAATTATGAAGCTGTCAGTGGCATCCATGATGTAGTAGGGGGCAACAAACCAGTTTTTTGTATGGAGAAGCAGCGTGAGAATGTGTGCAGTTGGAATCTTCACGATGACCTGGCAGTGAGGAACAGATTTATTTACAATAGTATCCCTTTTCAGGCTTTGATGGGGATGGGCTAACAAAAATATCAAAATGGGGTTTTGCTGACTAGAACAAAAACAGAGGGTGATGAGATGTTTCAGGGGTGAGCGGAAGGGGGCCTGATTTCATGGGAAGAGGCCGCGGCACTGAGATGTTTTCGGGTAACAACACAGAAAACATTGATTTATACACAGATTGGATAGCTGCTCCTTAGAAGGTCAAATGCTACATACCATGTTCATCCAAAACCCAGCATTTTAAGGATCATGTTGCAAATTGTGCTCAAGTGCCCTACATGGTGCTGGCATGGCAGGGGTCATGTTTGGCTGATTTGAGGGACTAGTGGATGAGTCCAAGGTGCCCCTGGCTTGCATGCAAAAATCAAGGGGAACCAGAAATGGAGGACTGGGTAGATTGACTGGTTCTAAATGCTCAGAAAACGTTACAAGCTAATGAGAGCATGTGGCTTGTACTTAGGGCATTACCAGGGACCATGACTGGGCCAGTGATGGGTCGATGTGGTTTAGATGGTGAGAAGGTTGAGGTAAACAGAGTGGAACTTTGATGGTGTAAGATAATGATAGTGTCTGTTTCTTCAGCATTGCTGATTGTAAAGAATTGCAGATGTAAATTGAGAGGAAACAGTGAGACCCAGACAAATTTCAAAACCCAGGAGATTTCATTTATACAGTCCTGCTCAACAGTCATTCATCGTTGTTTTATCCTTTTGCTGTACACAGGTGATAGATGGATTTATTCACAGGAACATGATTCATGAGACCAACTTAACTTCTGGGCAAGACATTGCCTCTCCTCAGCTGGCCCCAGCTTCTTGGGAGCCTTAGTGTTCGTGTGTGTATGTTTAGGGTGAGATGGGATTTAGTGCCACCGGATGCTGTTCAGTCGTATCATCAGAAGGCTTGAACACAGAGACAGAGAGAAGCGGAGGAAACGTCAGGATGTTTTAGAAAACGCACAGCGGCTGGGTGCTACCGGATGGTGATGTCAGCGGAGAGAGCTGCCACGCCGCCTGTGGAAGGTGAGAGGAAGTGGCTTTGCTCTCCGGGGCGTCGTTGTTTAGGCTCTCGGCACACGGAGCATGCTCACATCTGCCCAGGGTCCATCGGAGGATTAGTCACACCATTACCTCACCGGGTAGTCTGCACTGGCTGTCCTCACTCTCTCGGCACTGCATCCTGATTAATCCCATTGTTTTCAAATCACCATCGCGTGACTGCTTAAAAGAGGCATTAAAATATCTGTTTATTACGTCAGCATTTTTTTTGGTTCCCACCCTTTTTCACCTGAGAGTTGTCTGGAAAGTTCCATCGATTTAGATATCATCGCCTATTGCTGTAAGGGCGTTGTGATTAACTCTCATGGTGGATTCGAGTTTGGACGGTTTCGTACAACTTCTGAATGAAGGCTCCAGACTTGCTGCACAAATGAGTTGGCGCTTGCAGACAAATAAGAAATATGCTGGCGTGAATGGATTTGTGCTCATTTTTTGCTCATTATTACTGGGTCTGAGGTAGTGCTCCGTTCTGATTCTTTCAGCATCAAAGTTGAATTCAACCAGGAAGGACCAAGGACAGGTGACTCTCTATACCAAAGATACCTAGTGCTGTCGTGACTCTCTATACCAAAGGTACCTAGTGCTGTCGTGACTCTCTATACCAAAGGTACCTAGTGCTGTCAGTCTATGCCAGAAGAGCCCATTAAGTGAGCAGCCTGAAGTCTTTTATATAGTGTGCATTTTGTTGTCCATAAGGGTGACAGTTTAAATCTCAATGCCGACTGATGTAATTTCACCATCGGGCCCTTGAGCAAAGCCCTTAACCACCAGTTGCTCCCGAGACTCTCTGACCCTGCTCTCTCAAAAATGTGCACCGCTTCACATAAAAGCGTCTGCTAATAAATGTGATGAATGAAGAGTTACGGTGTAGATCTCACCATCTCTGGCTCCCTTCAGCTGCAGGGGGCCTCACCCGACGGCCTGGGTGAGTTTCGCTGAGGACCAGCTCAGTAACGTCGGCCTTTCCCTCTGCTGGACATGCAGGCTCAGGCCCATCCCACCAACCCAGCCCCCCCCCAATCTTCCCATCACCATCATTCCCACTCCCTGCCATCAGGGCATCGTTATACCCCGGCATCCCTGGAATTGTTTGTCTTGGAGAGTTTTGTTATAGCTGCACTGCTGTCTTAATTACAGGAATGCTGATGGAGATATAGAGTGCACATTCCTGCTCACCAACTGGCCAAACTCCACCTGTTAACCCCTGA
>JABFEA020000046.1:17389088-17401087 GCA_019775915.2 Cyphomyrus plagiostoma
CCCCCCCCCCCCCCCCCCCCCCCCCCCCCCCCCCCCCCCCCCCGCCCCCCCCCCCCCCCCCCCCCCCCCCCCCCGAGTCAAGATGGATGGCATGCGAGGCTGCCATGCCTCAGTGCATTCTCTAGCAAGTGAAGTGTCATCGTGACAGAATCACAGGCGCCCAGCTGGATTGCTGGAAAGTCCGGTCGTATGCTATCTCTGGAGTTCTTTCGAAATCTGCAAAACGACCGGTTCATGGTCCCGGGTTAAAAAACACTGTATGTCACAATTGAGCGGCAAGTTCAGAAGATTGTGGACGGTGTAATAGCATGACAGGCCGGTTTGCCGGTGCCGGTTGTTTGTCTCCTAGTGACGTTTATCTGTGTGACACATCCCGTCTTGGTGCGTCACCGTGGCGTCTACATCCATCGAGACCCGAGTCAACTCCTCCCCCAACTACAGGTCACTCCTGGTCCCGCTTGTCACACATTCGTTGAAGACGGTGGCGCAGATGCTGCAGGGAAGGGAGAGATGGAGAGAGTGTGAGTGAGTGAGTGAGCGAGTGAGTGAGTGAGTGAGTGAGCGAGTGAGCGAGTGAGCGAGAGTGGCCATTTTTGTGGTCAACGTTATGGAAATGTCACAGTGTCTGTTTTCAAGTGTTTGTGGTCAGGCTTCATGTTCTGTGACATGTTAGACATTAACAAAATGTTGTTGCTTCTCCATCTCTCCATGACATTCTAATTTCAGCGTTATTTACTCAGTAACAATGTTTTAGTCATTTATAAGATCCTCATGGGAGTAATTTTTGGAGGCCGTATAATGTCCCGTGGCAACACTATAAGTGTGACCAGAGTTTCCTTCATGCAGTCTCTCCTAACCTAAAATCCTTGAGATTGATCTTAGTAAATGTTTGCTCTTTTTTCGCACCTCTATTCTGTATCTGATTGTGTTTAGGAATGACTTCCACAAATATGCCCCAAAAGATGACTGTGAACAGCATACAATGCAGGCTGGTATAGTCCCACCAAAACCCTAATTTAAACATTGCATGTCCAAACATCCTGTATTTGTTAGGTGTGTCTGTCCGCTTTTGATCTAAAAACAGCGCGGTTCACTGAACTAAATGGTCCTTTATTGATAAATAGCCCTGAAATAAAAACACATAGAATAAAAAGAACAATAAATAAATAATGAAGATGTGAAAACAACTAAAACACACAAAAAAGGAAAAAGACACAAAATACTGAGAAAACAAATTTGTTTTGTGTTTTATTGACGTTTCTGCACATCTTCAATGATTTGTGTTCTCATTGTATTTTTTGCCTTAAATGCTTTTGCATTTCGTAATGTTTTTTTTAGCTTTTAATGTGCCCTCTTCTGCACTTCAGGACTGCTGTAGAGTATGCATGTGTAAGCAGTTATCTCAACATAATGTTGTGGGTTTAATTTACAAATAATTTAGCCAACTGGAATAATGCTACAAGATTAAAATCAGTAATTTATGTCAAAATTATATTTTGTGGTATAAGGCCTGAGAACTGGGATGTTGGCCTGGGTTTCTCGTGCCGTACTTTATGAGGATTGTGTGTTAAGTTGTTAATGAAGGGGGCAGAAATCATGTCCCTAATTCACCTGCTGCCCAACACGAGACTGTGATCCGTCCTCTTCGGTGCATCCAGGACAGACAGTTCTTTCAGCTGAGTGCTTTTAATAGATGACTCATGTCCTTAAAGTTCGGATTCCTGCGCAAATCGGTAATTGCTGCTTCACCCAAGTGCCTGAGAGTTTTATGTGTCTGTATGTTGAAGACCAAATCTCATCGAGAACCCTTGAGTCCACCAGCAGATTTCACCCTGTGTGAGTGACCTGTTTTTTTTTTTTTGGCTTGGGGGGGGGTGGGGGGACACGTCTTGTTGAGGATGGAATGGCGAATGGCGTGCTTCGGCGATACTCCTGAAAGAGATGCATACTTCTTCCCGGCTGCGGAGAACTCCACGAGGATCTCGGATCACTTATGGCTCAGCAGCTGATCCTGGTTGTTTTTCCTCATAGTAAGATCCAAGCGATCTGGCATAACGGGAAGTGTGCTGTGTTAACGAAGCCCTTGGGATCGCTTATCATTTCCGAAGGTAGTACTGTTATGATCCTGGGGACAGACTTGCTATTATTAAAAGCAAGCCCTGTCCTTCATCAGGAATGGAGTGGATCTGAAGCCTGAGCCAGAAACATCCAAACCGTTTCATAACAGTTCTCGTCGAAGCGTGTTGGATCTGGCTCTCGTATTGTGCATTATTAGTGATCCTGGCACAAACCAATCGTTAACCATCATTTCAAGGAGTCACGCCTTGACTTGTGTTTCCTTTGACATCATCTGGGATTGCAGACTTCCTGATTTTTTTCCTGACTTTTTAGTTTTTTTTTTGTTTTTCTTTTTGCTCTTTTAATGCATTGGGTAGCCGGAGGGTCCCATATAACAGAGCAAGTCTTTGATATTCCAGTTTCCCACTGCGACCCCTTCAAATTTGGCTTCTTAATCATCCCCTATATCTAATTGTTGAATCTCCTCCTGCCCCTCCACCACCTTAACTACTATGTGGTGAGCGTATGGGTCCAGAATGGCTACTGTCAGGTAGGGGCTACATAGTGGTGATGGTTGAAGTGGCTCCACATTGGTTCTGTAAAGCATGTCTTGAAAAGTGTCATATAAATGTTACATTCATTCATCCATACAATGTCTGTGGTTGCTTTTCTTTCCTCCTGAGCTGATGATGGAAGGAAGGTGTGGAAAACTGTTGCCAGTTGTTGCTGTCTGTAATGGCAGATGAGCATTTCTCTATGAGCACTGATGTCCTTGGAAGTGCCGTTGGACCAGGGAGATTCCTTATCAAGCAGCAGGGGTCATGTGACTCTGGGGAAGGCATCCCACTTCCTGGCAAGGTTTTGGGGCCTGCAGTCATGGGCTTTTGTGAATCACATGCCGGATTGCTATCGCTGGTGGAGATGAAGTTCCCTGACACGTCTCTGGGGAGTAATACTGCTTATCACAGCTGCTGTATGCTAAGTGACTGCACCCGCTTTCTGTCACAGTGCAGCCAGAGGGAGGGCGTGTCTGTCTGTCTGGGTCTCTGTCTGTGCGTGTTTTTGTGTGTGTGTGTGTGTGTGTCTGGATTTGTGTCAGTCTGCGTCTTTGTCTTTGTCTGTGTGTGTTCTTATGCGTGTGTGTGAGTGTGTATGCGTATGTGTTTAGATTATGTTTCTATTACGTTGTGGGGACCAAATGTCCGTCACAATGTAATAAAAACCTGTAATTTTCAAACTATGTGGACCATTTTTTAGGTCTTCACAAAGATCTGTGAATGCAATCAAAAGAGTAAAAATGCCAAAAGTTGTATTTTGTTTGGTTACTTATGTTTAAGGTTAGGGCTGGGTAGGGGTTAAGGTTGTCATGTTGGGATTAGTGTTTTCCCCATAGAAATGAATGGAGAGTGCCCACAAAGATATAAGTACAAACCTCTGTGTGTGTGTGTGTGTGTGTGTGTGTATGATTGTGTGGTCCAGGTATACCTTACCTTGTAGGGACCAAAAGTCCCCACAATGTGATGAACATCCGTTCTTTTTTTTTTCTCAATTTTTTTCAGTTTCCTAGTCCCCATATGGTAAGAATCTTTTTTTTAATAAAAATCTGACTGCAATGACAAAACTAAAAATGCAAAACTCTTGTTACTTATGGTTATGGTTAGGGCTGGGTATGGGTTAAGGTTGTCATAGTTAGCATTAGCATTTTTCCCATAAAAATGAATGAGCAGTCCCCAAAAAGAGATGATGTGTGTGTGTGTCTATGTGTGTATGATTGTTTGTGTGTGTGCATGTGTGTGTCTTTGATTATGTGTGTGTATGCATGATTGTGTGTGTGTGTGTGTGTGTGTGTGTGCTTGTGTGTTTCCTCACATTTGCTGTGGCTCCACCATTTGCTAGGATGCCACTGAGCTGATGTCAGGCCTGAGGCGCTGGTCTGATGTTCCCGCCCAGGGCCCAGTCCAGTCCGTCAGCAGCACTCAAAGCGGCTGTTTTGGGTCCTTCTGAAGTGGGCTGGCCCATACCTGCCTTTCTTGGAGGACACAGAGCTGTATACATAGGGCTGGATGGTGTTGCCTGTCTGTCCTTTCAAACAGATTCATATCGATATTTATCATACACTGAGTGCATGAACTTTACACTTGGATGTGGAATTACCCAGCTTATGTCTGTGTTTCACTGTCCGGGATGAGCCTTCTCAGAGAACAGTAAGAGACCACAGAATTTATAATTATGTCACAGACAGATAGGGCTACACTATACAGACAAATGCTAAAAATTCTGCAATATCTACATGTAACATTGTTTAGTGATGGAGCTTGTGGACAATAACAAAACTTTGTGTGCTGCTTTCAAGGACATCCAACCTGGTCTCCCTGTAGATTTAAGGCATCTCTCCCTCTCTGAAGATGTCCACCTTGGTCTCCCTGTAGATTTATGACACCCTCCCTCTCTCCCTCTCTTGCAGATAACTTTGAGTCCCTGATCTCCTTCTCCATTGGCTTCACCGGCTCCCTGTTCGACAGATTGATGGTTGATGTGCAACCCCTGGTCTCCCAGCTCTTTGGCAACCTCTCTCTCTATGTCCTGGGCGGCAACGTCACGGTGGACTCTGCCGTGCAGCATTTCTACGACAACCTCTTTCCGTTTGTTTACCTTCGGATGTTGACCCAGGGTCCCGCATTACCGGACGTGGAGTGGACCCGCTGCATGAGATCCACGAGGAGGACGGTGGAGCCATTCGGGCTCTTCCCGGAGGACCTGGTCAGGGATCTGGCGGGCTCACTTCTGGCAGGCCGGGCTATGAAGCGGGCCGTGGCTGTAGGAGCTGAGGTCCTGACCGCCACAGAGAAAGTGCCGCTGTCTCGGGAGTGTGAGCGCGCGCTACTGCGCATGATGTACTGCCCTCACTGCCGCGGCCTAACGCTCATCCAGCCCTGCGAGGGCTACTGCCTCAACGTGCTGCGCGGCTGCCTGGCCGACGTCTCGGAGCTGGACGAGCCCTGGAGGCGATACCTAACCGTGCTGAAAGTGCTCAGCGGTGCCATGGCCGGAGAGCACGACCTCGAGCTTGCGCTTCTGGGTGTCCGCACGCAAATCAGGGGTGCCATCTTACATGCCAAACTCCACGCTTCCAACATCTCTGCTGCTGTGAGTGCCGCGGCAGGCCCTGGCTGTCAACGTGGATTCCTGCCCTCTACTGGCCAGCTGTGGTGCTGCCCCAGCTGTGCATCCCTCAACACATAATTTACTTCCATTCATTTCATTCGTAAATATATTAACATTTTATGATACAAAATACTTGCAAGATTATGTTCTCATGTTTAGAAATAATAATTATTATATATAATTGTTTTATTACTTTCAGATGGCACTTTCAGATGGCTTAAGGTTTTCATATTTGTGCTTAGGGTTATGCCCACACATATGAATGGTTATCATTGTTAGGAATAGAGACTGTCCCATAGAAGTGATTGGAGATTTCCGATAAAGATATGAATATGTGGAGACTGTGTGTGCATGTGTTTGGTTGTGTGAGTATGTTTTGTGTGTGGGTGTGTTTCTTGTTGGCCTGCTCTCCCCATATTTTGGTTTCCTCCTGGTACCTCTGGGTTCTCCCGGGTCTCCCCCATCTTGTTCTAGATACAAGTATAGGTTTCTGCAGGCTGGAGTAGTGGGCATATTGTCATGTTAGGGGGTATGTCAAAGGCTTTGTGGGTGTGTTAAAAGGTTTGTGGGCATGCCGAAAGATTTGTGGGCACGTTAAAAGGTTTGTGGGCATGCCGAACGGTTAGTGGGCATGATAAGAGGTTTGTTGGCATGACCAAAGGTTTCTGGACCTGTTAAAAGGTGGGTGTGTCAACAAGAATAGAGTGTGGTGTCATTTCCTTTGTATTTTCTGGATGTTTGATGGTAAGTGTAACCAAGCATAGGAAATGTCTTATGATTATATGAACAAATATAAACGGCATTTAATTGTAGAAGTCTATTAATCATGGTCATTAGCTGACCTATATATCTGGTGAATGTCTGATCTCTTTGTGATATAACATTTATTGATGGAATTTTCAGGCAATAGACATGACCATTGGACATGCCCACTATTCGATACACCTACCTTTAGACATGCCCACTTTAGACACGCCAACCTATAGACATACAAGCCTTTAGACACACCCACCTTTCGATACCCAAACTGCTCTATTCAGTACAGGCTCATGTCTCCCTAGTTAACCAGTGGAATGATTAATTAAAGGATGTTATTATTTCATCAGTGGCCAGGTAGTATGTTAGACCACACGGCTGGGGGGCGGGGGTGTAATTATGAGCTCAAGCACTAGGACAGCCTGTGGAAGCGTCCTTTATCTTTAATTAGATTTAATTCATTTTCCTACTTATGTGGCGTATATGTGTCTGTGTGTGCATGTAGGATTAACGCTGTGTATGGATCATGTAAGATAGGATGGGTGGCTCATGGAGGGCATGTGCTGATGTGTGGGATCATACAGTGTTCAGTGCGTGTGAGTGCGTAGGTTCGGAGCTCATCTAGCCCGGCCAGAACACTCAGCATTTAAACAGCACTGTGGTAACCCACCAAGATTGCCCAGTTAGGCAGGTCTGACTGAGATCCAAGCAGACTTGAAGTTAGAAGTCTTTGATTGCTTGATTATTTGGGACCCCCCTCCTTGACTTCTCAAGGCAAAATCAAACCCTACTTGAAGGTAGGAGACACTGTTGGTATCCACTATTACAGAATTTCTCAAGCTGAACACTTCCTCAGGCACCCCCAGCAAGTCTAGGGAACTGGGAGGGAGCAAAAATTTGGACTGTCTGGCAGAGGTGCTAGGAGGGAGCAAAAATATGGACTGTCTGGCAGTCCACAAAGACTGGGTTGAGAAATACTGCACTAATATTTCTGCTAATCACCTCTGTGAATAATTAATTTTTTTAAGGGTATTACAAGCTGCAGAGATTCTGGTGAGCAGTTTGCTTTGCTTTCATGTTCTCTCTGGGCTGTGGGCATTTGGTCTGACCCAGGAGGGGGTCCCAGCAAATTGATGGGGGTTTGGCTGACGGAGGGAGGTGAGAGCGCTGTTCCTGATGGCCCTGGCCCTCCTTCACACCGTGGCCCCCGCCAGCCCCCTGAGTGGAGGGCTGGACTTTTAGAAAGTGTGCAGTCAAGTGGATGCGTGTGAAACTGTGAAGCTGGCAGGACAGGCAGGCTTGCGCGCTCATGGCAGGGGGATTACGTTTTAACACATTCCCGCTTATGTTGAAGGAGTGTGTCTGCTTAGGGGGCGGAGTGGGGGGTTGGCTGGGGTTTCTGCCACCCCCCCCCCCAAAAAAAAGAAGGTATTATTTTACACCCTGCCATTGCTGGTCTGTGTTTGGGGAATGCCGATGCTGAAGATCGAGTGTTGTTCACATGGCATTTACGCATGGTTGGGATAGCTGAGGCTCGCTTTACCTCACTGCAGTTGCATTTTCACTCAGGGAGGAGGGTTTTGCTTGGGGGGGGGGGAGTCTGTGTCCTTGGATCAGTTGGCTCACTTCAGTTTTTTCACTGTAATCCACACTGAGACCAGGGGTTCATAGAGGCGTCCTGATAGTGTCGCCCCACTCTCCCGTCCAAGATATCTCTACTACCCTTAAATTCTACTTACTGGGGATCAGTTCATGGTAAACATGTCCATCTCTGCCGTGCCCTGGACTGGGCACTGCTAATTCCACACTTGACAGTGAATCAGTTGCAATGGAAAGTACAGGATACTGCCACGAAAACCTCTCACTCATTAAATTGCAAATATATATTTTACAGGCTGTAATATTAATTGCTGGCCACTGTATGAAATTTACTAATAGCATTGTACTGTGCTGTGTCCCTCGAAGGATTGGCTCAACTGACACACGGTAGCTTGTCTGAAAAAGTTTAATTTTAGGCGCAGGCAGACACAGACATCGTGAGAATGTCGTCGGAGAGAGTATGTCAGGAGCGCTGATGCCGGGACAGAGGGAATGCCAGTGTGCCCCCTCGGCCCCCGTCGTACTAGCTTGCCTAACGTGACGCCCATACCCGACAGACGGTTGCAGTCTTTCTCGCTGTAGTAACAAGATGCCAATCTCATTGGCTGACAGCTACCTAGATACCATGTTTCCTTATGACTACAGTGCTTTGAACAAATTTGTTTAATAGATGGACTAACATTTTAGCCCCTTTATAGGTTGTGCATAACCCCCCGACCCAGTCCGCTTCCATTCCACTCTAGAACTTCTCAACATTGTATTATTTGCTTTTTTTTTCTCAGCCTCTTTCACATATTCCTTAACAAACCGCAGATACCCTTTTTCAGGTCAACACTACTGTCGAACTTTGGAATTACATGTTATTGATTTAAAACACAGCAAACGTTTGGCAATGAAAAAGCACCGCATCTCATAAACATTTTTTCTAGTCGAATTTAGGTCGAATTACTGTTTATAATGAGTTACGAGGGGAAGGGTGTCTCTTTAATTACAACTGACATCATTTGGAGGGAAACAGGAATCAGAACTCCATGAGTCAGCGGTCTGTCCCCAAAGGGAGACCAGCACCCACATGTGATAGAGGTCGTGGAGTGAATGATGCTGTAAATCAGTGGGGCCCTGCAGGAGACTGTGGGAAATCAGAATGAGGAGCCATCTTTGAGTAACAGCGCGGGAAAGGTCCAAACAGGCGGGGTTGGTGCTGAGATGGGGATTTTGCAGCTCCTGTGTTCATCCTTTTCATGCCTCACCAGGAAGGATTATGGGTAAGCGTATAGTGTCACCATCTAGCACAACCAGTGGCACGCTGGCTAGTTGTATTCCCTGAATGCCGTCACTGCGGACCACAAGTGGACGTCTGCATTTTCGCGACTCTGCCCCTCCCACTAATGACACAGGACTCATAGACCCCTCCCGCCCTTAATGAGAAACCGATTTTAGTTTTTGCCTTTGTTTTCTGCACATTTATGAGGGTACGTGAAGTTTTATAAGAACTGGGTAAGATTGTGTGACGTTCTGTGCAAGCTTTGTGAAGGTTGTTTGTACGTTTTGCGTGCAGAGTTGCTTGAGAGCTGTAATTAGAGGGTGTGGGAGTTTAAGAACTGAGTGTGTATGCTGCGTGAAAGAGAATGTGAGGTTATGTATTGTTCTGAGAGGGTATAGGATAGTTTGCCTGTGTGAGAGTATGCAAAGTCTGTCACTCTCCTCTGTTGGGCTGGTCATGGCTGTGCCCCTATGTACTCTTCATTCAGACCCTCAGGGCAGTTGTGCAGAGAAGAAACTCTAATGAATGTATATACAGTGTTTGGCCCTGTGGGACATTCCCACAATGCATTGCAGTACAGGGGGGCAAAAAAGCTACGAGAAAGATCCTGATCTTCAGTGGTGAATCCTTGCACAAATAAACCCCTCACTGGACCACCCTTGGTGGTTGTAAGCTGATCTTCCAGAGCAACAGGGTAGCATGGACACCAACAATCATCTGACTGTCCTCCACCCTCCCCTGGCCCTTGCAGGAAGGCTGTCATACGCACTTGCTCATGAGAGAAAGACACACAGGCCATAGTCACGGCAAATGGATGCACAGGCCATCTATGTTGATGCCTTTAACAGGGGGAGTTCAACAATTAATCCCTGATTTACTAGTAGGGTGATGTGTAGATAGGTGGGGCTTATCTCTGCTCCCAGTATGTTGAGTGGAGCTGGTCTTTGCAGAAAGCCAACTGTCTTTCCTTTGTTTGCACTACGACTCATGCTGTGTTTGTTGCTTTCTTTTGCCTCAGTGTTAATCAAAATAGTATATTTTTGTAAGTGTGGGGAAACTCAGAGGTCTCTGGTGATTTCAGCAAGGCTTTAATTTGGACATTTAAAGTGTTTTTTCTGTTTTTCTGTCACTGTTTTTTCCGCCTCCTTTGTGTTCAGTAACTACAAGGTTACCGTAGAATCTAACATTGTACTAGGTGACTTAATAACGCCGTGGCAGGTTCCAGCATTGGCAGTGTTTCGCTCCAGTTCTGACCCCCTCACCTCCTGCTCCCTCGAACTCCCCAGGACTCCCGCCGGTGCGTCTGGGTGTTTGAAGAATTCCAGCCCAATAATAGCTCAGTTATTAATACCACTTGAGCAGTGCTGCTCTCTGGCACCCTCATCTGGCACCCATAGCACCTGAGAGTGGCCCTCAATGCTTTCCACCTGGAGGAGGGGCAATCCCCTCACTCTCCCCTGGGCCCAGCTTGAGTTTCTCTTGAGTGCTCTGTAAATTCCCTTTCTTGACTTTGGGTCCAGACTTTTCAGTAAGGAATTTTGCCACCGGAGCACATTTTCCATTCGAGATCCTGTCAGTAGGTTCTTTCTTTGCTAAAGTAATGATGACGTGTTTTACTGGGATTCTGATTGGCTGTGTCCGGAGAAGGAGAGCACTTCAGCGATTCTTAATTGGCTTTCATTTTTCTGCATCCTCTGCTCTTCTGCTCCCCAGGCATTCACGCTGCCCTATCTCTCTCTCCCTCTCTCTCTCTCTCTCTCTCTCTCTCTCTCTCTCTCTCTTTCCCTAAATGTTACATGAGGCACATATTCAGATATTAGCGAGTACTAATGTCTGTTCTAACATGATCCCAACCTTCCAACTGATTTGCTGCCTCGTTGGTTCTGTCACTTGGCAGAATTTATTAGTATTCTTCCAGAGACCTAATGCATCGTAATGTCATTGCATGTCCTCCTCACGTGACTCGGTTGCCACTCTAACAGAATTGACACGTTGACCCCAACAGGAATGTATATTTGATAAAAATGTACGATGACATTACAGAACTGAAACTAAGGCCTCAGCAAGCTGTCCTTAGGGAACTGCATTCAAACCTTTTCTATTTGAAGTACCTCATTTTGTAGTAACCTGACTGCTGTTCTGATCAAAGGGAAAAGGCAGGGTATCATTAGCATATGACTCCTTGGTTTGCTGGATAGTAATGGTGTAGCGGTTCAGAAACCAAGACTGAAACAGTGATACAAATGTTGACGATCTTGTGTCACGGATCTGGGAAATGGAAACATGACCCCCCACAAAGCCCGGCCACAGGTGCAGCCTGTTCAGCTCTCGTTACTTTATTCATGTTACAAAACTAATTTTTCATTTCACAATTAACAGTATATCATAAATTATTATTCTATTTAAAGTTATAAGAAGCTGTATAGTTTGTGAAAATGCACATTACACCTATTTTATTATCTTCCAATTGCCACAAGACTATTTTGGTCCAATCAAAATTGAGTGATCACGTCCGCGCTAAAAGCTAGGCTGGATTCATAAGCTCAAGATGGATAATAATCCTCTTTAGTGTTCCAAATTGTTAATGATTGGTAAAACCCAGACTTTTGTTTTTTATTCACACCCCACCCCCCAAAAAAACCCCCAAAGTATAAACTGAACTGTGGATTTGGAGAATCGTTTCACCCCTACAAGGTAGCTATAAGGTTTTGTCTGACTGGTCAATTAATCCAAGCTATCTGCAAATATATTACTCTGGTACAGATTTGCATTCACTGGCACCTTTTTGGGATGGCACCTTGTTGTGATGGCACCTTTTTGGACCTGAGGTATATTAGAAGGTTACAGCAGGTCAGATCCAGATTCAACAAAAAAGACATGCATAGAATAAACCGGAATATTAGTAAGGTCCTATTAAAAGTTGTGCAAGTAAAAAAAAAAGTTCTGCAAACAAATAAGGAACATGAATGGACTGTAAGGGTCATGAATGGAAAAAATTTGTGACATTTGTTCACAAACAAACAAACACACACACAAATTTATTTTTTGTATAGCGCATTATCACAACATTACATTGTCTGAAAGTGCTTTACAGCATCCCCACCCAAAGCCCCCAGTGAGTAAGCCATAGGCGACAGTGGCAAGGAAAAACTCCCGA
>JABFEA020000046.1:17401187-17421382 GCA_019775915.2 Cyphomyrus plagiostoma
AAAACTCCCGAGAAGGAAGAAACCTTGGGAGGGACCAGACTCAAAGGGGGAGCCCATCCTCCTGGGGCCGGCAGGGAGAGTGAAATACAGTAAAATTTGAGACACAAAAAAGGTGCGAGGGGGAGATGAGAAGCCAGTGCCAACGCTCCCTCCAATCACCAGGCAACCAGAAGGCAGGCAGCGGGTCATACATGGAAGATGACACAGGCAGCACGGCGAGCTGGATGCACAGACGTCACCTGTTGTTTGTTTAATTGCTTTATCTCATCTACTCTATATGAGTGTTTGTTGTTCACCTGGTTTTGGAGCAAACTCTCTTTTCGAAGGATTCATCCCTCATTTCCTTTGTCTTGCCCTGCTGTCTACCATCCAGGTAGAAATGATGTGTGGGCAGCCCAAAGAGACAGCTACCGGCGAGTACCCCCCCCCGAGACAGCCACCTCCCCCAGCATGTCCACTCCCCTGCCCTCCAGTTGGCCGACAAATGAAACTGAGCCTTTCGTATCCCAGCTCAGCACCGTCCTGAGGTGAGATCAGAGCTGATTGGGACACACACCCCTCTATACCACTGTCTTCATCTGCAGTAACGACAAAGAACAGGGCACCGTGAGCTGGAGGTCATTGGCAGTGAAGGAGTTAAGATGCTCTGCGATTTGATTCAGACAGGGAAGAGATCTGAGGTTATGGTTAGAACAGCAGTTAATTCTTTTGTGTTGATTGGTATTGTATGTCTAGACATCTCATGTCTAATGCTAAGCTAAGTGAGCTAGGGCAGATTGATACATGGAAAGGCTCCCATGAGCCCAAGTTACAATACCTGCATTGTGACTCGGGGACTTACATGGTGATATCGCCCACCTCAGGTCTGTGACCCTATGCTGCTGCTATAGCTATCAGGGGCTTGGGCGGAGGCTTAGCAGAGCTTACTCTCCACCAGAGTTGGGTATTCGGTTTTGTCAGCTCATTGCCTGGCCTATAGTGCCCTCAGACTTTCACTGCAGAAAGGTTTCCCTATCCAGTGCTGGTCACCGCTGAGGCACCTAGTGATGCTAACAGCAGCTGCAGTGAGAATGGCTACACTGGGATGGGAGCAGCTGGTTCGGTGAAGCAGCAGTAGCATCCACCAGAAGGGGGAGGAGCCAATGAGCTATGAACAGAATGCATAGGAAGCACTAGCATAACTGCTGTCATTTATTCAGGTTCTTACCCAGATCTAAGACATGCTGTGCTACGAATATTTATGATCCACATGATGTTTTTTCACTGAAGTATTTAAAGCACATTTGACATCACTGTCACATGACTCCATTCCTTATGGTATGCAAACACGCCTGACTTGCACGTTCTCAGTATTTTGTTTTGTTGCATACATGTTCTCTGTGTTTGCCAAGGTCATGATTTCAATGTTAACTGTGTTTTTGTTTCCCCTTCTTGTCCTCCGTGTTCTCCTACCTGCTCACTCTGACCCGTCTTCTCCACCGCCCTCGCCACCTCCCTACCCTGCTTACTTCCAGCTCCCCCCCTCCATCCCCCCAACTATCCCCCAAGCGTCTGACCGTCCCCAGTTCCCTACCTCTGAAACCCTCCAAGAACGATAAACATAAAAATATGAAAAAGTTGTCTAGGTAAGCATGGATCCTCTTTGTCCCAATGCTCTCCCATCACCCATTCTCTGAAGGTGAGGTCATGCGTAGCAAATCATGCTGTTTTAAATGTTTTCTTTTAGGGGCACTTTTGTCTCTGCAATTTAACGTTAATTAGAAGCATGCAGTGTAAGCTTGTAACCTCCATATACACTCAGTGGTCATTTCATTAGGTCACCAGGTCACTATCGCAGCCACTTGCTCCTTCAATTATATGGCAGTGGAGTCGTACATACAGCACACGGGCAGGGTGAAGAGTTACTGTGTGACTAAGCATTAGAATGGGGAAGATGGGTGATCTAAGCGATTTTGAATGTGCTGTTACTGTTGTTGCCAAACGTGCTGATTCCAGCGTCTCAGAAACAGTCACTCCAATGGGATTTAGACACACTACTGAGTCTTGAGATTACAATGAATGGCCTGATGAACAAAAACACCCCATCAGGGGCAGTTCTGTTACTGAAAACACCTCATTAATGAGAGGGGTCAGAGGAGAATGGGCAGATTCATTAAAGCTAATAGCATGGCCTCAAGTGCAAAAATAACAGCTCAGTACAACAGTAGTTTGCAGAAAAACTCATTTATCATGGAAGTGACTCTGGATGCAAAAGTGAGTCCTGTGTGGTCCAGCCCAGAGGTATCTAATGAAGTGGACCTCAAGTGTATATCTACACAGTCTTTAAAAATCAGCTTGTTTTCAAATTGTCATAACCCTAAGCATCATCTTCATACTTTTCACACTTTTGGTAACAGATTGGATCTAACTTTCTTTTCCTTGTCTTGCTCACCTCTTGGATCTCCGGGTGCAGGTCTGGCTCTCAGCCACCTTCTTAGTCAGGTGTCCATCCCTGATCAACCAGAATGACCTTCAGCCAGGGGTCCCTCTGACTGCCTCGGGTTGCTTTGTTGCAGGGATTTCAGCCGTCGCATCCAGCCCTACAAAACCATGTTCACCACCCTGCCTGAGGCACTGTGCCAGGGAGTGGCTGCAGTCGATGCCTTTTCCTGCTGGAATGGCGCTGACGTGGTGGACAGGTAGGAGGATGGTCTGCCTAGTGCACCACATGAGGTTATGATCAATATACCTTCACTGGAAGCCACCTGGAAAGACTCAATATATAGAAGAAGACATACTACATGCAGAGTACTGACACACCAATGGAATGCATGAACTCCTAAATGTCTAACCAATAATTGTGCTCATGGTCTAGCGGATTGGACACCAATAGTGAAATGGGCTCTTGTGTTCCATGTGTATGTGTGGCCGTTTCACCACAATAACCTTCAGCTCTTTGAATAATGAGGCATTTGCCTCTGGATTAACAGAGGGAGACGTGTGCTGTAGATTCCCCGCTCTTTTGTGGGCGCTCTCTGACGTTAAAAATGATTTATCGGCGCATCTTGGGCTGGAAGATTCTGAAATGAAATGTTGAAATGCAGAAGTGCATTCTTTGGGCTGATTTCTCAAGCTCATCATGTGCTTGTGTATGTGAGTGAGTGTGTGTGTGTGTGTGTGTGTGTGGTGGGGGGGGGTGCTTTGAGGATTTGGCACTCTTGTGTGAGTTCTGTTTGCACGGGAGTGGAAGGAGGATCCTCATGTATCCTGTACTTTACAAGTATTATTACTTTAATTATGCATTTTATACTATTCCCTGTTGTTCCAGCTCTTGGTATTTGCTATTGATTAACAGTTGATTACATGGACAGGACTAAGTGTCGTGAAACCAGAGTTTTCCTTGGCTAAGGTGTAGACCAGGGAAGAGTCTGCTAGCATGTGGCCTTGAGGCAACGGGGTAGTGGGACTCCAGGGAATGTTTTTTGTTCTAATGTAATAAGGGAAGTCATGCCCTGGTCTTGGGATGATCCTGATTTCCAGGTGAACAAACCCTAGTAGAATACTAGACAGTTTGCTTTAGGTGAGAGGGTATAATCATGATTTTTTGGTGAGACCACATTGGACCACAAATTTGAATGAGGGAAAGAGTGACTGGTCCCCATTAACTCTTAGTACGACTGTTTGTTTACACGCAGTGAAGGTGAGACTGAATCTTAGGCTTGGTAGCCCATGGTAAGCCTGCCTGTTAAAGGGTTAACATGCTGTAAAGACTGTTTCCTTAAAAGGGTTTGATCTGGGTTTTGGGTACAGTTTGAAAGCAAAACGATTTACTGGGAGCCAAGAATGGAGTGGGGAACAGGCTGATAGGATTTCTGTGGTTAATTGTGTGTGAGTGTGTGTGTGTGTGTGTCGGGGGGGCTGTCACATGCCACAGCCCACAGAAACTTCCCCGTCCAAGGGAAATGGCTTGACCCTTCATGTTTCTGTGCCGATATTAAAAGTATGTCCAGGGTGTGAATGTTTCAGTCCTACTCCATAGAAGAGGCCAGGAAAAACTGGGCCTTTCTGACCCTGCTCTCTATGTTTGGACAAACACTGTGACATCGTAAATTCATGTTTAGCAAAATACGATTTAAAAAATGTTCCTCGTAGCAGGGCTTTTCAGTAAATACAGTAAGAGTGGAATCAGAGTACACAAGTCCATTTATCTCTATTTTGGCAGACGTGAACCCAGTGGGACTGTGGGATGGTGGGTCGTCAAAAATGAAGAGCATTTCGCCTTTGTGGTTTTCTATCCATGGTGTTACACACCTCCACGGCTAGCTTGTGTTCACAAAATGTGCCAAGAGAAAAATCTAGCACTTTATAGCAGAGGTCAATCCAGGCAACGAGTTCATTTGGATACTTCTTTTTTAGCTAATATATGTTTCCTTGCCTTGAGGTTTTTGCTTATTGTTCAGCACATGTTTGTTTGAAATGGGTAGTGATGAGTTAAGCCACAGAAACACATCATTTTAATTAGACCAACCCTGCGAATATCGGCTTATATTTTATTGATTTTGTGCCAGCAAACTCAGATCAAGCTGGCCTAGTTTGTCCATGGCTTCACGCTTGTCTGTCAAGGCAATGGGGGGAAAAAAACGGCCTACGAAGTTGTCACAGCTTCATATATCTTGCAGGTTATGACAATCCGTTTGTTTATCGCACAGACATCTGGAATCTATTGTGCCTTCTTGGGAGGGTGGAGGTTTATGCGGCAGGCGATGGGACCGCA
Organism: Cyphomyrus plagiostoma; assembly: GCA_019775915.2. NCBI lineage: Eukaryota > Metazoa > Chordata > Actinopteri > Osteoglossiformes > Mormyridae > Cyphomyrus > Cyphomyrus plagiostoma. The sequence goes on from JABFEA020000046.1 coordinate 17,405,941, forward strand.
GTTTTCTCTTTTCAGCTCCTAAACACATTCCTAGGCGTGCATTTCTACACACACACACACACACGCACACACACGCACACACACACACTTGTGCGGCTGGTTAAGCATGAATACTGTGGTAGAAGGTGTGATCAACTATTTACCCATGGAGTCTCAGATCTTGCCTGCACTGGTGAGCCTGGTGGAGTGTGGCTTGGGGAGTCAAGGCCCTGTGCCTGTGTTCCAGAGGTCATAGGTTCATATCCCATGGCTGGCATCGTAGGTGTGTCACCTTTGGGTGATGCCCTTAATACTTGCTCTCTGAACCGACAGTTTCCTCATGTGTGTGTTACTTTGGATGGGTCTGTTAAGTAAATGTAAGGTTACCAACATGGCCTGTTTGAGGGCTTTTTGGCAGGGTGATGAGGAGAAGAGAAAGGGGGGGAGTGTTAGGATTCGCTGGGCTGTGAATTTGCCCGCTAGCAGACCCTCCAGTGACAGGCATGTTAAGCCTCTCCCTCAAGCTCACCTAAAGTCCACATTTAGTCTCTCACGGTGGATGCCGGTAGTTTTATTCTCTATTGGAGGTGGTCATTATCAGTATCGTTTCACGGATCTTGTTATATTCTTTCTGTTTTCCACAAATGATTGAACAGTTATTCTGGAGCCTGGCCGAGGCAGGGGCAAGCATGGGCCAGGCAACGCCCTGGATGGGGTGCCAGTTTGCTATGGAACCCCATCCAAACTGAGCATCCAAAGAGCCAGGGGTGGATTCAAAACCTGAAACAAGAGTTGTGAGGCTGCCCTGCTCCACATTGAGGCACCTGTTTCTTGCACATAAAATGACTGAAGCTGCCTATGTGAAAATAATGTACATATACTTCCTATTGTCACTTTGATTGTGTAGTCATGCAGTAGGAGTTCATTCAGTATTTGTGACTGGTCAATACTCCAGTTTGGCTTGTTGAGAAACAAGCACTTAGGCAGCCATCATGAGGCATCTGTAAACTGTTGGGTGACTGAATCTGAGTTGTGATGTGATCTGGTTAAATAGAAACCTGCTGATGTTCCTATGGGCAGAGCTCCCTGCTTGGGTCGCCCTGAGGTTGGCACCCGGCTTTCAGGATCCTCAGAGAGGGAATGAGGCTCCTGGCCTGGTGTGTTGATCCTCTGCCTCCAGTAGACTTGTAGTCAAGACCACCTAAACCAAGACCAAGACACTACCAGGACCAGATGGTATCGAGACCAAGACAAGATCAAGACTAAGACCAAGACAGACCAAGTCAAGACCAGACCAAGACCGAGACCGAAAAAAAAGAGACTCCCTTAGCTTTTGTGTGCTGTTGAGGACTGACATTACGGGTACTAACTGGTCCCAAAGTCATCTCACAAAACACCTCCAACAACTGTCTAAAAAATGGGAAATATGTAACTGATTTCAATTATACTTAATTTGTAGATGAAATTGTAACATCAAATTGAAGACACACAATTATAAACTTGAAACTGCATCATGTCCCATTGTAGTACTACTAGCCAAATGACACTGTATGATATTAGCTTCTCTGAAATGGATTAGGCTAGCTAAGTCTACACAACGTGATATGCAGATGTTATTTAAAACCTAATGGTCACATTTGTTTAGTCAACACCATTTCAAGTAAAATACTGTAATCAAACAATACAAAGACATGTGCACACTTCATATGAATCAAATGCAAACTACAAATACTATATACCAATACAAACTGCACATCAAATTGTGCATTAATAAAAATAAGGACAAGTGCTTAAAAGATTCTGACATCTTGATGTCTGCAGTGGTATGTGATTACAACACACTGCCAATGATATCAATCCTGTTGTTCAATAGGGCAAGAACAATAGAACACAAACATCATGGACAAATAACAGATTGATAAACTAATACAGTTAGATGAAATACTTAAAAACAGAGAGAGAGAGAGAGAGAGAGAGAGAGAGACAGAGAGCATCACTGTTAATAGGTATATTTTCAGAGAGGAGGGAGAGAGAGAAAACAGTTCACATTTTAAAATAGTGGTTGATTACACTTCAGGAAAACTAAAGATTGCAACATCTTATAGCTTGCGATGCTGGATTTAATGTTTAACTAGCGCTACACTTATTTTGCGCCTATAATGCATATTTAGATTGGATGGGCGCCAATGTCTGAATCACAACAAAATACATGTATATCATTGATTGGTTGCATTTGAAGGGCGTGAAAGGCCCTTCAAATAATGTTGCATTATCGAATATTACCTTGTGTCTCATGGATACTTTTCGCTCCAAATCTCACGACCACTATGGCTACGTTCACACTGCCAGCCACATCGTTCAATTCCGATTTTTTGCTCAGATCGGATTTGTCTATCTTGACAGTTCACATTCATAAGTACAAGTGACCTGTATCTGACTGTAATATAAATGCATCGGTCCTCTGAAACGTTACACATGACAACATTGATCTGTTTTTACATGGGTAAAAAACTAGTAAAATTGGCACGTTGTGTGGCCATGACCGCTGCGCTGATTTGAGTCTCTTGCTCCTTTAAACTTTGACTTCAGGTTCTTTATTTTTCTTTGGCATTGTAGCCACGTTCGTGTCCGCGCTGTCCCATTTCTTTGGCAATTATTTCAAATACTTCTCGATTACAATAGGTTCCTTCCAGTTTAGCTTGAACTGATTCATTTCCCTAAATATCAATTAAATCCCCATCTTCTCCATCCTTCCACTGACTGTTATCGCAGCTCTCCTCCATTTTACCTTCCTGCGCTGCCGGTGCAGGCTGATGTCAGCACATGCGTATAAGCAAAAAGCCACATGAATCCCGATCTGAGCGTTCACATTCAGGCTGCGAATCATATACGTATCCAATTTAGTACCACAAATGAAAGTGGTACAAATCCGATATGAAAAGATCAGACTTGCGTGTCCACACAGCCCTGAAAAGATCAGGTCTGTGTCACATTAAGGCAAAAAATCCGATTTGAGTCACTTCAGCATGGCAGTGTGAATGTAGCCAAAGTCGATCTGAGACAGCAAGACCAAGAGAGCGAGACCATGACAAGACCGAGGGATCCGAAACTAAGACAAGACCAAGACCAAAGACCATCGAGATTGTGAAATGATCAAGACCACGTAAAAGTGGTCCCGAGACCGGTCTCGAGACATCCAACTCTAGCCTCCAGGAGATGGGGTTCTGCTTTTGGCATGCTTAGACAGTAGCCATGAGTTCAGACAGACAGGCCCATATATACTGTTGGGAACAATATCCCACTCCAGGCCCTCCTCGAGGATCATCGTGTTTCTCTGCCTGGGTCGTTTTGCGTGGATATTCCAAGTTATGACATCATGCGGCTTCAGCTTCAGTCCTAAGGAAGCGCCTCCATTGTTTCAGAGGTAGTATTTCTTGTTTGTCCCCCCCCCTCCCCCACCAGGATGGTGACCCCTGTGCGTGTCATTCTTCACACGCATGTTGACCTTCAATTCCTCAGTCCCCACGCTCTCCCATATCCAAGCCTGACATGACTCCGTGGAACTCTGCTGTCGCTGTTTTATCCGGCAGGGATTATGGGGTGGCACGCGGCGCCAGCAGGTGGGCAGGAGCCCAGCAGGGTTGGTGCAGGGGTCTGGGCTGGGGGGTTGGTGGTGTTCTGCTGGGTCTCTCCCCTTTCACTGGGCCCCCCTCAAGCTGCCTCCTGGCTGAAACAGCCTCTATGGTGTTGGAGCAGATGCCAACAAGGGGTAGTGTGAACAGTAGGAAAGAACATTGGTGTGAAGCATAGCATAACCCACGGATAACCTTTGGGGGGCTGGCTGGTATGCGTGGGGGTTTTCATGGGACTTTTCAGGAGACCCTGAGGAAACAATGCAACCGCTGATGGATCGGACGGGTTTCGTAAGTGTGGGGAGCTTACATGCAAATTCTGACAGCCTTGAAAATGAACTTGCAGATGATGGGTGGCCAGATTTGCCTGCAGATCTTTGCCATTTGGCTTTCATCTCTCTGGAATGCAGTAACATCATCAGTGGTTATGCAAATCAGAAAGGGGAGGAGTCTGTAGCATACAATCCTATTGGACAACCACCTTTTTTGGCATGGCTCATTGGCAAAACATCGGTAGCAAGGTCTGGATATAACTATGACCGTGTGACAAGGCCTTGCGTTCCTGTCTTGTGTCCAACGTACCGTCAGGTCAGTTCCTGTCAGCTTCTCACATTGTTGGGCACTGCTGTATGGCTTTTATTAAAGACCCCAACCACTGCCAGGCTGACACACTCCTAGATGGTGCCAGGAAGCCCTGTCTTGCATCGTGTTTCACTGAATGCTGTAAGAGGTGCCAATAAAAGCTAGCCCAAAGGCTGGGAATAGATACGCACTCGGCCCTTTGTCTGGACAATGGCGGCTTATGCATGTTTCAACCAAAGCTGTGGTTTCCCCTGCCTGCTGTGCTCCTGGAGGGCGGAAGGGCTGGCTGTAAGTGATCTTCCTGCACGTGTTCCTTTGGCCTGCGGGGCGCATCCATGCCACACCTCCACATTGATAGTGAGGCAAAGGATAATGGAAAGGTGACTATTACTCTTTTTCTCAATGGGTTCGGGGGAATCAGGGAGAGGAGGAAGAAGCGGGAGCTTTATTAGGGTACGGCGGTGAAGACAGGTTTAACAAAACAGCGACGGGGAAGGAGAACGAATGGATTTGGCTTCAGCGCCAAGGAAATTTAAAAAGAGTGAATTTAAGAAGAGTGGTCGTAAGACGCAGGGTTAGGGAGTCAGGGCCTGGGCACGTGGTTTGTGGGCTGAGGGCAGAGATAAGGCATCTTCGCTGGAGCTCTAGAGTTGTAATAAGGCCCCGGTGATGTAAGGATATGAATGGATGGATTGGTCACCTGACTTCATGCTGCCCCAGGATGTGGCCAATAGCATCCAGGTACATAGGTGGAAGCTGTAGTGTTGGAGGTTCTCATCCTAATATGAAACAGATGTTGCACATTTGAGGGCGGTACTTTAATGTGAAAAGGGTCCAGTCACTGGATATAAAGGATTTCTGAGGTCCTCTGCTATGTATGTGATGCCTTGTTTATTTAAAGCTGTAAGTCCCCATGGCCGCTCACTGTCCACCGTATCCACCACGCGGATTACAGCCAGTCTAGTGCCAAACATAATTTTCATATTCTACTTCCCGATTAGTGATGGACAGTTTGCCATGGCAATCTGGCAGCTGGATGGCCTGGGGTTCAGGAGGATTCCTGTCTCCCATACATGCTTTTGGATACTTCCTTCATGTCTGCTGTCTTTTGGCTTTTAATTGATTGTTTTTTGCACTACAGCCATGTAGCAACCATGTTAAGAAGACCCCAGCTGCCAGGCCACTGAGGCCTTGGCTCCAGTGGAACTCCAATTACAGTTTATGTCTCTGGGTTGTGTGGTGTTTAATTCTGGCTCAACATCACCCCCTGCTGGATAGTCTTTTTTGTCATTCTCTTATGATTACTCCTAAGAAGCTGACAAGGTCTGTAGTATATAAAAGCTGTCCCCAGTTTACAAATGAGTTCTGCAAGGCTGTCTTTAAGTAGAATTTTTAGTTAAGGAGGAAAATTATAATACAGTACACAATTGTAATTATTATTATACAATAAGAGTAACTACATGCGGTACTGAAACATTACACCAAAGTGTCCCAAAGCAGTGTGTGCATTCGTTATTATGAAACATTACATGTAACCATATAATAGGCTTCATGGCAGAACATACGTGAACACGAATTTCTGTAAGTCGGAAATTCTTAATGTTCTTAATCTGCAGATTGGCTGTACTTAAAGACTAAAAAGCCATTTTTCCTGCTATATGTGATATGTTTTTCCCAGAGCTGAATGTACAATGATCTGAGTTATTGTTTGCCTGTTATCACAGAAAAATTTGATTCCATTAAAAACTGTGATACCCAGAACAGTTTTAAGTGACTGGAACCATCCATCCCATTTCCAAACTGCTTATCCTACTGGGTTGCAGGGGGTCCGGAGCCTATCCCAGAAGCAACATGCACAAGGCAGGGAACAACCCTGGATGGGGGGCCAGCCCATCGCAGGGCACACTCACACCTATGGGCAATTTGGCAACTCCAATCAGCCTCAGCGTGTTTTTTGGACTGTGGGGGGAAACCGGAGCACCTGGAGGAAACCCCACGACGACATGGGGAGAACATGCAAACTCCACACACAGGAAACCCAGGCAGAGACTGGAACCCGGGTCCCAGAGATGCGAGGCAACAGTGCTAACCACTGCACCATCATACCACCCCCTGACTGGAACCAGTCATTAATTAAACCAGTCAGAGTTAATAATTTTAAAAGATGGTCAATATTGTTTATTTTTCTGAGTCTGACTTCGCCTACATAACCATATAACAGCCTCATGGTGGGAAACCAAACCAGAGAAAAACAAACGCAATAAGAAAAGTCATTTTAAATCCAGATGGAAAAATTGGGCATGGTAATGAGGAGCAGATCTGTAGCCATTTAACTGGGATGGCGTCACTGTTCCCAGTCCTGGCCATGGTTGCAGTATGGATCCCAGTAGTGGAGGGTGCACTTGTCTCCTCCTTCACAGCTGTCAGTTGCTTACAGACTGTTTGTTGCAAATAAGTTTTGTCATTCAATGGAGTATTTGATGAGGCTTATGCCCCCCGCACTCTCTGTTTGCTGGTCTTTGCCTTCCAGGTGTCTAAAAGGCAGATGTGAGGGCAGTTGGCCATGTCAGTGGTGTGAACCTGACAGGGAACACTAGTAAATGTTTTAATGACTTCCCTCCTCCTTCCTAGACTCCCAGAGTCCTCAGGTCTCTGTTCTTCTGTTTCTTAAGACCAGACTATGTTTCGCTGTGGTGCCCCGTTCCAAACAAGCCCAGAAACCACCCACCGCCCATTTTGATAGCCTGTCCCCCAACCTGGAAATACAGTCCCTCTCTTCCTGCTTTTAATGAGAGCCGTATATGTGCAGAGGCTGAGCTTGCTGGCTTGTGTGGTCCGGGCCTGGCTTGACCCAAGGTTCATTCACTAGAGCCACCCAGACCCATCCCGGTCCCATGCTTCAGTCTGAGCGCCCCACCCCAGCATCAGCCCTTATTCGCTGGCTTGTGTGGTCCGGCCCGGTCCGGCCCAAGGCTCGTTCAAGCAGCCCACCCAAGCACCAGCGCTTATTTGACCCAACTCCTGTCCATTCTTCCATCATGCTCAGTCCCACCCACAGATCTATATAGTGACCTACCCAGGTCATGGTGACTCAAGGCTGATTTTTGATTCCAGAACACGGGACACATGCGCCGTTGGGCTGGGGTGTGGGGATACAGGGTAGTTACCCCCATGGTACCCAAGTAGAGTCACTGTGATGCATAGTAGGGTGTGGAAGATATGAAAGGAAAAATTCCTGAAACTAAAGTTAAGTAACATGTATTAAACTAAACTATACTCATTCATGTTCTGGTGAAATAGCTATGTGAATTGTAAAATAAGTGCAGTGTTTATAACTGCCACTAGAGGGAGCATTCAATTCACTTTTAAGTAGTCACGCTTAAATGACTGCTGCCAAATTCTCAGGCTAAATGTCCTTCCAATAATTTTTGAATCCAAATCTATTTGTATTGTCTGCAGTGGTTTTTATCCAGTTCTGTTTACCTATTTCCGTAACTCGTAATGTAGTCTTCTCAGAGCTGGAACAGAGACAGAGATGACATTGTGGCTGAGAAAAGTATGAAGCCTGTCACTTTTGACCTCTCACCTCTTTCTGTTACCATGGGAACCATGGGAAGGCTCCATCGAGAGCCGTTAGGTTAAAGTGTGAAGAGTGTCTTCAGAATCACTGAAGAGGCGCATGCTGGAATAGGGAGTGTGCTGACATTTCTTTGCGCGTGTGCAGCTTCTGATCCATATCATGCCTCATGTCAACATTCCTGAACATCAGCAGGAGTGAGTGAGGCGGGTGTCCCACGCTGGTGATGGCATTGCTCCAGTTAAAGTTCAGGGGAATGTGTTCAGCAGCAAGCTCTCCCGTTTGTGAAATAGCCTAGCTGTTGTTAAGGAGCCTGGGCGGCTCCTGATCCAAGGAGCTCGCTAAACGCTTTGTTAATCGCTACAGCGTAAGATAACACCTGTGTGACCGCCGGTGGCCCAGCCCCGGCGGTGCCAAGAGCGCGGCAAGTTTCTGCTGTCCCAGCTCTACTGAAACGGCGAATAAAAGCAGACGATGGCACATGCTCAACCTTGCAGTGGTGCCTTTCCAGTGACCTTCCTCCTCAGAGGTCATTCGTTGACTTTCGCGGGGGCTAGCTTCAGCTGCTCTGACTCCCTGATGGCAAACTGGACCTTACCCTATGGCCAAGGCACACAAGCCCATCATGCAGTGGGTGGGCTTTCTTATTTCCCCAAAAAGAATCTGTGGTGTAACACTCCCCAGCATCTAACTGCTGTTTACTGGTCATTGAGGCCCTGTGACCTGTATACTTTCAAGAAAGCTTGTAATTGTAAAGGCAAGACAGCTTTATGCAGATTATTGAGAAAGTTTTATACTTAGAGCAGCGTGCAATTTTTGATATTGTACTGGGACATGACGAAGCCAAGATAAAATGATTTGACTCAAATCTATGGGAAACCACTGTCAGGGAATTAAGCCAGTCTACCAGCTCCTTGGTCTAGGTAGGGCTGGGCCATATGGCAATATACTTTATCATCATATTTTTTTAAATATCAGTCGATATCAAGAATTATCACAATATAAGTCATTATTTCTTCACTTCAAGACTTAGCATTCCATAAACATTCAGAACATGAAAAAGATCACAAATTGAATGAACTACAAACTGATATTTAATATTAATAAATAAGTAATAGAAAAAAACTGCATTGTAGAGTGTAACACTACAAAGGGCAGACAGTTTGGTTTGTTGCTAGGCTTTTTTCTCTACCTGATAGCACAGGGAACAGGTTTGACATTGCTGGTAGTGTCACCAACCATCCAGTTATGAAAAATAAAATGTTGTGCCCTATATCGAACAGTACAGGACAGTGATTTGTCCCATATTCAATTTCAATTTCAAATTGAAAATGGAAACCCTACTTTAATGGTCAATGTGATTGTTAGCACTTGCATTCTCTATGTTCTGCTGGTTAGCGGTGTGTTTTAAAATACACAAAGTACCACCACACCACCAATGTCTATTTACTTTGTTTATTCACAATATCTCCTTTTTTCAAAAGATGTTATGGCTGCTGAGCTGTTGCTTTCTTCACCGGAAAACCAAAGTTTCCTCTGAGGCACCTTACTCACCCAAACAGTAGCATGTGGCTCTGCTGATTCAATTGACCTTGTAGTGTGTTAGTTGAAAAGTCGCCATATAATTGCTTGGAATTGTGTTCATTTCTGTGATGCAATAGGCTGCTATGTGCTATCAAGCAATGCCCCTTATCAAAAGTTTATTGAAGTTTCTAATTTTCCTATTGTTTAAATTTTACATGAGGGAAAGTTAATGATTCTTGTTTTGGGTGCAAGAGGTCCCCAGTTCAAATCTCGGAGATGCCCATGTGAAGTTAACTAGTAGAGAGTGTTTTTATGTAGCCATTTAACTGGGATGGTGTCAATGTTCCCAGTCCTGGCAATGGTTGCAGCATGGATCCCAGTAGCGGAGATCCTCAGACTTGCCGATGCACTTGTCTCCTCCCTCACAGATGTCAGTTGCTTACAGACTTCAAGGCCACTTTCGATATTTCATTTTACCTTCTTTTTTAGCCATGTTTTTAGAAAATATCTAAACAGCTTCAGGAAACACCATTTTTGCATGTGTTAGCCCTGAGTTTTCTCATTCAGATATTTATTGTTTTTCTGGTGTGACTAAATGGTACAACAGTATTGCATCTGACTCCAGATCAGAAGCTTGTATGCTTGAATCATGTTCACGTCAGTTATATTACTTACAAGCCAAAATTGGACAAAAAATATACCTAGTAAGCAAAGACTTAGCCATGAGAAACTAACCTTATCTTGCCTTTTGAAATCTTGAGGTTGAACGCTAAGGATTAGCTTGATTTTATAAATGTTCAACTTCTACACAAATTATCGTGCACTATTATACAGCCAGATGGCGAGATGGCTGCAGGGTGAATGATCCCTTTCTTGTTCTTCTATCCATGTTTGGCTTCTTTCACAAGTGCCATGGAGGCATCACGTCTCCTTGGTGAGTTGGGAGAAAACCGCAGACAGAATTAGGTTTTCTCGGACATGCCCCCTGGGGTCCTGGAGGATCTGTGCTGGGGTACCTCCCAGGCATCTTTTGTGAACGGCGTGGTATCTGAGACAGAGGGCTAAGGAGCACCAAAGGTAAGATTCATGCAGGAAGACCACACCCAAGCCTGTGAACTGTGATGCATTACAATATGGCAAATGAGAGGCCATTGAACTGATGGTAACTGTATCCCTCATATGACGGGTGAGTGATAATCTGCGTTAATAAAAAGAGACCTTCAGGCTTTCTTTCGAACTGCGATTCATGTTAGGAAACTCAGACAGTCATCCTTACTCACTGGTTAATTTATTTAGGCTTCCTGTTTTTGCAGAACCAGGACAGGAAATTAAGGAAAAAAATCACAGGCCCACTTGAATAGTTCTGAATTTCTGAATGTAGGAGAGTGCAGACATAACTGAGGTCACCTCCGTGTTCCTGTCACTGAGGGACTGCTTGTGACCGACGGGCCTCAGTCTGTTTGGTGACGGCACAGGTACAGGTCAGCACGCTTCCCATGATCTCAGCCCAGTGTCCGCTACTATTTATTGCCTGGGTAAGGATGGTCCTCCCACCACCCTGGGGCTCCCTTCTAATTTCTGGCATTACCTACTGCTAAAGCAGGGTGCCATGAATAGTTGTGAGAACAGCAGGGTGGTTATTACAGCCTGGGCCACCTATGGTGGCCTTAGTGTTCCCTGGTAAGATTTTCATTGGCACTCACTCGCCCTTAGTGAGTTGCAGGATTTTAGGGGATTTCAGCTGACCGAGGGATGCATCCAAAGGCACGGAGCACTCTGTGGTTATTATAACCTGTCAGACCCCTGGAGGATAGTAACCATACAACTGTGATGTTACGCTTGCGTTCAAACAACATATGGAGACGTGGGACCTACAGACTTCTGTCAGTGTACTGGAGGCATACTACAGAGAGCCCAATCACACTCACACTCACACTCACACACATTCACGCATACACACACACACACACACATACACACACACACACACACACACACACAGAGTTCATATACTCCATCTTTGTGGGGACACAGGTCTGGTCAGGAAATCACAAAACACCTCAGCATCTCGATCGGTGACCCTCCCCAGCCCGACACGTGATCCAGTCCCACCCTCTGGAAATGGCCGTCTACGTGCCACAGCCAGGTGTTACGTGGGTGTCCCCTTGGCCTGGTCCAGCTGTTCCTCAGCAATGAGGATCCCGTGAGCCGGATCAGCCTCAGGGAATCGCGCCGCACGGCCGTAGTGCCGTAACTGACGCTCCCTCACAATGCAGGTAATGCGCCTCATTCAGGACTCAGGACTCCTCTAGCAGCCGCTCATTCGACACAAAGGCAAACCAGCGGTACTCAAGGATTCATTAAAGAGCCCCAATAACCAAGGAGTTCAGTCTTCAGCTCAGGTCACCGGAAAGTGTCCAAATCTCGCCGCCATATAACAAAACAGGGGGCACCATTTCTATGGACTTAATCCTAATCCCAACTATTACAACTCTAATCTTTACCCAGTCCTAACCTTAACCATAAGTAACCAAACAAAACACAAGACTGATGGCATTTTTAGTTTTTTTTTATTGCATTCACAATAAAAAAAAAACTTTTTTTTTATTGTCTAATTTTTGTTTTGTCTTCTGGGGGCGGAAAAGGTGGTCACCACGACATCAAAATAACAGTTTTTTTTTATCACATTGTGGGGACATTTGGTGCTACTTGATCACACACACACATACACACACACACACACACACACACACACACACACACATAGAGACTGTACGGTCGCCTCCAGCCTGAACCACAGAATGGGGCTAAAGTAACCTACAATGAAGAGTCTGTATTGCTACTATATGACACTAGTTCCTAATTTAGCCCCATAACAGGAAATCCCACTGCTCGCGTTATGCCAGCTTCATAGAGGAATTACAGTGACTCTTTGCACAACCCCCCCCCCCCCCAATGCAATGTCGCAATGTTTTTTCCCACAAGACCTTGGGCCACTGTGAGTCATGGGAGCGTCATTCCTCAGAAAATTGTGCATGTAAAAAGTTTCTCTTGTGCCAGACAAGGAGGATGGATTATAATTACATACTGTGAACTTCTTTGGCAGTAAATAGCCACCTGTGAGAGGGTGACAACAGATTTATAGCATGAATTTGGCATCTTTTAAGGGTGCTGGAGGCTGGCAGGCTGGGGTATCAGAACCAGCGCATACTTAGAAGAACTAGAAGCAGATATAGGTTCATAAGCCATTCTGTTCTCCCACATGCATCTAAATAGTAACCCCAGCTTGATCCCCATCAGAGGCATCGTACTATTATTTTATTGCTTTTAAGTCTATTATTTAATGCAATGATTACACATAAGAACTAAGGCTGCAGGAAAATGAAGTAAAAGCAGTGACCTCCCATGTAGGTTTTGTAGTCCAACCCACCTCAGGGATGAGAACCCAAGTGCAGCTGGTGGTACCTCAGTACCACACTACCCCAAGTGAAATGGAACAGTTTTTATTCCAGTGGCTGGAGTGCCAATACTGCCACCAACCCCCAAATTTCCCCAGTAAACTGAGGACCTGCTTGCAGGACTGGATGTAGATTAACATCATACCCAGAAAGAAGCAACTGCAGGTTAAGGGCCACGCAGACTAGGATCACTCTTGGAATTTACAGGATTCAAACCAACAACCTTTCGAGTACCAGCACTGGTTCATTGTGCTTTCTAAGTTTAGATTATTCCATTGTTGCGAGAATTTTGGACCTCTATTCTTGCATTTATTGGGCTTCCAGCAACCCTGAGAAAATGTAATAAAGTCCACTTTAAATTTCAACATAATACAAACAGAAACACTAGGTAGGTTGCAGTATTATATCTAGTCCACAGCACATCTTGAATAGATCAGATAATACAGGGCTTAGATTGACAGAGCAATTTCTATCAAAAGTGAGTACAGTCTCAGTGTTCGACAAAATGTTCCTTGCTGCAAGGTTGCAGTTTTGGTTACCTGAGCTTGCATGCTCTCTTGCCTTTTAGTGACTGACTGTGCAGGAAAGGGAGGCAGGACGTGTGCCAGAAAACGTGTGCTGTTAAGACTCCCTTTATAAGTCAGAGAAACACTGAGAAAGAATCTGTAAAGCTAGAGTGAAACTGCCTCTTATTGTAGGAGAGGCATATCTCGTCATGGTCGTGAAAAGATAAAAAGTAAAAGAGAACTGAAGCAGCTGTGACAGTCAGCGTTTGTCTGTTTGTTTCATCCATTATTTCAATATTTATTCTTGCGACTTCATCATATTGCATTATTTATCCAAAGCATTTAGCTTTTTGTGTTTTTTTTTTTTTTTTAAACGAATCTTGTTGCTGATTCTTTGTGAGAAAACTGTGGCCTTTCATACAGCACGACCTCATCATCCTGGCCTGTTGCAACATGTCAAGATGTTGGTTGTAAACAGACGTTTTTCCCGCATGTGTCTGTGAAAGCTGGGTTCAGACTATTCTAGGTCACATACCAGCCGAACACAGCAGCCATCGGGGAGGCCTCGGGGTGGACTCTCTTACTGCAGCATGACTCTCCCATTGGCCTAATCTAGCTTCTGCCATCCAATAAAGAAAGGGAAAAAAAAGCTCTGCTCCTGTATGGACAAAAAGAGGTCCCTTCCAACACCCTTCCCAAGCAGAGGTTTGTGTTTAACAATAAGGCTTCCTCTCCCAGAATCCTTCACTCAAAGCAGGAGGTTGTGAGCTTGTGATGTGAGCCATCCTAGTTATGTTCCGAAACCACATTGATATGTCCGAGCTGGAGCAGGAGGTGACGCGCGTTTCTCAATCTATGAGGTCTGTAGGCTGAGCTGCAGTCATTACCTTCATTTTTAGCTAGAAGCAGTAGCATGTAGCCAAAATAAACACATCCCTTTAAGACTGGAGCCTGCATCGCCCATAAAGGACTTGTTAATTACAGCTGGCAACCATGGAGAATAATGCAGGGTAAGAGGCCACAGAAGCCAGTAGCACTGGACATCTGAAGGATTAGTCTTATATGAATAACTGAAGCACCAGATGCATTGTTTGGAGAGGTTGTCTCGGAGCACAACTCTGGTTCTGCCTAAGGTCCAGCAATGTGACATCAACAATGAAACGATCATTTTAATTAATAGTTTGGCTCTGAGTCTGTGGCCCTCCTGCTTGTTAAACACATTCTTTCCCACCCCTGCGCAATGCTTAGCAGATGCATAGCCAGCGTTAATGCTCCATGCACTGGACCGTGTCCCGTCAACTTGCCTTAGCATATGGCTAATGGGTTAGCTAATGTAGCTAGCCACGCCTGTCGGCATGGAAACAAGGGTTTAGTTAGAGTTGTACGGGCCTATTTCTTGAACAGCTGGATGTCAGTGATGGCTCAGGTTGGAGACAGGAGCTTCAGTTTGTTAGATAAACACTGTCTTCCAAGACTTATACCTCCCTACCCAAGGCCCAGTGAGAGGCCCAGGCTCTGGTCCTCCTACCCAGCCATGCTGGAAGTGACCAGTTCTTCACCAGGTCCAGATACGAGGTACTCAGACATCCCTGCACACGGGCTTCCCGATTTTTGGGCAAGCGCCGTCCAGCGGTCACTCCCATACCAAGGGAACACTCCTCGCAAAGGCCTGTCATGATTTTCTGTGTGAATAACAACGTTATCCATGATATTTCACAGAGTTATTTTCATATGTATGATTTATTTTAGCTTTTTTTTTTTAAGGAAGAACATATAGATTGTTTTGGTGTCTGAGGGAGAAGTACACACTGCCTGACTCTCCAATAAGAAAACAGTGGTTAAAAAAATCACTCTTAAAAGTTAGTACACTGTTTTAACCTGTTGAAAAAATTTAGCCAGTGGGGTTGAACGATATATTTTTTTATTTAGAAGATGCCTTTATCCAGCAAAACATGCAAAGAAGGAGCAGAGATCAAAATCATCCAGGAGAAATTGGGGTTAAGGACCTTGCTGAAGGGCCCGATGGTGATACTGTATGACTACTCCGCTGGGCATGCAATTTAAACCAACAACCCACCACACATGGGAAAAGATTCCCACTGAGCTACATCCATCCATCCATTATCCAAACCGCTCATCCTATTGGGTCGCGGGGGGTCCGGAGCCTATCCCGGAAGCAACGGG
>JABFEA020000046.1:17432260-17444401 GCA_019775915.2 Cyphomyrus plagiostoma
TAAGCTAAACTGAAGTAATAGGTCTTCAGACGAGATTTAAAGACTGAGACCGATTCGGCATCCCGAACAAAAGCTGGAACAAAAGATATGAATGAACTGACAATATTTCTTTTCTGGTGTTCTTGGGGGGGAGGGGATGTGTTGGAGCCTCAGTAGAATCTCGCTAAGGGCACAAGAACACCCTGGACAGGCCCTGGTGTGCACGTACATGTAAAGAAGAGCCAATGGGTGTGTTTAAATTTACTTATGGTGCCTCTGTTAAGTGAACTGGAACAGTTTCAAATGGTGCCCAAAATGCTCTCCTGTAATGAATAATGGTCATGTTATGAGTTTAATCCATGGTCAAAGGAGAACTGAATGATAAACTTTGGTGGCCTTGCCAAAGGTAACTGAAGGTCACGGAGACGGATACCCATACTGGAGAGCCTAAATGTCATGTCCTCCCTGATCAGGTTGGGCTGATATGTGGAAATCCCAGTAAGTTTCTGATCAGATTCTAGAAGCTCAGAGGCTGCAGGACAAAAGAAGCTGCCACTTAGCCGACACACCATAAGGAACAAGTTAGGAACAAGTTAGGAACCAGCTGCAATTTAAAATCAAGGTTGTTTAATCTCCGTTTAATATCGGCAAAAATAACGGAAATGCCAATTCAAGGTTTATCCGTTTGGAAATGCCAATTCAAGGTTTAATCCTGGCCACCACCCTCTTTGGGCTGAGCCACAGTGTGCTTGGTATTTAGCTGGTAATTTCTGGCTTATCGAGAGCCACATGTAAAAGGCGCTAAATGGCTGCCATTGTTGCTATTTGTACAGCTGATTGTAAACTGAAGGTATATGTTAGTACTTTTGCCCCAGAGGATAATCTCACTATCTGGTGGCCCCAGAAACTTGTCCATTTATGAGTCTGTGGTCACAGGGAGTGCAGTCAGTCCCAGGACAAACGCAGGGGCACTGCTTTGCCAGGCAGCTGGGCCTGCATGGCAGTTGAGCACTTCACTGTGGGGCTGTGGAAGTCTCAACCCAAACTGTCTGGAAATTCCAGCAGGCATGAACTGATCTGAGTTGTTTTTTTTCCATTAGCTCATCGAGGAAGAAGCAGGGTGGAACCAGGCAGGTTAGAAAGCCGAGGGTTTTTTCATAAATTTTGCTATGGGTGTGACGCGGAGATGGGATGGAGAAATGGGGGCTTTATGGGAATAAGGGTTTGACAAAACCGTGCCGAGAAAACAATCCTAGGGTGGCTAATTTTGAGAATTTGCAATGGACTGCCCTGATTCTGGGTTCAGGATGAGCTTCGTGAGGTAATGTAAAGTTAATACTATAGCGGAAAATACGATTTAATGTGCATCACACAATCAAATCCCCGCCCTCCCCCAAGGCCAGTCTATAGCAAGACATTCCTGGGATGTTGGAGTTCTGACGGTGAAGAACAGAAGTCGGTCTCCTTTGTCAGTAATTCAGCCCCGGTGGTGAAAGACCTCCTCACCTGAGTTTACTCCTGGAGGTCCAAACCTCTCCTGCCCCTGGTGATTATAACCTCTTCTCCCCCTGGAGGTCCAAACCTCTCCGGCCCCTGGTGGTCATAACCTCTTCTGCATGTGGAGATGCATGCCACTCTTGAGCCTGTCAGATTTCTTTTTTATGTTTGTTAATTGCAATGAGGAACCCAAAGCAAGAATGTGATGTTACGCAGGTGTTAGAGAAATATTTACATTATATAATTTATTTTGTAGATACATTGTATCATGGAGTATGGTTGGCCAACCTCTAGCGTTGTAGGGGTTAAGGGCCTTGTTGAAATACCTAATAATGGTATGATTTCTCTGCTGGCCATGGCATTTGAACACACAACAAATCCATAACTCTGCAATGTGCATACTCCTACACCCAATTTAGAGATTTAGAGAAACGTAATCCATCCTTTATTTGAGATTTTGAAATTATTATTTTTTTTTTTTTGTATTTTACAACTGTTTGACACTTGCTTAAGGCAACATTATGGGTGGGGGGAGGAATGGGGTATTTAATTTTGGTACAGGTGTAAGGAGTAATGGGGAGAGATAAAACAAGACAGGTCTTTCAGCGTGAGCCCAGAGCAGAAGTGATACTGGAAGGGTGAGAGTCAGGTGACAGAAGGGGTGCGCTGCGGAGCTGCTGGTGCACTGGGGGGGTGGGCATGTTGGTGGGCTGGCCTACGATCCTGGGGACACGCCGCGGGCCAGCAAGGTTCAGTTGGGACAACACAAGCAGAAAATCTTCACAAGGGTCACCCCCCACAAAGCATAAAAAACCCAAGTAGACCCTAAATGTGAGTTTTCTTTTTAGACTGAAAATTGCCACCAGACACAAAAAAGGTAAATAATTAAACTTCTGACTCCACATTTTTTATTCTCTTGAGGATTATTTTTGGCAAAACAGAGGCAGTTAAAATACTGCTAGAAAACTCTATTCCTGTGTCAGTCATGTAATGTAACATGAAAATGGCTTTTTGAAGCCAAAATGAGTTGAAATACTTCCTCGTTGAATGGGGTTGGCAATACATGCTCCTTGTAACTGCTTATTGATATGATCTATCCATCTATCTGTCTGGTATGCCTATAGAATGGATTTTAGAATATGTTTCCATGTTTCCAAGCCAAAGAATAATTGTATGCCATCAGCTTACATCTAATAAATCATGTGGCACAAAAAGCCATAAAATTACTTGTATTCACAGAAATAAAGATGGAATAGAGTTAGCATGCTAACAAAAAGTATGCCCATGTTCTCCAAATAACAAAGATGCCATTAATTTCAGTGTTATACTTACTATTTTCAAAGTTTGCTCTGTAAATTCTGGCACTGTTAGGGGTCTTTCAGTTTGAGCCGCTCTTGAAGGGCTATGTAATCATTATTAGTGGCACTCACTACCTAAAACCTAATCTCTACTCTCCAGATCTGCCCTTTTTTTTACAGTTTTGGGAATCCTAAAGGATCTTTTACCATTATTTTAAACACTGCTGTTGCTGCAGCTGATAACTAATAAGAAGTGTTGAATAAACTGCCATCTTTCAAGATCACAACAGAGTTATTCCTTTTCTTGGTTTTTGTGTATGTCTGACTGTGAACGACCTGTCCATTAACAATTGTTGTGTTGTAATAGTTGTCAACAGAGTTTGTGACAACATCTCAAATTGTATATGAGCACACTGACCATGACAAACACAGCAAAAGAACACAGCCAGTACACATGGAGCCCAGGTAGAACACATGGAGCCCAGGTAGAACACATGGACCAGACAGGAGACTATGTCCCAATATGGCAGAAGACAGGCTTTTGCTTGGTGTGGTGTGTCTGCTATGCAGCCATTGTATAGTACAGGGTTAAGCTGAGCATGGAGCCTATTCCCCCAAAAAGTACGTAGTGTGAGGTGGGGGGCACCCTTAGTGGGAGGCTAGCCCTTTGCTGGAAGGACATGTAAACTTTACACACAGCCAGGGCAGTGGTTGAAACCCTCAGTCCTGGAGGCCATAGTGCTAGTACTGATATGATGTTAGGGGAGATTTTGCCAATTCAGTTTCCCACCCTGCTCCTCGGGGACCCATAGACAGTCCACATTTTTGCTTCTTTCGAACTTCTGTTGGGGAACTTGGAGGGAGCAAAAAATGTCTATAGGTCCCCGAGGATCAGGTTGGGAAACACTGTGTTAGAGGAAAGACACCAAGAACCGTTTTTTTTCCGTTAGTTAGAAAAATGACATGGCTGAAGTGTGTGAGTGAGCTTGGACCGATACTGTATTCCATAATGCGGAAACAGTGAAACGTGGCATACTGGGTGTAGTCGGGGATACTCTTCATTGTTCAGTCATTTGGTACACTGTCGTTTTATTAAAAACAACATGCAAGCTGAGAGGCAAGGCTGCTGAAGCTGGCATCTAGTGCTGTTCTCTTTATCCTCTGATGAAAGCCCGACGTGATCTTCCTGCAACCTCAGAATAACAATGACTAACGGCAGATAAGACTGCAGTTTGGCTCCTTTCAAAAACAGCATGTCAGAAATGTTTCAGCCTTAGGATATCATTTTATACCTACTGGGGTGGAGGTTTATCTCCGCTCTGCCCAAGATAAAGGCTTTGCTAAACATTATTTGTGGTGAAGGTCATCAAAACTCTCCGTTCTTTTGTCTTTCTTGAGGACACTCAAATATGTGTGTCCATCACGGTGACAGATCTTTCATCATATCTTCGTATATAAATGTGCTGTTTCCCAGAAATCCTCCCTCATCATTCTGACAAATGGTGCTCCATTTTCATCATTCTGTTTCATTTTCTTGAAAGACACCAGCAAGCCAAGTGCAGGGGAAAATGGCAAACTGTATTCCACCTACACGAGGTGAACCTTTCTTGCTATACTTTATTTTAAACACTCCACACGCTGTATCAAGATGTTAATTTTAAATTAGTTATTGTTTAATCAGCAAGGTGAGTTTGCACACTTCATATGAGATAAATAAGCATCACTATTTAGGGGACACCATGGATTCAGCAGTGAGCTACATAAATCGCCATCGTCACTATTAGATGAGTTACATGGTCATGATGGAATCATGGTGAAGGATCTGTCACCTGACACATCACTGATCACCATGTACCAGTGAGCTACTATCTATCCGGGCCTGGGCTGCCCTCTGCTTGGGTCTGGCCTGCGATCTTCCTGGGCCTGGGCTGCTCTCTGCTGGGGTCTGGACTGTTCTCTGCCTGTGCCTGAGCTGCTCTCTACTTGAACCTAGGTTGCTCTTTGCTGGCGTCTGGCCTACCCTCTGTCTGGGCCTAGCCTGCCCTCTGTCTGGGCCTGGGCTGCTCTTTGCTGGCATCTGGTCTGCCCTCTGTCTGGGCCTGGCCTGCCCTCTGTCTGGGCCTGGGCTGCCCTCTGTCTGGACCTGGGCTGCTCTTTGCTGGCATCTGGCCTACCCTCTGTCTGGGCCTGGGGTGCTCTTTGCTGGCATCTGGCCTGCCCTCTGTCTGGGCCTGGCCTGCCCTCTGTCTGGACCTGGGCTGCTCTTTGCTGGCATCTGGCCTGCCCTCTGTCTGGGCCTGGCCTGCCCTCTGTCTGGGCCTGAGCTGCTCTTTTTCTGGGCCGCTGCTGCTCTTTGTTTTTTCCTGGGCTGCTCTTTGCTGGGACCTGGGCTGTTTTCTGTCTGGACTGCTCTCTTCCTGGGCCTGGGGTGTACTCTGCCTGGGCCTAGGGTGTACTCTGCCTGGGCCTGGGGTGTACTCTGCCTGGGCCTGGGTCGTGCTGGTCCCTGACTATCCTCTGAGCCGGTGCTGTGTCTATTATCTGCAGGAGGTGTGGGATACAACGCCTGGACTGTATTCCGTCTGGTCCTGGGCCGAGCTGAGCAGTGGAGGTACAGAGGGCAGTGCTGACTGTGACGATGAAGATGGCTGCCAGGGCTCTGGAGAGGGCGCCCCCAAGAACCGTGAGTCTCTCTGCTTCCACAGTTCACCTCTTTCCTCATTCTGGTCAGATAGCATTCCTGACTTCACATATCTCACCTTCATCATCATGCCATTCCTGTTTTTCTTCACGGTCTCACCCTCTAATTTTTGCCCTTGATCCTTAATTTCTACCTCGTTCATTGCCTTTACCGTCCCCACCCATCCCTCTCTCCCCTCCCTCTCTGCTGTGACCACTGTACTGCCGTTGGCGGGTGTCAGTCCTACTGTGAACTTTGCTCTCCCCAGAGCAAATAATTACCCACTCTGAAAGAGATTCACTCTGAAACAAGTGCTGAGAGAGGAATTCTTCTGAAACAGCCTGCACTTTGATCACTCTCCCTGCGTAGACCTTGTGCTCAATTCAGACAGACATGCCGCATTTACATGCGTGGGTGCGGAGGGACAGAGCCTGCTGTTTGATGCATGTGTAACAGGAAGAGGACTGCAGGAGCTGCGCTTGTTCTATGTCCATTTTTATACCAGAACATCTCGATGAGCATTGGGTCAGTCCCGTGATCTACTATCCAGAAGCTTTCTGTCAAGCAGAACCGTGTCCAATGATGTCAGCATTCCACAATAAGACGACAAACGGCTGCCTGCCTCAGGCACTGTTTTGGAATAATTACCCTTGTGCCATGGTTCTCGTTTGTTATAACTTGCACACTTGATGGGATATCCCAGCCCCAATTTAGCATGCTTCCTTCTTGACCTTAAAAATATCAGAAGATGTTTCCAGGGAGAAGTAGGATAACAGCTGGCAACCTGCTTTAAATGACCACTATCTTGTCAATTAGCGTATTAGCAAGGCATATTTTATTGGGCATAACTTGTTTGTTTACAATGATGAAGTACAGAGGCTGGGTTCAGCTCTGTTTTCTACTTGGCATCGATAATGTCATAAATAATTTGCATTAATGAGAATTAAGATGATAAAAGAAGAATACATCTGATATGAAAATCAGTCTACCTGCCTTTCATACGGAATAGCAGGTGTTTGAATATGAGTATCTTTGGAAGAGACTTCTCAAAATAGCAGTCATTAGCAGTCGCAAAATAGTCATTGCTAAGGCTAATGTATTTCTCAGAGTATGCTTCCTTTCCTTCACTTTCTAGCTCTTTACACACTCCTATGATATTTATATTACCATGAAAAATCAACTTGACATATGCCTTTGGGGTCAATTTGACCCCAGGCTAGGTGTGAGAGGTAGTTGTGACAGGAAGGGCGGTTTCAGCTGGAAAAGCAGTGACAGTCTCAAGCTGGAGAGCAGCTCATGGTTCTTAAACATCCATTGCCTTTCGATCTCTGTACGTGGGATTGGCCAGGTAATCGAACGGATACGTGTTCTAGATGTACTCTTGCACCATTTGGTAAGACATTTCACCTGCATTCGCTAAGAAAATATCAGTTGGAAGGACAGCATGTGAAGCATGATCGAGGTGTGGTGGGAATGCGTCTGCCCTCTGTCTTGTTTGACAGAGAGTGAGATTAAGATGCTGAAATCAACAGTGGGTAGTGCTGTGCCTCATGCCTCCAGGTTTGGTGGGAGGTGTTGAATCCCATCCCCTTTCTTTGCCCGTGTGCAGTTCGCTCTCCCACATGGCGCAAGTTTTCCCCAGGTGCTCTGATTTCTTCCCGTTGTCCAAAGGAATGCAGCTGGGTTGTCACTGCCAACGTGCGATGCTGTGTGCGAGCGTCTGCCTGCCATGCTAACAAAGCGCATTGTTAGTGTCTGCATGCGTCGCAGGTGTGCGGGGGCAGCTGTACGGGGGCAGCATGCCGCCGTCTGTCTGGGTGTCTGCGTTTGTCCATATTTGTAGGTAAACCCCCAGAGCTGGATCCTGGATCTGGCGTGGAGTGTCTTCATTTCAGGGACATCGCAGTCGCTGTAGGAACTTGTCTGCTGAAGAGAGATGTGTGAAGCTTGACAGATGCCCAATTGTCCTCTGCCTCCCGCTGACGTTTCGCAGCTGGCTGACTTCCTGTCATCTGGATTGGGGGAGGGGGGATTCTGTCAGTGCTGCAGCATCCAGGCCCCTGCTAGCCCAGCGGACAGGACAGCAGGCTGGAAGGACAGGTGTGTTTCACTCAATAAGGCCATCAGTATTCAAAGAAGGAGAGAGGAAGGCAGAGACTGGCCTGTCAATCTACAGGTCAAGGCAGCCACACTGCCACAGGATTACGGCTAAAGAGTAGAACAGCCGTCTCTCTCCTGGCTATTGTGGGGGGAGTTTATTGACTCAGATTGATTATCATGTTTCCTAATAAGATGTGTAGAAGTTTGGCTACTTAGTCACTTGACTAAGATTCTGAGCTTGTCAGGTGAGTCTGAGCGAGAGTTCAGTGAAGTGCTCATAGTCGCTATCGCATGTCCTCCAGATCCTTAGTGCTTCGGTCATTTAGGGACATCAAGCTGTGGGGGTCTCACGTCAGCTCTGTGTAGTTGTGTGTTGCATTTCCCGCCTGCTTATGTGCTGTGTGGAACAGGCCTGTACAGATAGCTGGGAGTGCAGAGATCTGTCAAAAGTGGATTAGGATCCTGTTTCTTATTTTTATAATGCATTTCTCAGCATTGAAGGAATGTTTTGCCTGCTTAAGGACTGTTCAGGGTACAAGGGCGGCTTGGCCTTGGTGTGACATGATGCTTTTATGGGCCTTTACCTACTTGCTTCCTCCTTGAACTTGGTCCTGGCTCCTACTTTAACCCCCTCTGATGCCTTTGCGATGTTATGCAACTTGATAGAACAAGTGTCCCCTTACATATTTTCACCTGCGGTGTCGATTTATGAATAAGCCGACACTTAAATTAAGCCCACGTTTAGTTTGAATTGCCCTTTCAGATTTATCCTTTCAGTCAGCAAGACACTACTGCAGTATGAAAGATGGCAGCAGATCAAAGTCAGCCTCTGCATTCCTCCATCCTTCTGTGCCCCCATCTCTGTGACTGATCACCTCTGGGCAGCGGTGATTAAGGTAGAAAGCAGCCTAGTCAGCAAGTTCAAGTGACATCAGAGACAGAATACGCTGTGTGGATCGGTGGGTTCAGCCTCCGTGCCTCCGAGTGTAAGGTTGCCATTTTGAGCTTCAGCAGACTCTGTTGGGCCCTTGAGCGAGGCCCCTAACCTCCCCCAAAATGCTTCAGGGGCACCAGAAAAATGGCCTCACCCTGTGCTTGGATCACAGGTTTTGCTCTCAACTGTATATGCATGTTTCAAAGGAAAGCAAGATGGGACATGTGAACAGAAGCTGAGAGGTGTGTGCAAATGACAAATAAAGGATCATTTCATAAGAAAGAGGGGAATCATTTCAGTTACGTCCTCACTTTAAGTAACGCAGTACTATCGGTTTGTCTTCTAGTTGGTTACCTTAGTCATTGTTATGGTCGCCTGGAGCCTATTCTAGGCAGCATAGGGCTTTATGGGAAATTTAGAGATACCTCCTACCCTTACTGCATATCTTTGGACTTTCTGGGGAGAACCCATGATGCCTGTGGACTACTACTGAAGTAAAATAATTAGTTTGTTATTTCAGAACCGGACAGTATATCGCTAAACTAGAGAAGATCCCTGGATGGGATTCCAGTGCATTCTGGGGAAAAAACACACACACAGCAATTTAGTGACTCCAAACCAGCTAGCCCGCTTGTTTTGGATAATCGAGGAAGCCCAAGAGAAAAAAAACACAATAAGAAGTTCAGACTGGACACTCAGAAGCGGGGCAGTGCAGTAAAGTCAAACCCAGAGGTGGGATGCATCTGGGATGCATCTGGGCACAGGCCGCAGCAAGGTCGTTGTGCATCTGCTGGAGAGCAGCCATCTGTTGAGGTTGATCCTGGTGTATGCTGGGTAAAATGGCAGTTGGTCTGAGCTCGCGCATCTGTTTGCGGGCTGGTTCTGCCATCACCTGTCTTGGGTCTGTAAATCACTTGTGACGCACGGGGAGACGAAGTGGCAAGATAAAGAGTGAAAACAGAGGGAGGATTCCTGACAGATATAACTCTTTCTGCTCATGCCTTTCTCCACAGCCTGGTGACCTGTTTACACCCCGTCACTCTCACCTTCAGATGTGATTAGTCGAAGAGACATTTGACACTTTAAAATCATAACAGAATTCACTTCCGCTGCAGCATAATAGTGCTGTATAGAGTGGGGTTTAAATGTGAATCCATGGGTCTTAACTGCTTTAACACTCCATTATGGCCTACAGTCGGCTAGCTAAAGGTCTAATGTTTCCCTGGATGAAAGCGGTGAGGTAATCATGCAGCCCTGCCCTCACCCCTTTCGGGGTTCACATTTGAGTTTTAGGAGCTACTTAGGATGGAACCGAGCGATAATTAAATGATCTCTGGGCCCTGGTGATCTCCCACCGGGAAATTTTCCAGGACAGATTCTGTTATTTGGCTCGGCGAGAGTTTGCGGGAGAAATGAAAGGTAAATGTCTGAGTCGGCTTCTGGCCAACTTGGATGATGAAAAAAAAAAATTGGATGCAGTAATTGCTTGGCAGCTGACAGATTTAAGTCAGGTAGGTGTAACTTTGGCTAATAGGACGCTGTCTTATGGGGGACGCGGGGGGGGGGGGGGTGGCTTGGACAGAATGTGATCTGTCCCCTGCCGATCTCAGGTACGTGGGGTCATCCCACAGAAGGTGTGTGCCCAACAGAATCACACATAGAAGGCAGGATGCAGGAAATGAAAGGTTCTGATGGTAATATGTGTACACACAAAGGTTCTGATGGTATTAGGTGTACACACAAGACCCATCTGTTCCCCATGGGCCGGGAACAGCGGCTTAAGTGGGTGCCTCTCACCAATCTGGGCGGGGCCTTTCTTGAGCCAGTCCGAACACCGGGCCGCTGCTCAGTAGCAATGGCCGCGGGATGAGCCGTCATTCTGCGCCGTTTGTTTTTCATGCACCCCCCTCTTCACACTAGCCTCTCGCATGCTCTTCATTTCACCACAGATGCTGGCTTCTGTCTCACGCTTTGCCTTGTAAATGGTAAACAGACTCGAAGCTGCCTTCCAAAGCCTCAGGAAATTAAAGTCTGCTCCGCTCTATCTGTTCCGTCAACCCGTTTCAGGGCCTCCTGCCCTCATGCTTTGCTCCTGACACCTGCAGACAGCCTCAGAGGTCACGCTTGCTGCCTGAGCTGAACTCCAACACCCACTCCCAGTCAACACTGGCGATCTCCCCCAGACCAGTGAAGAGGAGCAACCTGGAGCATATGCAGTTCAAGTTAGCTGTTTAGTATTCCAAGGTGCTATTTGATCTGTTTCATATATGCAATTCAGATTCAGCTGTGGCCCACTTCAGACAGCGTCTCGGTGTCCACATGTGCTGAAGCTCCTGTTGCCTGTCATTCTGCCATCGTTAAAGATGCAATAACATGTTTTATAAGCAGCCATTAACAGTGATGTTATTGTAGGACAGCGGCCAATGTTGCTGCGACGAGCTTGTTTCTCAGGCCTTGTGGCTGCCGGCGGCACTGATTAATTTTCCGTGGATTGTGAGGTTGGCTGAGAATCAGGTAAGGACGGGAGAAGCACAAGTTCCCAGAGTAAATGAAGCCATCTTGGTCATGTGACTCTCCCTCCCAAGATGGCTGCCCTCCCCCTTCTTACAATACCCCAAAATCAACAGCAATACAGTGCAGCTCCAACTATATTTCTCCCCCATCTGCTTGCATATCTTTTTTCAAACCGGTGGATTGTAACCTTCCAAGCAGCTGCCAGATTATAAAGGCTTGCTCGGCCTGGGCCTGTAATGAAGGGGCTTTGCGGAGTTGAGCCTACAGGCTGGATGTGCCAGGTGAATGAACCAGCAGTGACGGGGATGGTCTCTGTAGCGATAGTATAGAATAATAAAGGCGGGGTGTCCTCCAGAGCTAAGGAACAGCCGTCACCAATGTGAGTGGTCTCCGTGGCAACAGTGTGGCTGTGGGGAGCCCTCTGTAGCGAATGGGACAGAATCCTTGGCGACAGGGTGTACTTTATGAGAAAGGGACAGGTTCCCCCAGGTGCTCATTCATTTTTGGTGATTTTCTGCTGCAATGGTGCAAAGTTTACAGGTAGAGGACTGTTTCCATGGTGACTAGACACCAGGAAAGTATGGCCCTGTCACATGGCAAAGGTTGGGTCCCGATTCTGAGTAACAAATTGTAAAACAAGCTGATTTTCTTGCCGCATGCAGAAAAGTACACCCTTAGTAAAGTAAATTTGTCATCTATACTATATATGTCCACTGCCTCGAGTGAAAGTATAAATGTAATAAAATTAAGCTCCTTTGGATGCCGCTGAGTGTGTGGGCTAATGGCACCTCCTAATCGGGGCATGTTCGTGGCTGAGAATGGAGCAGCTTGGGTAGCTGTAATCCTGCAGACCAGCATATTGTAACCGTAGACCAGGGCTATTCAACTCACGGTCCTCAAGGGCCGAGTCCTGCTGATTTTCCAGCCTTCCTTCACCTGTGAACCAGGTGCGAAGCCGCTGACCAATCAGAATCAGTAATTATTAACCTGGGAGAACTGAAATCAAGGCCTGGGTTTGGAATCGAGGGCCTGAGTTGAATAGACCTGCCCTAGACTCTGTTAGGGTTAGTGGAGAACAGGCCTTGTGTCGTCCATGGATTTATCAGGAAAACTTACATTAGATGTCCTGTGAGTGGGGT
>JABFEA020000046.1:17444501-17468761 GCA_019775915.2 Cyphomyrus plagiostoma
ATAATAATAATAATAATAATAATGTCTGTATTATAATTACTGTTTCCTCTGTGGCCCCAAGTTGGTATGGATGTTTCTACCCACCTTTTGGTTTGCTGCTGAAGCATGAATGTAGGCGATTAAATGAAGTCCTTGAAGTGATAGAAAGGCCTTCAGCAAGGACAGCATGCATGGCTGGGTAGCCAAATATCTTCTGAAAGATTCGGATATAAAGATTTATTCTGTATGTATTGCAGATGGAATTCATTTGAATCAGTGTGTTATTATCGTCACGAACCTCCCCCAGTGGAGTCTCCACGCGATACTCATTCCCTTTGCCTAGAAGTTGTGTGTGTCAAGTTTCCTATTTTTCATTGCTTCAAGTTAGAGTGCCACCTACCTGTTGGAGGTCTGTATTCATTTTTTTTTCATTGTTTACAAACTTTGGTCTGACACAGAGAAAATGATCCATCCGTCCATTTCCTGTAACCACTTCTCCTATTCAGAGTCACAAGGGGCCCAGAGTCTATCCTAGAGGCTACAGGAGCAAGGCAGGGAGCAACCCCGGATGGGGCACCAACCCATCACAGTGCACACTCACACACCATTTATATCTACAGGCAATTTGGTAACTCCAGTTAATCTCGGCATGTTTCTTTGGCTGTAAGTAGAAACCAAAATACCAGGAGACAACCCATGATGACAAGGGGCAAACATGCAAATGCTACACACAGAACCTTGGCCGAGACTTTAACCGAGGTCCCAGAAGTTTAGCGTTTCCCACTATGCCTCCCCACAGAAAATAAAAAACCCAACAGCAATAAAATTTATCCTTCTAGCATATTCCGCACATATCTAGCATATTCCATGCATGTATTCACACCTGTCTTGATGAATATCTGTCTCTAAGTGTCTGTTATTGAACACTAGGATTACAGATTTCAATGGATTACAATCTGAGACAGTTTCCTTTCATGGCCGTCTGATCCCTCCTTGAGCGAGAAGTTGTGCCTGTCTTCCTGGACGGCATGGTGGGATCCATGCTGGGGGACGTACGCTGAGCCCTGAAGACAGCACTTGGAAGTCTGATTGAATCATTAACCCCCCCCCCACCTGAAACACAAAGGAAGCTGCCCCTTCCTCCACCTCACCCCCATTTACAGCCCTCTGAGACACACACACACACACACACACAGGTTTATAATTATATCTTTGTGAACACTCTCCATTCATTTATATTCAGAAAATTCCTATCCCAACATGACTACCGTAACCCCTGCCCAGCCCAAAGCCTAACCTATAAGCAATCATTACAGAGATTCTGGGTCTGTGTTTCCAGCTGGTTTCACACAGATAGTTAAGTTACTCGTCCTGTCCTTACTCCCTAGCACTGCATAAAATAAATATTAACCCAGAATTAATAATAAATGAATACTGATTTACTGCCTCCCAGCCAGGTTGTCCCCCGATACTTGTGTCCTGTGTTTGGGATGCCCCCCCCCCCCCGAGATCCTGACCAGGATAAGTGCATAAGAAGGATGGATGAGTAGCAGTTTAATGTGCATATGGCCTGTGTATCAAAAGGCAGTTCTGCTTTTCATTTTGGCCCCAGTTTCACCCTGTGTTACTAGGCAGGATTCCTGCCAGTGAGGAGGAGGGGGCACTTTTGCACTTGCCACCTGAAAATAATCTTCTATTATAGGTACCCCCCCCCCCCCTGTTATTTCCTTTGGAGAAGTAGCTCTCATTGTAAACAAGGTTAGGAGACCCCCCACCCCATTACATTTACGCAACATGTCATGGTCAAACTGCCCACCAGGGCATGCCATAAGTGCCCACCCATCATACCCAAAATGCCCATCCCGGCATGGCATCCCGGTAACACCATGACCCTCGCCAGTTGAGTGCAGTCAGGGTCGCGTTCGGTGGTGGAGATCCTGTATGTTGGTGGAGGAGGCTGGGTGTCCGATGGCCATGACCCCCGGTGGGCACGAACTAGAGCCACCTTTCTTCTGCTTCCTGCACGAGGTCATGGGGGGCAGCCCGATTGGGGGCCCCACTCTGTGGGAGTGCAGGTTGCCTTCTGCCTGTGCATGTGGCCTTCAGACACCCCGAAAATAACACGCAGGTCACCTGTGGCTTTTGTACAGCAACCCCTGCCTCGAAAAGCCCCTCAGTTCTCAGTTGGCTCCGGGCCTCCGGGTGAGGGTGTGGTGCTTCCTTGCCAAGCCGGTAAATCCTCCAGCCTCAGATGCCTGCCCAGTGTAAGGAAAGTGTCACGGAGCGCGATTATTTTTAGCGTCGATTCCTCGTGTGTTCTGCAGAGTTTCAGTCTGTGCTCATGTCCCCTATACTGTTTCTTAATGGGGATTCGGTACAAGAACAGCTCGCACTTCTGCGTTCAAGTATAACCTCCTGTTCTAACCAGCTGTATGGGCATTTCAGGCTACCATAATCACCTGTAGCAGAGGATTACTGGTTTGTCACAGAAATGAGATCTTGGGATAATAAGGACGGCAGGATTATCAAAGTCTAATAATCACCTATAGGCAGCAGGTTGACAGATGTAGGGAGTGACAGCACAGAGAAGTCAGTTCTCCTGCGGTGTGAGTCAGGACAGCCCAAACGAAACCCCAGTCCATTGTGATGCTCACATACTCTCACTCTCACGCACATGTACGAAGACCAGCTTTGCGGCACTCATTCACCATAGGAAACAATCAAAATCCTCACAACGGATCTACTATCAAGTCCAAATTTGTAATGAACTTTGATGGCATGATCCTACCTGTGATCCTACCTGATCTACTGTCCTACTCTGTAGTAGACATCCTGTACAAACAGATCAAAACATAATATTCATGATTTTGGATAATAATGGCTACCAATCTGTTAAACATATATTTTGTTCCCATCAGCTGCTAAGTATAGGCATGAATATGGAGCTCTGATCCAAGGTTTTCCCAAGGAATGTTCCAGCTGACCAGTGTTAATGCTGGCTCGTGGTCTGGATTATTTTTTCAAATATGCATGTACCACATTTACAAAAGAAACATGTGTTGTTTTCCCCTTAGAACTGGTATTTCCACTGAAACAGAGATCTTTTCACACTTAAAGAGATGTAATGCATTTTACACCCTGGAGAGACCTAGAGCCAGGCTGTGGGTGGAGTAAGGACATTTTAAATGTAATAGATGCGAAGACAGCTTTCTTACAATAGATGGAAACAGGAAAATGTCCTATTTTTTTTTTTCTCTTTGGTGCACCTGCTCTGTATTGTGAGGAGAAACAGTGAAAGATGAAGTGGGGGGGCAGTGAAAACGGAGACTTTTTGTTAATCAATTCAGTGCAGTTAAGTTGGATTGAATATGTTCCTTAGTAAGGTTTGTCCTTTTCATCCGAATTAACCCTACACAGGCGCCTTGCTCTTTCTGTCAGGAGAACACTACCCCTCCTTAGGGTTTATGTCTTGGCCCCTCCCACAATAATATTATCCCCGTTTCCCATGCGCTCCATCCCGCATACATACCCTGTGGGTGAGTACACTGCATTTCTGTCCGTCTTGCCCTGCCCCAGATGTTCCCTAGTGTTTCTCCACCAATCATGTCCCAAATAGTCTTGTGTCATGTGACCTTGCTTAGACCCCTTGTCCGTCCTCCTCATGGGTTGCCTGACACTGGATGTCACTGAGGTTCAATGATACCTGCTAGACTTCACTAGAAGTGAAATGCCTTCCTTTATCTTGATGTTGTGTTCTTAGATGATCAGATTCCAAAAAAAATCTTCTGTGATATGAGAATTGCAAAACCTTGTTCATCATTGCTGATGGTTGATTTGAATGAAATTGCCCCCCACCCCATAACAATTACCTCATCGTGATGAGCAGTAAATGAGGGCTTTTGTCTATTGTACTTAGAAGCAAACAATAGCTATTGTGCAACCAAATCAAATTACAGTCCCTGAAGCTTTGTGTGTTCTGCCCCTCTAACCCCAGTGTCTGGTTTCTCCACTAAGGTATGTACCTGACTGAGCAGTTCACCTACGTGAGGCCTGTTTTGGGAAAACCTTTGGGGTTTGAGGGTTCAGCTGGAGTCCCAAAAATCACACTCATATTACTGGAAGGGTCAGCCAAGGAACCTTAAAGTACTGGGAACATGTGCATGATCTGCCAGTTGTTTCTGGGAGTGTTATGGGTTGTTTGGTGCACCATGAATAATTATCCAGGCTGCCTTTAATTCTAGGCTCTGAGGCAACACTTTAGTGTTAAAGCAGGTAAGCTGACACTTAAAAACAGATGTATATGTACTATTATCCAGTGTAGCCCAAGCAGTGTGTTACCTCAGCACCAACACACACAGGTTTGTAATTATATCTTTGTGGGGACTGTCCATTCATTTCTCTGGGGAAAACTGTCCCAACCTAATGACCTTAACCCCTACCCAGCCTTAACCATAACCATAAGCAACCAAACAAAATACAAGACTTCTGGCATTTTTAGTTTCTTGATTGCAGTCACTAATGGAATATGGTGCCCACAATGTCAAAATAAGCATTTTTTATCAGATTGCGGGGAAATTGTGGTCCCCACAATTTAATATACACCTAATCCATGTGCACGCACACACACACAAAGACATGCACATACGGGCGTACACACCCACACACACGGACATTTGTGTGATAATCAGAGGGACCTTGTTCCTTCTATTTAGATTTCCTGGTTTTCCACATGTGCTTTGAGATAATTAAACAGGAAACTGTCAGCTTTAGCTTAATTGGTGTAAACCTCAGAGGAACAGATGGTATTTCAGCAGAGAATAAGAGATGGCGTTTATCTCCCAAACAGAGCCTTCTTACAAAGAATTAGCTTCTGTAAACTGGCAAAATATCTTGAGGTTGAACTGAGGAAGAATTATTCTAGACTACTCCTCCAGTCCATTTAATTTGAATTTTTGCGTAACGGTCCGGAATAATCCTGCATCCACTTCTGAACTGAACCAAAAATTATATCTTCATTCTCCTGCAGCCTTGTCTCTTCATTTGTACCCAGAAGGTTCAGATTCTCAACTGAGTTAGTGTGTTCCGAGACTGGTTCTCAAGGTTTTAGATTCTCCTGTTCATAAGTGGACTGCAGGACTGAGATGGCAGTAGGTTTGTGTGATTCTTGCTGTAGCTTTTGTTACAGATGATCAGCTAAATGTGGTTTGTAGGGCTTTGTTGAATAAGGCAGAAATCTGTTACCAATCAGTTCCCATAATGATTCTATTTAGGGATTAACAAAAGTGTGGGTTACTGTGTATTCAGAGGCTTAACTCCAGCTGTTTAATCGCTCTCTCTCTCTCTCTTTCTCTCTCTATCTCTCTCTCTCTCTCTCTCTTTCTGTGGCAGCTGAAAATGAGAAGACTGACAACTCTCAGGATGGTGTTCACGATGGAAAGAAAGTCCCCCCCAAAACACCCCCCACTGACCACCCACGGAAGGACCGGCCAAAGGACACTGGCTGCACCCTGGCTACCAGCCACCCCCTACTGGCTGCCACCTCGTTCCTGCTGGGGCTGCAGTGGTATCTCATGTGATGGTGACCCTCCCCCCACCCCAGAGCATGTGTCATTCAAGCTTGCTCTTTTTCAAGCATCCATCAGGTGGCGCTACTGAGGGAACTGAGAGAGAGGGAGGGGTAGTTGGAGGCAGGTTGGGGGGGTGTGGGGTGGCGGATGCTGGGTCACACTGAGGCACGGACCGCAAGGCAGGCTCTTTCTTTTGCATCCTGTTAGACGTCAAGGCCTCCCTTCCTCAGGCAGGCTTGACACCTTCTTCTGTTTGCTTTTAACCTCCTGTCCATAAATTCCTTGTTGTGACGTGCTTTTAGGTACACATGCACAAATGCACACACACAAAGCAAAACAACCTTACTGCTCCACATTAGCGGTGCCTTATTCGCAAATATTTCCAAAGTTACATGCACACACAGACAGGATTTGCACATTTGCGTGAGGTAACTGTCAGTCAGGCAGAGGGGCGGATTCATTATTACCGGCTCCAAGTTCCTCAAGGTAATTCCTTGTTCCAGCCACTGGGAGTTGGTTGTTTTTCGATGCCACTCAATATAAAACTTAACAAATATTGAAGCATTGTTTGGTTCCCCCTTACTCCTGCTCTGGCTGCAAAGCTGCTTACTGTTAAAGCTTTAATATCCATCTTTCCCCAAAGCCGGGAAGGTGGTTAGCACTCTGAGCTTAGGGAGAGGAAAGACACCCTTTCCCGCCTTGCTGTCAAAGTCCAAGCGCACAAGTGACCCTGCACACCTTCTTCGAAGGCTGGCATCACGCTGCTCTCTACTTCTCTTCTGCGCGTTTCTCTTGTACAGAATTACATGTTTATTACTTACAGCTAAACAGTGTCGTAGCACCCGAGGCTAAAACGGGAACCAAGGAATGCAGTCGATTTGAACTTCCTGATTGTCGACTTTTTAGCAAATACAAAATTCAAGATGGCTGACAGCGGCAGGCAGTTCAGGAAGGTAATGAACTGTGCGCACTCCAGAGCCGTCTTATACTTAACTAAGCTCTTCCAAAGCTCTCTGGAAGGTAGTGTGGGACACCCAGTGTGATGTCAAAGATATATCATAACATGATTAGTCATATAATCCAATAGGCAGGATTTAACAGTCATGGACCTTGAGGATGCAGTGTTTTTGTGTTTATTGTCACATGTTAATTTTTCTTAAGAAAAAAAAACTTATCCTCTTCAGACCTGTAAGCGTTTGTTTAATGTATTTTAGTTGTTAGTTGTTATTTCCTCTCTTGTAAATTGCACAGAAGCTTGCTAATATAATTGCTGTTATGTTTTCTCTCTTATGGATGAAGGGGGTTTGGGTGGAGCAGGGGAATGGATTGGTAACTGCTTCCTATTTCGGGAATCTGAGAATGCTCCCGTAGAGTTTGGGTTCAGCCATTACCAATGAGCAATCGTTACAGCTGTATCATCAGTAAATCCCTTATTGCGGAACTAAATACAGTGAACCAACCTTCTAATCATTTAATTGGATTTTAACTCACATTTCCCCTTTAGCCAATTA
The DNA here is from genome assembly GCA_019775915.2 of Cyphomyrus plagiostoma. Lineage (NCBI taxonomy): Eukaryota > Metazoa > Chordata > Actinopteri > Osteoglossiformes > Mormyridae > Cyphomyrus > Cyphomyrus plagiostoma. The sequence goes on from JABFEA020000046.1 coordinate 17,451,559, forward strand.
TATTGCAGCAAAGTTGTAAGTAGCACCCAACTATATAATTATCAATTGATTGTTTTATGGATCTGAAATGTTTGTCATACCTTGCATTTATAACAGTAAAGCAAAACTATTATTGGTAGTGATTTTGATTTGTATTTGTACTGGTTGTGACAGCAGTGGTGAACATTTTTGCCAACTAGACCATCTTAAGCAAGAGAAATGTGTTCTGATATAGTTTTGTACATGTTTATGTGTCACTGTAAACCCAGATGAATCCTACTTGCTGCCTGAGAATTACAAAAAAGTATAATAGGGTTTAAGTTGTCTAATATGCATATTTTTATATTTGTGAATATTTGTGTGCCTTATGTGTGCATGTGTTTTTTTAGTGCGATGCTTTTTGGATGTTTTTGTTTGGTGTCTGGCTTGTGAAACTGAACAAAGGAAATGCGTGAATGGCTGGTCTAACCAGTGGGGGGGGGAGATACCTGTGAAGGTATCTGTATGTCTTTGGGTGGGTGTACATTTCAAATATGCTTGGGTGAGGAGTGTGTGTATGTAACCCCTTCAACTACACTTAACACTGTTTACAGAAACAGTTTTCCCTCTCTGGAAAAACTCTGATTCAGATATCTTGTCGGACTGAGAGTCGCTATAGTCGACCCTGTTCTTCCTGCCAGCGTGGATTTGCCTAGAACAAGCCTGTTACACTGTTGTAATCCGTCACAGAAGCCCCACCACAGCTCTACATTTCGAGTGGCCGGTGGGTCTGAAGCCCTCTCAAAGCTCAAAGCTCTTTCTGTCTGAAGCGCCCATAAACTATGCGCGTCTTTTTTCCCACTTGTATTTTTAAGCACAGAGATGAAATTGTCAGACTTGTGCGAGATGAGCTCTTGCAGATCGCTAGCGACATTCAGCCTTTTTTTTATTTACTCAGACAAGAGAGGAACCTCGAGGCCCTGAGAACTAAGTGTCATCACGTATCAGCAGAGAATGGGACAAATGGTTTAGCCGTCTGTGGGGGGAAATGACATCATTAACTGATGCTGGATGGGCAGTGAGCAAAGGGGTGAGCCCTTGGGACTTGACTGACAGGAATGAAGCCATGTGACATGAGGAAAGGCCACCAGAGTACTGTGGCTAACCTGTACTGCATTTCCCAGATGTCACCTGCTCTTTGTTCATTGGTGTGTTGAATGGGGGAAGGGTGGCTAATAGCAAAAGTCTGGCTGTGTGTCTGATCTATAGGTTTCCTCTCAGCTTGGAGTATGAAGCATTTATTTATACTGACATTTCAATAAATGTACAAGAACCTGCCGGGTAATTTAGTGTAATCTTTGTCTTTTCTTTTTAATAACACTTAGAAGTTTTCCACTTCTGTTCCCATGACTTGACTACCTGTTATGACACCCTTAGGCCTCGTAAACTGTCGAGTCAGAATTTATTAATACAATTCAGTGATATTGGGTTATCGACTTCCACGTTCTCAACAAAGGACAAATTACACAAAGATTCTACTGATCAGCCTCAGAATATGTAAAATCGCGATATGCAGGGTCTATTGGTGGGGGGTTGTGGTAGAGGTTAGTAAGATTCACTTGCCACTTTTGCCCAAATGATTGAAAGAACCCCTCCAACCCCAGGTCCAGCACGTGCGCCTCCCCCCTCCAAAAATAGTTTCTGCAGGGCCCTGGCAATATCCATCTACACTTCTGCACGACACAATTTTCAGATGATGATGGATAAGGACGGGTGAGCTGCCTCACATCTCCAGGGACAGAGCTTTGAATTTCACCTCTGCTCAATGAAAGAGTCTGTGTGCTCCCCTCTGGTCGTGTGGGTTACCTCTGGGTGCTCTGGTTTCCTTCCGTGGTCCAGGGACACACAACTGGGCTAACTGCCATCTCTCAATGGCCCAGTAGTGTATGATTGGGCGTGTGTCGGGTGCATGTATGTACCCTGTGCCCTGACTGGCATCCAGACTCCAGGCTCTCCCACAACCCTGATCAAGATGGAAGACGGCGGGATAATGTATAACAGTATTTCCTTCATACTCTCCCCATGTCACATGCATTTTTTTCTGTTGCTCACCTACACTGATCAGCAATCCTTCCAAGCTTCCATCCATTTCCACAAACCATATATAGGGCCATAGTTAGCGGATCCCGGGCAGCACACAGCACCAGGATGGTCAGTCCGTCTCAGAGCATGAGCTCATGCAGACCGTCATGCAACTTGGATCTTTTGGACATACTAATTCTCCTGGCTGCATTTGTTTGGGCTGCAAGAGGAAATCAGCACACCCATGGAAAAAACTAAAACATGGACAACACAGATGGCACTCAGCATGGAAATGTAATATATTTACAGACCTATTCCTACAGATGTACAGACTCTGTTATAGAACACCCATATTAGATCATCTGATGACCTTACGAGTGTCCTGCACAGAGGAGACGCAGAGTGCAGGTTAGGACTCTGTGCCTGTGATCAGAAGGTCCCCACTTCAAATCCTGTGGTTGGTGGACTGATGTTATCATTGGGCCCTTGAGCGAAACCCTAAATCCCAATCACTGCAGGGACGTCCTGCTCTCCGATCCTGCCTTGTACCTTGCTTTTGACACTAGTTAAATAAATGTAAATGCATTCAGCCAATGTCGCCTCTGACCTTTTACTCATAATCTCTGATCTTTGTCCTCAAGCAGAATCCCAGTGAAAGAACTCTTCCACTATGTCTCCCTCCCCCTCAACCAGGCTCCCCAACCAACACTGCTTTCACTAGCTAGCAAATCTGTAAATTAACTGGGCGTTGGACCGATCCAGTTGGGGGGAGCCAGTGCAAAGGCGCGTATCATCCCTCGCAAACACATCAGCATAATGCTACCGAACGTCTTCATCTCACTGTACAGTACACTCACTGTGATCAGTGCAGAGTACAGCAGATGTACGCAGGCCTTTGTACTGTAACAAAACATAAATTTGCATTAACAAAAAGGCACCAGTGCAGCTGTGTCATAATACACACAATAGCCACCAATAAACATTATTTATTGATGCGTATTATTAATATTCAGAAGAAGGCACTGCACCGAGACTGGAGTGTCCCTGTCAACTTGTTTTTTCAAGCTATTTTTTTCCATTGTTTATTTTCTGCAGTTAGCAATGTGTCTCACTGTGTTGTTCTGAAAGTCACATTTAGCCGTGCCTGTAGTGCTTTATCGATTTAACTTTGCTGTCATGTCTTCATTAAATGTATGCGGGATAACCCACAACTACAAAGACATGTTGCACAGGGGGTTGGAATTTAAGTCACAAGCGTGGTTTTAACAGCAGAAAAGCAGACAAAACCAGCTCCCTAAAGATCACTCCCTCCACAACGAGAGCCTGTTTTATGTCAATCACACCTATTAAACGATCACAGATGAAAGGTAATTAATCATTAACTAATCAGCTGTCAATTAACAATGAGCAGCCTGCAGGGGAGTAACGACCTCAGCCCACCTTGGCTCATCCCCTCCTGCTTTTAACGGGCCATGGATAAGTGTATAATTATCAAGCTTGGTAGTTACAGTGGAAAGATCTGCTGTACTGTGCCGCTGACAGAGTTGCTCTCTATATTTCCTGGGACTTGGCCTAAATCCATGAACTTCTGGGCCTGTTCCCCAACGGTGGCTGCTGGATTGGCCTACACAAAAAGGCACTGGAGCGGCGTGCAGCCCAAACGGAACGCCGAGGCATCCCTCCCCCGGCGTCCGCTCGCACTCTCGCCAGATTTAGCTTTGCCTACCTGTGAATAGACTCATCCATCTGCCAGGCTCCTGGACAACAAGGCCAGCCCTTCAGCCAATGGGACAGGCCGGTCCAGGAGACAAGGGCTGCTGGCAGGCCCGCCTGCAGACGCAGCCAGCAGCACTGAGAATAAAGCTAACAGAGTAACGTCTGTGTGAAGGTGATTAGGAGCACAGTATGCTATTCATCCCTCTGCACAAAACAAAGCCCCAATCCAAACCACTGGCTTCCTTGCAGTCACCTCATTCCCTCTGCTCATAGACTGTTACACCTGTCTAGAATTGAAAACTAGTTCTATGACCAGTACACAAATTACACCTGCTCAGACTCCAGACCAGTAATGAAAAATTGAGTTCTTTCCTTAACACAGACGTAGCTTTATTCTCAGTCCTGCTGGCTGAGTCTGCAGGTGGGGTGATGGTGGCATAGGGTGCGTGAATGTGAGGCAAAAATTGTAAAGTGCTTTGAGTGCTTGCAGGAGTAGGAAATGCATGTAAATGCAATTCATTTGCCATAATTTTTCCATCATTAGCTTCAAAGTCCAAAAGCCATATTGAAAAACATAGGAAACAGGTATTTCACATTCACTCTGGACCTACATAAACCGCAGTGATTTCTGGAAAAAGAGATTAAGAATCAATAAGTTCAGTAAGCCACTTCTATAGTCAGGGAAAAGTGAGACATTTTACTGCACACATTTTCTCGGGTTAAATTAATTTAATCCATTCTTTAATAATTTTAACTAACACGAAAAAGAGGGTGGGAATTCCCCACCAAATAAGGAGCCTTGATTAGTAACAGTAAGAGATGAACCTGAGAGGCTGCCTGTTGACATTAAGGCCTAGAATTCCCCCAAAGGTTATATTAACTACAGTCATCTTAACTCATAGACACATATTTCTTCTGTCAGAAGGTAAATTTCTTTTGGTTACTTTATAATCCCTTTATTATATTGACAATAATTACTTTCTCAGAAGACTTTATATTTAGAATTTCTTCGACATCTATTATAAAAAAATTGCTTCCTGAGGGACACTCAGAGGTATAAACGGGGGACTTTATTGCAACGCTTTAAAGTTAACAGACTTGGAGAGTGCAGCAGTTAAAGCTGCCATTTTGGTTTTAGTGAAGGGCCAACAGACATGGAAAAACTGAGAAATGAAAAATAAAGGCTCTATTATACCTTCACAAATATCTTCGCTACCATGAGAAAACCCTGCATTGTATCATTAGCAATTAGTGATTGATTTCAGGCAAGTGGGGGAACTTGTTCCCTGACTTTGCCCCATCCCCCTGCCTAAAACCTGAGCTCTGCACATGCCAGAAATGTCAGCCTGAACCCAGGCTCGCCCCAACCCGAGTTCAGATATTAACGACCAGAGCCCAACTTAAACCTGACTCCTGCTTCACAATATGATACTACGTATGTGCAAATACCGAAACAGACATATTATAAACACATGGGTATGCTGTGTCACACACAAATGCAATTTTTCCAAAGCATAACTAGGTCATTAGCATCTTGTCCTCATCATGACATGTTGGCCTATAGGCATGGTACATATAACCAAGCTCCTGTTAGTTTTATTAAATCAGGATGCACTTAGCACTTGTTAAGACGGGATTGCTTCCACAAGTCAGATTTCCCCACGTTGTTGTCAGCTTTCTTCTTTATTTCGCTAGCCATTAACATACACTGACACTTGCGTGAACTCCAATCATTGCTATTTCCACCTGTTATGGTGTCCATCTCAGCACAACAAACACAAAATAAAGTCATGACACTGCAATGAGGTGCAGACCCTTCCCAAACCCAACCTGATGCATGAAAAACTCCAGAGTATGGCCTGGCTGGGGCCCTGTCGGGCTTGAAGAACTATAGTAAACACCTCGCAAACACCCACCTGAAAATACATTATAACTAAATATAAGTATGTCTGTGTAAAACCTAGCCATGAGGAATACGGAGAAACACCCTGTAGCCTGTCATTAAAGCAGCCTTCTGTGAGGAATATAACCGGCAGTCTGAACCATCTTACATTATAATCACTTTAAATCCTAGTAGAAGCTGCAGTGATTCCACGTGTTATTAAATGAAAACACAGCGTGATGTGGCAGCTCTTGCGGCAGACAGGCTGTATCTGCAAATGACCTTTTTGCCGACGGATGGCTGACAGGTGAAGCAGGTGGGTTAGGCAGGGGCTCCCCCGGCTGCCTCGGGCCTCTGGCAACACGGCTGTCACGCCAAGACCGTGACCGGAAGATCATCGGGCCTCTTTCATCCTTGTGCCAGGTAATAATTGCTGTGATTGCCAAGTTCCAGTGGCGCTCCAGTGCACCAACGGGCCTCTGAAAATAGCCAGGGCTGACTCACTCACTCGGAAAAATAAAGATCTGCATGAGCTCTTGCAGGAATGTTGATGTTGTCATGTCAAAAAGGCGATACTCTCCAGGGGAAACAAAACATACTGAATCTCTCTCCACCGCTGAAGAATTTTCCCTGTCAGAGTGAACAGAAGGACAAAATGTATCGTTTCTTGTTATTGCTGTAAATTAGTGACAAGTTATGCAGTGATTGTTATTGCTCAGGAGGTAAATTCACATACTTTTCACTTTTTTGATTTTTAAAGAGCTACAAAAAAGATATTAATCGTGCATGCTTTCACAATTCATTGGAATCGTTCTCATATTCTCTTCTGGAATCTGGAAACAGCAATGAAATATTGAAGAGGAGAGCGTGAGTTAAAATGCAAAAAAGCTAAATGTCTTTAGCCAGAAAGAAAAGAATTTGGAAAAACTGTTTTTTGTGTAGTTATACGGATCTTTGAGCGGGCCTGCAATAGTCTAGGGCAGTGTTTCCAAATCTGGTCCTCAGGGACCCACACTTGGTCCATATTTCTGCCCCCTCTGAGCTCCCTGCCGCACATTTTTGCTCCCTCCTGGTAGAGAGCGGGGAGGGGGCAAAAATATGGGCTGTGTGTGTGTGTGCCCAAAGACAGGATCAGGAATCACTAGTGTAGGGTATGTTTGATGTGAACATTTGACAGGAAATCGATGACGTAGAAGTCAGTTGCAGTGAGAAGAATTCTGACTAACCTTTGAACGGACCAATTAAGGTAGAAACTCAAATAGGCTGTCGCAGTGATTAGCTCTGAGACCACAGAGCCCGTCTGGAAGGTTCTCTGGCTCAACCAGCTTTTTAGAAAAATTCATGCAGAGCCTTCATATACTTCATATATGACTTAAAATCAGTTATAAAATCAGTTATAGAAAATCCCCTTTCAGGTATTTTTTGTACTAAAATGTACGTACAAAATAATCAATTTATATGTTACACAAGACTGGTGTATCTGTGCTGGAGAAGCAGCAGACGTTTGATGGATGGATGGATCTGTGAAGTCAATAAAAAGTATGGAAAAGAGAATCCTGAATGTTAGTTGTGGACAGAAAAATCATATGGACTAAAGAGAAAAGATCTGTTAACAAAAAGGGAGCCTCCAGCTTCAGGTAGCATAATCAAGAGACAGATTTCATCTTAAGTTACTTGTTTATCTTACTGTGAGAGTCATGTTCTGGTGTTGACATGCTGAAGAATGCAGCTGCTGATAGTGTTGCAGTCCCCTGTGGCATGCAGGGTTATCTGTGTGTTACTCACACCTGTCCAAACGTGGGATGACACAAATCTATAGCTTGCTCCAAAGGGATGCTTTGTTATTAAGGAAACAGCACCAAAAAAAATCTGGTCAGAGCCGCCAGGAGTGGGTGCAAGGTGACGCGAATAAGGGGGGAACTGTGTTTTTTCCCAGCTGGAAGTGCAGGCATGCAGGGAAAAATAATAACTGAGAAGAAGTTAGCCGTGAGCGGCCAATGAGAAGCAGCCACTTAATGCCACAGGTCATCCTATTGGTTGGGATATTTCGATTCTTCGCCACAGTGCCAGGGGGTGCGATATTTGATGCTGTGTGACTTCTGTACCCAGTGTACCGGCTGGGCCAAATCTTTAGCTGTCATGCTGGAACAGATGCTACGATAGGGACTGGTTCATGGAGCTGAAGGTATCGCATTTTTCAAAATGGAAGCATTAGAGGGAAGGGAGCATCTGGATATTGAGTTGCTCACGGTGTGTGGGGATCAAGACCTCGCTGGTGTGATTGTTGTGGTCCCAGTGATGGAGGCAAAATTATCTGTTGCCACCTCCCTCCCCATTTTTACACCAGTTTCACTCTCCCTCATGCCCTCTCTCCCTTCAGGTTCTATCTGACAACTCGCCCAGCGTGAGGTAGGTCATGTGATTGTTTAAATCCGCAAGGTGAAAGTCCCCATGGTTGGACACAGGGAATGCTCTTAGTTCGGTGATTACCTTCGGGACTGGATGCCAAGGCTGGGGATGACTAGGTGATGGAATGGGAATGGTAATTGGAATGGTAATTACCTGAGCAGCCGAGAGAGCCAGGGAAGAAACAGGGAATGGATGCCAAGGCTGGGGATGACTAAGTGATGGAATGGGAATGGTAATTGGAATGGTAATTACCTGAGCAGCCGAGAGAGCCAGGGAAGAAACAGGGAATGAATGCCAGACAAAACTCTATTCAGCGCTGAGGGCATTCTTCCCGCTGACAAAGGCTTCCCATCAGGCTGCAGCCTGGTGCATGCTGGGTAGGGAATGCACTGGCGGGTGGAGCCCATATTGCTTATGTGTTTGAATAGGAGGAAAGCAGCCAGCGCAGCTTGTGATGAAGGGCTACTGTGTCCACACTGAGGCCCCTACTTGTTGTAAGGATGCTTAAATCTCCCACGTGATGATGGGCTTTTAACTCTCCTTCCATGGAAATCAGGACATTCTACCCAGGCCTGTGCAGCTAGGTGCCTTCTCAGCAAGCCAGATAAATCCATCTCGTCAATGGCTTTGTGGGAAGTCAAACATACATGAAGCCTCGACGTCAGCTCACAGTCGCTTGAGTCTCCCTTGGCCTTTGCTGGGAAACAAGGAGGTTTGTGAGATTTAAATGGCACAGATCTTGGGGGCCGGGATCCTGCCTGTAAATGGAGGCCAATGTCTCTGTCTGCTTGGGGGTCGACTGGTGTCTTTTATCACATTAACAAGAGGGTTTAGGGGTCCAAGTTCATGGGCTATAGAAAGGCTGACAAAGGTCGACTTTTGACATCCGAACTTGGATAAATAAGTTATCTTTCTTCTGCACCTTCCCTGGGGGTCCTGGAGCATTTGGCAGGCCTTTTAGTATACAGCTGTGCAAAAGGAATTATTAGGGGAAAACAACGTGGGGAAAAAAACATCATTTTTTGTAATAGCAGTAAATAGGCAATGTGGTTGCATAGTTCCCCCTGCAAAAGGTGAAAGCAGAGCAGGGCTGACAGCCCCTCTGCCTCTCTGACAGTACAGCTGGAGGCTGGAGGCATCTCTGTTGTGTCAGACGGAGCGCATGAAGCAGCATCCACCTTCTGGCGCATTACGCAGCCCCCGTGGCCCTCTGCACGCGCCTCATAGCCCCCCCCCCCCCCACAAAGGAGGGGATGCCCAGGCAAGTCGGGGCTTTTTCCTTTTCTCTTTCAACTGAGGAGGAAGTACAAATCTGTCGTAGAATGGCTCTTTGGTGTTCTGTGACGACCAGATGAAGCGATAATGTTAAGAACACGCGTTGCACGTCCAAGGTGAGGCACATTTGCGCTTCCTATGATGTGGTACATACCCTCAGGCAGAGCCCCGTTCGGGGAGAATAAATCAGGCTGCTTCTGAGAGACTCCCACGGAGGGGAGCTGCTGCACAGGATGGGGGTTTCTGGGTAACCGGGCTGTGACCGGCCCTGCCAGCTCTCCCCGGGGGCACTGCCAAGGTGCCTGTCCCCTCCTCCATTCGCCTGTGCAAATTTACCTCCACTTTAATTGTTGTATTCAAGGAGAGCGTAGGGCTCGGTGTGGAGCTGCTGAAGAGCATGTGGGTGTTTCTGCGTGCAACGGCGGGTCTCTGGGAAGCCTGCTTATGTGAGAGAGACTCTTACAAGGGTCTTACGCAACGGCGTTTGTCTGCATTCGGTACAAATGGACAGGGCTGTCGGAGGGGCATGTATACCATGACAAATTCAGGGGGCCCAAAATCACCCCCGCCCAGTAAAATCAACTAAGCCATTGAAAGTGCCAACCGACGTAGGGGGCCCAAGGCTCTCTCTTTTTTGATTCTACGATTATTTGTGATTTTAACAGCATTGTACTTTACAACATGGGATGTGTTTTGTAAATTTGATCATCTACTGTGAAGCTAATTTATACAGTTTACATGTAAAAGAAAATGTATGCTAAAATATTAATGCTAAATAAAATTAAATGTAACTACAATGGAAAATACCAGATGTATCTAAAACTAAACTGAAATAAAGAATAGAAAATGTAAAATAGATAAGAACTCAAATAAGGGTAAAAAAAAATCATTATCCAACTACTGAGTCACTATAGGTTCCAGTATGAGCAGGGGAAGATGCTGGATGAGATATCACTCCATTCCTTGGCATCAGATGGCAATTTAGGCTCATGAGTTCATCTAGGACTGCAGGAGGTAGCCGGAGAACCTGGAGAGAACACATGTAGAAGTCAGGAGGCAGCAGTGCTAACCGCAAAGCTACCATGCCAATCCGAATAGCAGCAAAGAAAATGAATATAACTTTCATATAGTACCAGTTAAAAGTCTGGAAACACCTACCCATAGAAAGGTTTATTTGTATTATTCTTTACTTTTTAGAATAATTATAAAGACATCAAAACTATAAAACAACATAAATGGAATAATGCACTGACCTAAAAAGGATTCAATAAAAAAAAACATTTGTTGGTGGACTCACAAGGTTGCTGGTTCAAATCCCATAGTCAGCAGAGTGATCCCACCACTGGGCCCTTGAGCAAGGCCCTTAACCCCAATTGCTGTAGGGACTGCCTGACTCTACTGTTTCCTCTACCCCAGTTCCATGAGGTGGCCTCCTGGGATGCTTTTTCAGCTGTCCTGAAGGACGTGCGACATATATACCAAGCACTTACTGGCCGCTTTTCCTTCACTCTTTGGTCAAACTTCTCCAAAACCATCTATACTGGGTTTAGGCCTGGTGGCCAGGTCATGTGATGCAACACTATCAGTCTCATTTGTAGGCTGCTTGGTGTGTCCAAACTTATATTGTATAAAGCACTAGATTGACGAGTTTGTCCGTGTATTTCCATTTATAAGAACGTGTTGAATGAGTATGCGCTGACCTCAGCAGGTTAGTGGCTGCGAATATGTAGGCCTACAAATCTCTACTGCGGTCTCATTAAAGAGCAACTATGCTGAAGGCAAGAATGATTGCATGTATATGAGGATGTTGGGGGTCATGTGTGTGTGTGTGTGTGTGTGTGTGTGTGTGTGTATGTGTGTGTGTGTGCGCACGTGTGTGTGTGTGTGTGTGTGTTTGTGTGTTTCATAAGCGCTCCAGCTTTGTGACTCAGCCCCTCCTACTTCCTCTTGGTAATGATTATAAAGCCGCTTCTTTGATGGTCGCATACATTAAAACTTCAAACAGACCAGTCTGAGGACAATGTGGAGGTCATGTGACACTGGTGTGCTGTACAGTCATGACTACAAAAACCTCTGGTGTCCACCTCCTTTACTATATAATGGAGCTTAATATTATAGTTTAAGCAGAGGAGAGAGGGTTTGAAAGGAGTGTGCCTACTCAAACTGTGGGTGTTGAACAGAAGTCATGTTCCTTATTCTGACCTCAACAATGACTTTCAGAAGCATCAAACAGCTCTGTCCCACACTAAAATCCCCAGTAAAACCCCCTGAGTATATGTTACAAGATTCATCCAATCAGTGATTGCGGTAGTCAGTTGACCCTGAGATTAAATATGCAGGAAAAAGGTCAACTGGCCCACGCTGACCACAGTAAAGTGTAGTCAAATTCTAAATCATACTTTTCATATTAATATTAAGATGAAAGTAAGTAAATATTGCATTTTGAAAAAAAATGTTGAATATTTTTCAGTTGAAAGTCAATTGTGCATATCTAAACAATGTGTTAGATTCCATATATTTCATCACTGTCTATCTAGGCAGATGCATTTATCCAAAGTGGGATTCAATCAAGAAAACCTGGCACGCCTGTTACATGGGACCCAACGGTGAAATGACAGGTACAAGTCGTAACCCACTGAATCCTAATCCATGGAGCCACAAAACACCATGTATGTATGCCTGCATGCATGTACCTATCTTTATATGTATGTACCTATGAATTCATGTATGCATGTATGTATGTATGTATGTATATATGTATGTATGTATGTATCTATCTATCTATCTATCTGTCTGTCTGTCTGTCTGTCGCTTCATACTGACAGTAGATTTAAAAAAATTGGTGACATTTTAAAATATTTACATTCCCTTCTTTAAACTTGTCCTTAGTAGGCAGTACCGATGGGATCCTGCCAATAAAGTGATTCTCTGTAAACCGAAAGCCCAGAGACACCCAAATAATCACATCAGAGGACAGCAATGCAGCTTTCACAAAAGATGAAAACACAGGCAGTGACCCAGACCACCATTTATGTTAACTAAAATGAAGAGACATCAACAATGACTTCATGGAAAAGATGGCCTGTGCTGTGTGCGGCCGAGACCCAAAGCCTAGGTGTGGCGAAGCACATTTATTCACAAAGGGAAGGTGTGCAGTGTTGTGTTTTGTTTGCTTATGCGAGGGCAGCTTAAGAGACTCTGGTGGTACACCTAGGACTGACCTGGTCTGCTGCCATTTTCCCTGTGGGCCGATGGCAGTGTGAGGCCTGGGTATAATCCAGGACCTTTTAAACACTTAGCAAGACCATCCCATCCCTTACATTCCTATATGGATTGAGGTTAACCTGGGTAAAACTGGGTAAAAGACACTCTCCATTGCCTTTCACTCATTTAATGTATTACTGCAGGTAAATCCATCACTAGACTAACATTGTATAGTCTAGAGAAATGCAGAGCGAAAGTGAAGGGGAATAGTTTTCTCAGTGTTTATTAATATTTCATTAACTTTTCATTTTTTTGTTTACCTTTTTCTTCTGAGCTGCTTTTAAAAAACCCAAGTCGCTAGCTGTTTTTTTTTAACCACAGATGTATTGTATTTACCTATACTGGGCATGAAGGGCAAAGGCAGAAGCTGAAAAATAAGGTTTCCCTTGGCTGTCTCCTGTCTGAAAGCAGTCTCTTGCGGGTGATCTCCGACGATGATGAACCCGACGCCCTGCAGGTGGTGCCGTCCCGTCCTCCTAAATCGTGCCGGGCTGTTTAGGGAGAGCATCTCCGCAACAAAACCGACTGGAGGAGACAAACGTCTGGCAAAGCAGCCCCGCGCTCCTACACATGCTCACACTCGCCGCCACAGAGAGCTGCGCTCCTGCCGTCAATGCGTCCTCTCCGCACCCAGCACATCTCATTTAGTCGTTTTCCAGCTGATCGGGTTTTGCGCTTAAGGTGGTTTGCATGCCAGGCGATGAGATCGTGGGAACTGTTGGCGAATTAAAGGGAATTCACTTCAGTCCAGCATTTGCATTGGAACCGAGAGACAGAAGCTCTTCTGATCAGGGTTAGGGAAAAAAGGCACCTGAATCTACGGGTACTTATAGGTTGCCCCATTACTACGGATCTTGTCCTCCACCTACAGGATTGGGTCTTTCTTTTTACTCCCAGCATTTTAAGTTGCTGTCATTCGGATCGTCCTCGGATTTGCGCTTGTGCCCAAGTGGTGAATTATCCCTCGGCAGAGATGGATTTCTTCCCGGCTTTCCTCATCTGCTTGCTGACTTTCCCGGTTTTTGGGGACAACACAAGTGGCAGATCGCGGAGCTGCGCCGATGTCAGGCACTTCTACAGCGGCAAAGGATTCAGTTTGAACGGAGTACCCGACAGCGAGATATCTGGTAAGACAGGCTAAATTAGAAACTGTAAGCCCATTCCTTTGTAGACTGGTGTCAGTATCTGCATCGATGTAATGCGCCCTTACCGTACACTAAACGATCTAAATAATTCGCTTTATTGGGAGAAAGCAATGCCGTAATTTTGCGGAAACAAGGAGCACCGCTTGGGAGACACGTGTGTATTTTAAAGCGATGTCTTACACTTGGTGTTGCATTTTCTCCAATCTGGACTTGAATCTCCCCTTTATGACATCAGGTTCTCAATGAGGTCCTAGGCTCTGGACTATATATGCAGCTATGCTTAAAGACAAAAACATAACAGAAACTTATAATGAAATAATTTTATATAACAATTATTCTTTTTCACTTAAAAGTCAGACATTATTATTATTATTATTATTATTATTATTATTATGTTATTGTAATTACTCTTTTTAAGGGTAACTCTAGGTAGGCTACACTATATACAGATCATTGCAGTGTTGTAATTGTGTAATTGCAACAAATACTTCGTTCCGCATTTTCACGGGAGCGCTTTTATTGGAACCCTTACCTGAATATTTCTCTCCAAAGAAATGTCGCAACATTAGTTGGGAGTTTGACTCCTAACGAAGGAAATATCACCATTCTCAATAAAAAACAATAATAAAATAATGACTTGAAACATAAAAAGCGTAGTGACAGAAATGGTCGATGTTTTCGATAAGGGCAACAGACTTATCGTGTTCGTGCTGTTTTCGTCTATTGCAGCACATATGACTCATCTGTTGTTAGTTTTGTCGCGAGATGCACAGGTCATTTGTTTTTCCTCTGTAAGCTATTCGCCTGTTTTTACAGATGGTGTAATGACATATCTGGAGGTCACTTCCAGTTCCATTGTCGGCCTGGGAACTGTCTGTACCCTTCTGTAATGGATAATGAGAAGAGTATCCATTTGGGCAGTTAGATGTAGCGCCTTGAAGAGTATGTGACTATATAGAGAAATTACAAACATAACACTATTGTCTGACCACGTGAAAGCTGTACGGTAAAGTCCTGAATCTGGACAGCAGATTATAATAATGATGTGATACGTCACACCAGACCCACCAGGTAGGAGCGTATTCACATGTTGCTTCCTAGGTGAGACCATGATCCCTGGCAAACAGGTGAGAACATCTACCCACGTTTGGGTTTTTGCGGTAGATAAAACCAACAAATATGGCTATTTCGAGGTTTTCAGCGGTAGTCCTCCTCCTTGGAATTTGCTTTTATCGTATTGCAGCATAGTTACTCTGCTGTGTTGCTGGTGTTTAAATCACAAGGAGTCACACGCTGAAGTCTAAGTGATTATATTTCATGCCTGTAAGGATTTGATTTGATTCTTGAAAATTCTTAAAATAATAACTAACACTGCTGTTGCTCTTGCTTTACTGGCCAGAGACAAGATGATATTTTGGTGTCCAACCTGATGTTGTATCTGTCACAGAAAAATCCCAAAACTCTGATTTTTATTACTAGATATTCTTCCTCACAACTGCCCTCCAAGTGGTATTTATTACACATTTCACCTCCCTTTTTAAACAGAAGAGAAATATCTCACATTACGTTTCATAAAAAAGCACTACAGTACGATATATTGTGTTTAAGAAATGACTGAGTCCATGAGTGAGGATGTCAATGCACATTTAACCTGATTCTTATGACTCTGTAACAATAATCTGTAAAGTGACTTATTTAATCAGGTTGATTAACTGCATGAAATAAATCAGTGCAGCAGAATGGAGGCCAAAGCAAGCCAGCCTTAGTCCTTGTAATGCATAATCACTAAGGTGTTGAGAAATGAGTCATGCTTGTGAGTGTTTGTGATTTTCATGTCTTCGCAATTGCTGGCACTAGAGGCAATGTCTTGCGAACCATTTAAGTGTGTCTTTTAAGTTTAAGCTTGTGTGAAAATATATATACCCTTTGCGTTCATGACCTTTGCCTAACAATTTTTGCCTTTTCTCGACTCATAGTACTTTCCACTTAGGCAACATCGCCAGTTATCCATGGACGAATCAAATGATTGGTTTATTTGGAATGAGTTTGGATTGCATCCAGAAACAAGGCTTATTAAAAAGAGCTGTTGTCTGCAGAATACTTCCAAGGATCTGTTGTGTTCAGTAGTCGTTGGTTTTGTTCACGTAACCCTTTTGCTATATGAATGAGTGAGTCCTTTGTTTCCCTGTAAGATGAGCTGCTTCTCTTGTTACAGTCAGGCAGCGATCTGGGATCCCAAAGGCACAGGGACCAAAGTTATTTCTACTGTCCAGGAAGTGACTTGATTGTGCTGACAAGAATGATGACCATGTCAGGTTGACATGGTGGAGATAAAACGGTTCTTAATGACCTGGTTCAATCATGCTTTCCTTTGGATTTCCTTAGGGTGCACACAGCACCGTCCATCACTAACGAATAGCACATAACAAGAAATCAACCACTTACTAAACTGTTGAGCTAACTCAGATATTAGTAAGGTTTAACTTTAATCCGGTTATTGCTGAATATAGACTTCATGGGAAAAAACAGCCTATAGATTAAATGTTCTATTTACTGAAAATTGCGCAATGTTTTTTTATAGGCATTTCTGTAACTGCTCTGCAAGGTCAGTGATTTTTCTCAAGGACTTCTAACTTGAATCAAAGTTTTCAGAAAAAAACATGCATCCATTTACAATTTTTGTGTGCACCATTTTAGCCTGAGTCTTTAAGAATTTAAATGTGAATGTTATGAACTCTGTGATTTTACTATGCTTAAATCCTAGGTATTAAGATCCCATAATCCTCTTACATGTGTTGTGAGTAAGTTTATAATCCTTCTCACACCAAACTTCCTGAAGTGCTGATGTGTGATCCATTGAAGTTTCCATTGGCAGTTCTGAGCGCATAATAGAACCCCTGAATTTGTTGTCACTGGGGAAATTAGCTTCTCCTGAAGGAGGACTGGGTAGCACTGGCTTTCTGATTGGTTGTGAGTTGTTGGAGGACAAAGATCAAGATAGCTGACAAGACCAGGGCAATGGATGGTCTTCACTTCAATGGATAAGACTTCCTCCACCTTGTCGCTCCTTTATCTAGATGAAGAAATGTTTTAGTACATTAGGAAAGCCAAGGGAGCCAATAGGTTGTCCTACTGTGTAGGAATCTGACTGGGAGCATCATGCGATCCTGTACCCCCAGGTGTACTTGTGCTTCAGCTTCTTGTTGACTGGTGTGATTGCTCTTGTCCTGGGCTTCCTTGTTGCCCATGGTGTAATGGCTAACCAGTATCGTCCCTTTTAGATGGATCCCCAGAGCAGTGAAGTATGACAGTAGAATATCAGTAGTGGTACTGAAGTGTACTCAGTAGGGAACAGAGCAGAAGTGCCTTAGTGTTACTATATCCACACACTCAGTACACCTTTCCTTTGTGCGGAAGCCTCTGCTGTTAAACAATCTTGTCCTTTGTGATGAATTGCATTGTGTTTCCAACA
>JABFEA020000046.1:17468856-17479744 GCA_019775915.2 Cyphomyrus plagiostoma
CCCCCCCGCCCCCCCCCCCCGCCCCCGCCCCCCCGCTGCTTTGTGTGAAGTTAATTGGATGTACAGTGTGATTTGATCAGTCGAAGAGGAGACACTGGATCTTAGGTGGCAGTGGACAGGATGATAGAGAGATAGAGGGAAGATAGAGCTCCATCTTTTTCTCGCTAATATTTTAGTTCCCAGTTTCCATCTGTACCCCACAGAGATTTTTGAGTGCATTAGCTTAGACTTTGAGAAGATGCTAAATGGTAAGCCAAATCCCGACACGTCAGAGAGTGGCGTCTCCTCGCTTTGGGGATAAAAGCATACCTGTGCTGTCTCCGCCTTCTTTCTAGAGATGTTCCAAACTGCAATCCTAGACCCCTTACTTGTTTGTCCTTCTTGAGCTCCAGTTACTTCCCTAGTTCCAGTATAGTAATGTTCCTATGCTGTAGTAAAGACAAACCATCCATTAGCGTGCAGTTGTCTTGTTCTGTGAACACAACATTGGTCATACAAGGGAATGATACTCAAAATCCAGTGTAACTAAAAGCTGGCTGTTAATCGTATCACACACCAGGCAAAATAAAGGCCACTTTGCTTGTCGTGTCTGCCAGCATATTTGACTGCTGCTTTTCACCTTTGTCAGTGGAGACTCTGTTGGAGCTGGAAGTCTGTATATAAATGTTAGGTGTAGTGATCCCTATAAGTGTTTTTTTTTTTGCTTGGGTTATTAACAAAGAGGTCATTTTCTTCTTCTAGAGTACCCAAATAACTCCAATAAAAACCAGCTGGATTTCTGCTAGCTAATTCTACTCTAGCTAAGGTTAACTGCATTTTCCTGGTAGCTATATCTTCCTGGCTGGGTAAAACTATCTTCCTGTCAGGTTGACATTGTCCTCAAAGTAGCAACAGAAGGACAGGCTAGTTT
Organism: Cyphomyrus plagiostoma; assembly: GCA_019775915.2. Taxonomy (NCBI): domain Eukaryota; kingdom Metazoa; phylum Chordata; class Actinopteri; order Osteoglossiformes; family Mormyridae; genus Cyphomyrus; species Cyphomyrus plagiostoma. The sequence goes on from JABFEA020000046.1 coordinate 17,469,767, forward strand.
GTCCTTTTGTTGTCATCTAGTGTCTCTCACTGGCTGTTACAATTGCTGTAGCATTGTCTTGTTGGAACTGAATGTTGTCAAAATCACTGAGTCATCCCATCTCCCGAGCAGTTGGGTTTCAGATTTACCGTCCAGCATGCATATGAATGCGAGGGTTCACACATTCTCTTCTTATACTTGCAGGTCTTCTTACACCAGTCCAGAGATCCTTTGGGGGTTGTAGATACCCCGAGGTGAAGACTGAGAGGTTACTGGAGCATCTGGAGGGAGATGATCATTTCATTGGCACCATGAGCACCAGGTGGCTGGAGGTGTTGTGTGGTTCTGTGCCCCTGATCGGAAGGTCACCAGCTGACATCCTGTGGCTGACAGGGTGATTTTGGGATCGCGCCTTTGAGCAAGGCCCTTGACCGTAGTTTCTCTGGGGATGCTGACCTCACGCTGAGATCCTCACTTATACGTCGCTTTGGACAAACACATCTGCTAGATTAATAAATGTAAATGTACTGGCCTTCACAAGACATTCTTGGGTACCTAACCCCCCCTCCCAACAGAAGGGGATTACAGCTTCTCGCCACATAATTCGAGCTCCTAGGCCATGCCTGGGCTGCTCTGCTAGACCCGATGACCCATATCATTGTAGTACTAGTCACGTAGGGGAGGCTGGCACCAAGTGAGAAATAGGCCTCACCCCCTCTCACTCGAGCATCCGCCATGCACATTTTTTGATTTGTCATCTAAGTATCATCTTCTGTATGAGAATCCTAAATGACCAGATGTAGTCAGGAATCCCCCCCAGGACTCAGAGAGGGGGTCACATGATGCCGGCTCTCACGTCTCGCCCTTTAGCGCATCATGAAGATTCATGAGCGATGACTCCTGGGGGCCGGAGTGTTTTCAGAACCTGCATGCAGAACGATAAAACAGAGCTCAGCGGCTCGTACCATTCATTTTTGTTGGCTGATACCCGTCAATTGTTTGCTGTTTTATACAAAAGGAAAAGTGAGAAATAGCATGATTCATTTGCTGGCTACTTCAGACTGTTTGAGACAAATTTGAAACTTTGTGGGAAACAAATGATGATTAGAAAAATCTACCTGACAGCCCATAGTGGACTGACAATTGAAATTTTTGAATATGGAATATGGAGGTTGTGTCTTATTGTAGAGTGAGGGAGAGTAATACCATCTCCAGTATGGAGAGGGTGGGGGTAAAAAGCTTTGTCATGTCATGTGGCTGAGGTGAGATGCTTATCAGTATAGATCATAGTTGTTTGTGATTGGGCCCTTTCCTAGCAGGAAGGTGTGGCAGGAAATGTTTAAGGGTGTGGGCCAAAATAACACCCAGCTGTATGGTTTGGGTCGCTCTGAGGGTGTCAGCTACCCAAGTGAATGTTATTAAATTGTGGTTAGTAGGTTGTGCTACTGGGCTGTGTGTAGCTCAATAGGATAGGCATCTGTAGATGTGTCCGGAAGGTTGTGGATTTGAATTCCATCTGTAATCACATCGTCACTGGGCCCTGGATGCTCTGTTCTCTGACCCCATAGCTTTCCTAACTTGTATTTCATTTAGGACAAAAGTGTCTGCTAAATATATGAATGTGAAATGCCGAGCCACCCTTTAGGCAGTCTTGTCTTCCTGGTTCCTGTGGGTGGGGGTTCTGGGGGAAAGGGAGCGAGGTTTTCGGCCTACGTCACTGAGCCGTCTGAGAGTTCGAGGGCAGGAAAAGAGACTGTAATTAAGATGGGAGTGACAGGCACACGTCCAAAACACTGGGCTGGGCTGTCTAAATGTGCACTTAGGCTGCTTTTGAAGGACTAAAGCAGGAGAGCTGTGTCTGTGAGTGCGCCGTCGCTCGGTCGTGTGAGGCAGGGCTGTGCGCCTCGTCGTCACTCGCAGCCGGAGGACCCCGGCCCAAGCTGGCACCTCAGCTGAAGGGCGTGCAATTTAAATACAATCCTGTGGATTGCGAATGCAGCCACCCGGCCATGCAGGCAGGGCCCTCACACCCCCCAGCCCTGAGAGGGGCTTGGCTCGCAGCAGAGGCTCTACTCCTTTGTTGATAAGCACATGGCCGCGTGGTCGTTTTCCTTGTCCCTTAGTTGCGTTTGGGATCCGTGCACCCCACAGGGCTGCGTGTGGCGTCGGAGCCTCTCTCTGTGTGCCCCCTCACGGCCTCCGCGCTCCCTCTCTGCGCCCCCCTTGCCCGTCTGCGGCCTTTCGGTGGCTGGCAGACTTGGCTCAGGCATCTGTCCCATTAAAAGGCCTTCTCTGTGAATGATTCATGACGTTTGAAGCCTTTCTCCTCGGGGGGGGGGGGGGGAGGGAGAGGGATATCGCTGCCTTTTAAGAAGACAGGACGCACATTCTGCACTCCCACGCTCTTTCTTCCTCTGCCTCTCCCACTCTCTCTTTTCTGATCTGTCTTTCTGCCTCCTTCAGTCCTTGCCTTCCCTGTATGATAGTTGCTGACACTCTCAATCCCTTTTTATCCCGCAGTTAAAGCGATGCTCTGCCACCTGCTCATCTGAAACATGTCCAAACTTATTGTGTAATTGATGTTTTTTTATTAACTTAGCTAGTCTTGTTGCTTTTGAGCAATTCAGATATCTCTCTTAATCGTGTGTTAACAGAACACCTTGTCGGACTCGAACCTGCAGTTTCTGGCTGTACATAAGAGTATCTATGATTCGCATGTGTCTCTGATGTCTGCCTCAGCTCCATGTCTGTGGAGCTTGCATGTTTGTCCTGTGTTTCCACTCACAATCCAGAGGCATGCAGTTAGTTTGGCTGGTATGTGTGTCTGTGTGTGTGTGCGTATGTGTCCTACAAAGGACTTCTGCCCTGGCTAAAATGACCTCACTGCTACCCTGTACCAGAAAATCGCTTATGGAAGATAGGAGGATGGAATTGGATTGGGGTATTTTTGTGGAACTCAGAGTCAATTGCCTCTGAACTGAATCAGCCCTGATGAATAATTGTGAGTAAGGAGCATTAAATTCAGTGGGAGCGTTAAGCAGCGTGTACTTTCAGCTGGGAGGGGAGGGGGTAGGGGCGTTGATAGCATCCGACGTGCTGCGTTTGATGGTGTTAGGAGCACGAGCCTGATCCGTGTACTGCCATTGCGTTTAAGACCTCACAGGACGGATAAGTCAATATACGAGTGCCCCCCCCCCACCTGTGCTTTGCTATTACTTGTTGGTTGCTCTTGGTTATTTTTTGGTTACTCTAACTGGAATTGCCAATTGGTTGTGCAGTTTTAGTTCTTTTCCTGTTTTGGTTCTGGTTTGATTTTATTGTCACTGTGGTAACTGGTCAGATGATGCTAACATCGTGGAGGGAGATCAAATCGGGGTGGGAGGTTTGGCATGGTGGTACAGTGGCACCTCTAGATTGGGGAATGTTTCAGTCACTCATAGTGTGTGATCGTTTGTGAGAGTGGGCGCCACCTGGTGGATGGTGGACTTTCCAACCAGGTGTCTCGTTTCTCATGCCCTGAACTTCCCATCATGGGCTGTATGCTTACCATTTCCTTGTACCTGGTGAGTGGGGGTGGAAGATGGATGGCAGGAGATGCTGGTATCGCTAGTGTGGTGTGTCACAAGGGTAATGTATGGTTTTATATTTGGGGCATGCCAGTAGACGATGAACGTCCGTGGTAGTGTGTGAAGTCTGTTGATCGCATGAAGTGGCCCAGAAAGGCACTGGCCAAAGTAGAGCTCTCTGTGCCGCTCTGGTATCCACCAGGGGGCAGACCATGCCAGGGCCTGATCTGTAGCCCGATTATGACTAATGGAGCTGAATTCGGCAAGAATGTTGAGGCTCGGCTGCGTACAGGATGTCCCGGCCGGCTTACTCTACTGTGAACCACTCCCAGTCAGCAGGCCCTTTAGGCTGTTCCTTTAGGCATGCTTGTACCATTGGCTTAAAGGTTTTTTTGTGTATGAGTGTGTCTAAAATATAGCTATGTAGCTTATATGGCAAGAGAAAGAGATAGAGACAGAGAGAGGGAGAGAGAGACTTACCATGTCAGCTAAGACACCACCGGCACTTTCATGGTGCACGGTGAAGCAGAACGAGATACTCCGGATGATTTCGTCGATTCAGTCCTGTGTCTGGGCTTGCAGAGGTCTACATGAAACGTGGATCCTCAAGCTGCATGACACAGCACTGAAGGCAGCGTATGTAACCTCCCTCAACCCTCCGGATCATGCTTAGCAGCTGGCTGACCCTGCAGCTCTCTCAGCCCCCAGCTCCGAGGGTTAAGAGCACATGCTCCAGTTCCAGCAGTGCACCCAGTCCTGACATGTTACATGCTGGCTTTTTATGCAGAGGGGGCCTGGGGGGTGGCGGCACAGGGAATGCCTTTGATAAAGGGGGATGCCTGCTTGTTTTAAAGAATGTTCTTGTTTTGCTTTCATGCATAGGAAGCGAGGGCAAGGGGGAGGGGGGGGGAACTTTCCCAGTGAGACTCCAGTGCTGCAGGATGTGACATGTTCTGCTGGCAGGAGGGAGCCCCAGCCGACCGGCAGATCCGATCTCAATAACAGCCTTCTGTCCATTCATTCATGCTGGCCGCATTGGTGCGGGCATGGCCGTGAGGGTGGAGCTACGAGACGTGGAGATGGGGATGTTGCTGCGCGACACTATGGGGAGGTGGGGGGGGGCGCTCTCTGAGACCACCAGTGAGATGACACCTCCCAAGGGGAGGAGCGAGGGAATGTGACTCCAATACACCAGTGGCTGATCCACTAAGCCAGTTATTAAGTGTCAGGTGAGCAAAGCTGTGAACCAGTAGCAGTAAGTCCTTCACTGGTCAGATCAGTATTGAGTGACTCAGTTAATCCAGTTACTTAATCTTATACCAATTACTTAGTGAGTTTACTACAACAGCCTGTGTTAGTCAAACCACTAGTGACATGCCCGCTAGTCTGATGAGGTTTCCTCACCATGTCTGCCTTTGTAAGGCTCCGCCTCCGGGAATCTTGCACTGGATTACCTACTGGGTTTGTGTTCGGAAGTGCTGGGTCTCCAGCCTGCTCTGCTTAATGATTTAGTTGATCAAAGTGGATTACAAAAGCCCGTAGTATTAACCGGATACAGGTTTAAGTGCTGTGGTCCTGTGTGTAGGATCTTTAGCTGATCTTGGATTTCATTCTTGCTATTTGCAAGAATGCTATTGTAACCTTCTTTTATTTTTCATATTTCAAAATATGTTGTTTTAAATACCCCAAAATAGTTGAGCACCTCTGATCTAGAAAAAAGGAGGCTTTCGTTATAGCTTCAGCTCCTGGATCCTTCAGCTCCTGGGTGGTGGAGATTGGCTTGTGAAGGAAGGAGCAACTTATGGCAGGAGGAGAGAGATATTGAGGAAGAGCGAGAGACTCACGGGGGAGAGATACCCAGGGAAAGAGAAAGAAACTCAGGAAGAGATAGAGAGACTCAGGAATAGAGCGAGAGAGACACTGGAGGAGAGAATGAGATTCAGGAGGAGAGAGAGACTCAGGAAGAGAGAAAGACACTCAAGAAGAGATAAAAAGACTCAGGAAGAGAGTGAGAGAGAGACGGGGACTCAGGGAGGAGAGAGACTCAGGGGGAAGAGAGAGACAGAGGAGTAGAGAGGGGGAAACTCAGAGGGAGAGAGACTCAGACATAGAGAGAGTGAGGTGGGAGAGAGACCCTCAGGGAGATAGAGAAAGTGAGGGGGGAGAGAGACTCTCAGGGAGATAGAGAGAGTGAGGGGGAGGGAGAGACTTTCAGGGAGATAGAGAGAGTGAGGGGGGAGAGAGACTCTCAGGGAGATAGAGAGAGTGAGGGGGAAGAGAGACTCTCAGGAGGAGAGAGTGTCAGGGGGAAAAGAGACTTAGGAGGAGTGAGATTGAAGAAGTGCAGTGGAAGTAAAGAAGACAGGCTGGGTCAGAGTGAGCGTATCGACACTAAATGGTATGGTTTTCAAAAGATCATCTTCTCTCAGTGCTCAGTGGCGTAGCAGAAGGGAGGTGCACTTTCATATATTTTCCTGTGGACGTTTTTCAAATGAGACCCCCTCGCAAGGTCGTGTGCCTTATGACTGTGGAAAGTGGCGGCACTCTTTGGCTTCATAACGCAGGGGAAGATTGAAGATGCCGTCCACCCAAATGCCGGCTAAGGCTTTGCAGCCCGAGGCCCAACATAATTCCTGGGTATTATAGGCATAGAGCGATTGGAGTCCTGAAATATGTGCAAGGTAATTCCCCAGCCTGAACCAGTGTTACTGTACAGCTCCCTCTAAAATGTCAGGCGGATGAGTAACAGATTCTGTGTTCGCACACCGTAAGCACATTTATCTGTGTGCCCTGTGACTTTTATTGGCTTTATTTTAAGTGCAGAGAGACTCTATCTGTGCATATGTGAGTGTTTCTCTATGTGTGTATGCTTTCAGCTGGGTGAAACTTCCAGAAAAGCAAACATGCCTGTTTCTAAATACCTGCCCTGTGGCCAGTGACTTTTTCACAGGGCTCCCACTTTGCAATACAATCTCCTGGTGTTTGCCCACCCTGCTCCTGAAGAACATTATCCTTTGTCATAACCTCCTCAGAAATGGCCCAGAGCAGTGGGAGTCAAGATGTCTGATTACATCATTTCCGGTAGTTTCTCCCTGTGGTCTGTTTTAAACAAGTAGATAGAGGCTGACACTCACTCTGCATATATCTTGTGCTTATGCTGGAGTTTGTTTTTGCTGAGGAAAATGTTCCTATGTTTTTGAACTCCTGATGGGACTGATAAGGCAGTATATGATTCTTTGAAAACCATAGCCCTTTTTTGGTGGCAATGCTTCCTTTGTTTAAATTTCTTTATAGACATTTAGCACTAATTTTATCAGAGCTAAGTATATTTGGATTGATATCAGTTAATTGCTAACGTATGGTCTCGTTTTGGAGATCACAGGATATTATGTAAAGCAATCCTGTTAAGGACCTTCCAGGTAGCTTCTAATGCATATTTGTACAGTTTTCGGCAACACTATCAAAATATAGCCTGAAAATATGTGGCTCAGCCAGAACCACAGGCTAGGAGGTGATGTCTGATAGACACGCTGTACCTTCACTTGGTGTCTTCTCGTTTCTCAAATCTGTAACCTGCACCGGGAATAGAAACAACTTGAACTGTCAATATCGAAGCCTTACATGACTGAAAGGTGCATGATCTCCTGCGCTTTGTGTATTCAGCATAATTTTCAGGCGATCTCTTTTTTCCTGCTCTGCCGCTGTGTAAAACTATCCCCAGGTGTTTGTGCTTTAAGGTGAGCAGTGTTTCTGGCCCTCGGCTTGGTGTGGGGTGGGGTGAGGCGGTGCGGGGGGGCTGAATTCCCAAGCAGTCTGTGCTCTATCTGCAGGGCTTGTGAATGTCGCTGTCTCATAACACAGAGGTGAAGTTGCAGTTGATTGAGGGCAGCGGGATGATTGCCCACTGAGAGTCATATAAGACTATAAAGATTCTGACCTTAAGACATTGGTAGGGGGGGCTTGGGGTGACTTAGTCCTTTTGATCTTGGCTGAGAGGAAAGGAATACAAGGGGATAGTGCAAATCTGTGGGGCGGGGGGTGGTCGAGCAGTGTTAACAAACAGTCGAGGTGACTGTCGGGGGAGGGGGGTTGCATGGTGATGTAGACAGTAGGCTACTTCACCCTCTTTGCTGGGGACCCCCCTGGTGATTTGACATGATTCTGTCTTCAGGTAGAGTTTCTTATTTTCCAGTACACCTTTAGTTTAAGTAGGCAGTCAAAGAAAATGTTTAAAGCTGTTTACCAGGGTACTAAGTGTGTATTTGCTCATAAAACCAAAAACACAATTTCACATAAAACATATGCAAATTATACGGAAGAGGATTAGGGCTACCATGAAAATATTATTTGAATTCTGACTTTAATCCCAGAATTCTGACTTTTTTTCTAAATTCTGACATTAAAGTTAGAATTATGAGAAAAAAAGTCAGAATTCTAAGAAAACAGTTGGAAAAAAAAGTCGGAATTCAAATAATATTTTCATGGTGGCCCTAGTCCTCTTCCGAAAAATTAAGAATAACATGATAAAAATGAAAAATAATTTCTCCTGTACTCCAAAGAGTTCCTGCTGTCTTGCTGGATGGCTACATGAACACCGTTTCAGCTCCCAAACCTCTCCAGCCATTCCATGTATGTGGTAAATTGCCCCACCAGCTCTGAATCTGTTCCCTCATCTCCACCCAAGACTTCTTGCGTTTGTGAGCACTGACAGGCTTCCAGCTCTTGAAGCTGTTTTCTTTTGTTCCAGTGCTCGTGTTTGAAGTTCATTAGTCCCAGAACTCCAGACTAACTTTTCTAGTGGTAGATCACTCTAGTTTTTGTACTGATGAAAGACTGATAGTGACTCAAGACTTGGTGCAGTAATCCCTACACATTATCGAGGGTTTGGGGCGGAAGATTCCTACAAAAGTGACAATTTTCGAATAATACTTGCCCCCCCATATCTTCACCCATAACAGTCTGCTAGCCTGAGCAATAAAATAAAAAGTTTATTTATTACTCATTGCTAAATAGTAGACAGTACTTTATTGTATACTTTGCATTTTGAACTGCTTTGTCATTTCCTGTCTAGACCTACTATATAATAAACTACTAACAATTAACTATTAATGATCAAATTATGCCCCCATATGCACAAAGTTACTCCTGTACCTATGGGGACCACCACGTTTTGGAATCAAAAAATGCTAAATTACGGTGAGATTCCAGCTAAGTGGGTGCATGTCAGTGAGGCTGGGTACCGAGATCTGTTTTTGTTTCTGTTCTTTCATCAGTTTGCATTTATATACATACTCCAGATATGGAGAGACCAACTCAGAAAAAAAGACACGTGGAGCCAGGGAAAAAATAAAAACTGTCAATCACAATTCGTCACTGCAGTACCCATGCAGGAGAAAAACACCCTAATGATCATCATACACTTGCATAAATACGACCACGTGAAATTGTGACCCCCGTCTCAATAAATGGTTGCAGTCTCTAGCCCTGAGTCCATCATTACGGCCAATTTGATCGTTCATGGCCCCGGCACGCTGGCCCTCGTAGATGCTGTCGGAGCTCAGCTGCACTGTACTTGTGTCGAGAGCCACTGGAGACAGTATGCGGCTCACTGTGTATCTGTGTGTATCTTATGACCTCATGCTGGGCCGTCCAGCTGCAGGGATGAGTGGATCAGCTCCCCAGATCACTGCCCCTTGTATTAAGGGCCCATCAGCTAAGCACCCTATCTGGAAAACAAGCACTGCAATCTACATGTCTTACCATCTGGGCTCCTGTTACTCTTACTCCTATTCCTGAGGCTCAATCGCAGCCCCTTCGCTGCCTTTTCCGGACTCCTCAGAAGCTCCTCAGGTCCCATGCCTTTGTCCTACAGTGTGGCTTTCAGTCAACATGAAGAACATGAAGAGGGACGTTGAATTGAACAGCATTTGTATTCCCAATTGGTCACAGTAAATTCACCAATAAATTCACTATTTCTCAGCCCGGATGTCAGCCACAGTTTTGCTGGAACACAATGAGGAGGACTCATGAGTTTGATGAGGGGGACACACACAAAAGTCTGCAGGAGACTGCAGGCGGGCCTTCAATTCCCCCTGCAGTCTGGCACGACACACTTAGGGAGCTCTCTGCTCCACCCGGCAGCTGCAGCTGTACCTGTGCAGGAGCATACGCGGGTCGGGGAGATTCCGCACAGCCTGTTCGAAGGCCACGCTCCCTCCCTGGGTCATGCCTTCCACTGGAGCGTGGAGGGGTCCTTCAGCAGTGGCTGGGGAGAGTTATACCACATGCTTCTGTGTTTCATCTCAAGGTCTGTCCATCAAAGGCACCCAGCAATGTCATCTCCAGACGAGAGGCATCTTAATATTCTCCACCAGGCCTTCCACAAGTGGGGGAGGGGGGCTTTAACAAGCTCACTTTGCTTTATTCTGCATTG
>JABFEA020000046.1:17527083-17540440 GCA_019775915.2 Cyphomyrus plagiostoma
CACGTAGAATTAAGGCAGTTCTGAAGGCGAAAGGGGGTCAAACACCATATTAGTATGGTGTTCCTAATAATCCTTTACGTGAGTGTATATATAAGTATGAAAAATCCAAAATCCAAAGCAGAATCTCTGTAGAAGTATTCTCTCCAGTGTAATATATTCCCACATTATGTTATATAAACAATAAAGCCCAAAGATTTACTACTGAGCCGTAAATTAATCGTATTAATCACACCATTACACATGCCGCCGATTGCTTCTTCAGAAGGCCAGCGTACATCTGCACGCAATCAACCCCTAAACTACGTCAGACATCGATGCATTTTAAGCATTTGAAAAAGAATGGCGACGAGGGCATCGGAAATGGCCGCTTGGCGGTGCTATTTCTCTTCTGTCGGCAAAGGATAAGTGGCTCAACCGGGCAAGTCGAAAAGTTTTGTTAGACTAACAATACCTATGGGGGGGGGAGCTCGGTTGCAATTGGTCCAGGATTTGTATTCTCTTTACTGTGATTGGATAGGTTGTGCTAAAGAAGTGGGAGGAAGGAGGGGGGACTCCGTCGGACCCACCCACCACACGGGCACCAGTTCGCTGCTAGAAGCGGCCCCTTAACGTGCTGTTTACTACAAGCTTGAAATGTGAGTCAAAATACACGCTACAGGAATAACGTTTTTCTGTGACAGCTGGGGGATTGCGTGCGAGCCTTTTGGTGAAACATCAAGAGGGAAAGTGGTGGAGAATACCATTGCCATGACCGTGGATTTGATCACGATTTTATGCATCATCTCTACGGTTTCTGCAGTTGAAGGTAAATGCCTAGATTTAATATTGATTTTGATCTTTGATGTGCAGTTTTGGAGATGCACTACGGCTGCATCGTATTCCAGGGAAAGCTGAACAGGTCTTGCAGCAGAGTACTTGGAGTAGTTTGTTTTACCGGGGATTTAAAACAGAACACGTGGGTGTCTCCGGTATAATCTTTACACTTGTTTATTTAATATGATCAAGTTCACATGAAATGAAAGTGTAATGAATGTTTGTATGGAAGTCTAGAAACGGCACTACAGCTAGGCTGTTGCTGAAATTCGCAAGTGTGATATATTCTGGAGTGTATACATGTGTCCCGTTAAATTTACTCATCCATTGCACTTGAATTCTGCATTATCGGAACTTTAAACGTTAAAGAGCGAGTTAAGTGAATTTAGCAACAATTAATGGTTATGTTTATTTCATCCGCTGTCTTTGAATAAGTCCGATCCAATATGATATTAATGCCTTCAGTTGTTAATTTTAATATAAAACATAATGCACACGTCATTTTGTAACCGGTTCCAGTTATTTCGAAAATGTGTCATTGAGCGTGCAGGCAAGAGGCTTAATTTGTACATGTTTATATAATATGTTAATGTTTGCAGTTATTTCTTGCCGTTGTTGCTTGCTTCACGGTAGATTTTATTGGAGGCATGCTTAAATAGGAGAATCCATATTACCGCTGTCCAGCATCTAATTTGACAATCTAGACTAATGGTGCCTCCTTGCATTTTCATGGTACTGATGCAGTTTTTCAAATTCAACTTTTAAAATCCACCCAGTCCTCGGAGTTTAGAGAGAGATTCTGAATTCTCTTGTAACCGATGGCATATCTGGTAAATTAGACATATTAGTAATGCTTAGCACTTCTGTTAGGTGAAGTATTAACTAATGCATGAATTAAGGGCGCGATCGATGTGTTGCTTTAAAACTCCAAGTTTGGAATATAATTTCCGACAAATTACAGAAGTGCTCGAAACGCCAAGAACATGGAAAATGGACTGATCGGTGAAGTTATCTTTTAAATCTACGGAAACGTCACTATTAATGTGATGGTGTGGTTAAATTATGCAGACGTGCCTTCTGGATTGAAGCTTTCTGCTGTCTAATCACCCCCGCAGAGGCGTCTGAAAGCCCCGCTTCGGCGGAGCCTCGCCGCCCCTCCCCACCGGGCCCTGCTGCTTCTGATCTCCGTCTCCGGCGTAATGCAATGAGCTCCAGACACCAGAAAAAAGAAGCTGTGTGATCTGTGATCAGCTTCACAATTAAACTTATGCCCAAGTTTCTTTTTTGTTTTCCAGGAAGCCAGAAGTCAGAAACGGAGTATTCTAATTGCATTTGTCGATTAACGTTTTTAATTACATATTTGGTGTATATTTGAGGGAACATTTAACGCCGTTCTACTAATGACATTTCTCGTTAATGCTTGTAACTGCCAGTCGTGTTATATGCTTAACCGTAGTCCATATAGGCGTTGATCAAAAGCGGTAAAATAGGAATATGCGCTTATTATGGTTTTATTTAAGGTAAGGTGAGACGTGGAAGCTCATCTTGTTTACTGCTGATGTTATCATTAATCATAATCTATTGTCTATTGAATATTAAATCATTTAAATAGATACTAAAATAAATCGCAAAAGAAATTAATGATCAATTTTCTTATTTCATATTCTTATTTCATATTTCATATGACGCTAATCTTCCCATACTGACGCTAAACTTAAATGAAAATCTTTGTAATTGGCAGAAACCGAACGTTTGTCCGCCGCGCGAAATGAACCCGCATTAAGCTGGATATGTGTAATCGAAGTACGGTATCTACTGGAGTATATAAATTATTCAGTTATTAATAATGGTACTATTTTAAATGGTTTGTGCTCACGTAAGTTGTATTGGGATGTTTTGTTGATCGATCTGCCTTTATATCCAGTATAACCGGTTGCTGGTAGAGGCTATATCTGCCATGTCTCAGGCGAGGCTGCTCGATACGCTGCTGTCCTGTGAGACATGAAGCTGAATTTGGGTTATCGCACACCTGCATGCTCTTAGCATAATGGGCACTTTTTCCTGGCGTCGTAGAACACGCTGGCAGCTTCATATACGGGATTCAGCTGCAGACTGAATTAGAATGAACTACATCTCTCGTTTTAACATGTTGTAGTATTTAACACACTATAACCATTAGTGTTACTGGGCTGACTTGAGTTATGGACGGTCATAGTAAAACAGGTCCATTCATTTATATAGGTGACCGTTTAAAACATGCATTTCGGTGAATTGGTGTCTGTGTGCATACTCGTTAAATGATGATGGAAAATGGATGAACGGATGGACTTTTGTTTATAAAGTACTACTAAAATAGTATCTGCATACGATTTGATTTTCTGGAAAGTACAGTTTCAGTAACTCAGCCCAGTGTTGTCTAATTGCTTGGTTGGTGCAAAATGAGTTCTCTCTTGATCTTGTTGATGGTTTCAGTTTGCCAAGAATTTCAACACTCCTGCTCCCTCGCTGCCTGACATGTAAGGTACGCACTGTTCTTGTTTGAGGTTTCAGGGCTGTGGATGCTCCCTGGCTCTCCGTGCCTCTTGGAAGCAGATTAAATGCCTGCAATCTTCAGATCGGGCCAGTAGCAGCGGAGCGTACGCTGCAGTGAAAGGGGTTTCATGTTACCTACTGAGAAGCGGCTACCACTGACCTGCTCGGTGGGCTTAGGGGTGGGTTCCCTGCCCCCCCCCCGGATCTGAATTGTGACGTCATGGTGATCAGCCCTTGGACTCTCTCAATAAAGAAGAGCTTTGCGCGCTCGCTCTGTCCCCTTCCTTTGGCCTCTCTCCCTTAAAGTTGAACCGCTTGAAGGTCGTCATTCTCAAACTGAATCAAGGGTCTTTAAAATATAAAAACGGGGAATCTGTCGTCTGAGGAACACCGACGATGAGGCCGTCTGATTCAGCTGTCCTTGATGTGCTCTCCTCTGCAACACTTAGCTCCTGAGGAACCATTTTCTATCCAATATCTCCATTTATCCTCTATAATCCCACATTCAATATCATCCCTCAACAGGTTACAATACACTACCCATAGACTACCCCATCTCCCCCTCCACCCCCCCACTTCCCTCCCTCCACCTTTCTCCCTCTATTCTTCACTGATAAGTGTTTCCTAAACTATAAAAATCAGCGCAGAGCATTGTTAATAGTGAGCGATGGCAGGATGCGGAGTCCCCAGCTTTGCGGGGCAGCCATGCCCACCTTCTGCCCATGGAAGCCTCTCTCTTCTCCAGCTCCGAGGTGAGCGGCCCCTGGCTACCTTTAATCGCTTTCGGGGCAAAGCGAAACAAGTGGCAGAACCGGGAACCGCAATTTCCGCGGTGAATAATGATCCGACGGCATGGGGAATGTCACGGCTTCTTAATGGCATGCAAATTCCCCCCACCCCCGTGAAGCCTGCAGCCTTTGATTTATTTACTTTTTTTCTTTTGCACGCGTCTCAGAGGCTGCTGACATGGTCTAGTTAATGGTGTTTCCAGGACTTGCTAGCCAGGGAGGAAGCAGCTGTAGCCGTAGCTCCTCCTTCACAGAACCCTCCCTTGTGGCACCAAGGAATACCCCCCCCCCCTCACCCCCCACAAGGGAAACCTTCCTCCCATCGTGACGTTCACCTATACGCCCTTTGGCACTTACGGCTGTGTCTGGGTTCTATCCACAACACAGAGCGCAATGTCAGAAGCTCGGTGTTTACTGACCAGCATCCTCCGTGAGTTAAGAGTTGAGCGGTGATCAGTGGGGATCCCCCCCTTCCCCCCAGGCAGCCTCTTGGCGTGGTAAACCTCATTGAGCTTTGCCGTAAAACATCCCTTTAAAGCGATAAGCTTTGCGCTGTAAACCTTTCATTGTCCTGCCGTGCCGTGGGAGAGAGCCAAACCTGCCACCTGCATCATTCGTCAAACCAACTGAAACGGTGCTATTAATTGGGTGCTGACCTTAATGCGGCCGGCACATAAAGTGTGCCTCCCAGCATGGTTCCTATCTGTGATATACTCACTCACCTGGCTGCGGAGCGACGCACGACCCTGTAACCATGAAATGTGAAAGTGGTCCCGCCAGCCGTATCTCACCCAGCCTGGCTCTCAGGATAACCGATCGCTCTCTGGCATCCTGGGGGGTGAAGTAGAGAGCCGACCGAACAACATGGCTGGTCTTTTTACCCATACGATGCAATGCGAGTTCTTATTAGCAGGTTGTTAATTGAGCTGCAGTCTGCCTGTATGATGTGTCTACATTGAGACCATAGTATATATGCATGGAGGCGTGACATTGGTTCATAGGTTGGAGGTTATGCTTTGGAGCTACCTGATTTTTCATATTATTATAATGTCTGGACATTGTACTGTGGTGTACGGTATTTTGAAATCTCAGCAGTGGAATTTGTGGAGTGTGTGTGTGTGTGTGTGGTTAAGGTCCCCAAGATAAATGAGATTGTCAATAAGTTACAATAAATATTTTTACTCTGTCATGGATTTTTAATTTTCAATATTATCTAGTTTATGTTGAATCGCTGTAAAGGTTCCCTGCTGCATGTACTTTCCAGGCCAATACTTATCTTTAGAGTGTGGCATGTTAGTGAGAAATTACACAAAAATAAGTGAAGAGGGGAAAAGCGGATGAGATCTGGTCATGAAAAGATTCACTTTCCACTGTATGGAAATATTTTGGATTCCACTGAGCAAAAGAAAGTGATTTGTCTGCATTGCTTCTGTGTCTGATGGTGCAACTAATGGCAACGCTACCAACTTATTTGATAGACTATTGGTAGATAATGACTAGTTCTCTTTGGCTATAGTTTGTTTTTGAGCTTCTTTTTTTGCATTATAAATATTGCAATATTTGTCGCAAATCACATTGTGATATTTGAAGGCTTTCCATTGTCATGCAGCCCTTGGGTGTAGTTATATTAAAACGCACGCAGCAGCCAGCTGTGCACAAACCTTAAGTTAAGGTGAGTGTTTTCTTGTGTTTGTATTAGATGAGCTCTGTTGCCTGCAAGAGCGATGGGCATTTTCAGAATGGTGTTTTTCTGACCCTGTGGGAGAGGCTGCTTTTTCGGGTCTAATGTGTCAACCTGAGACCTGTACTCTGTTATGGGGGCTGAGTAGATAGGTAGTAAGAGTCTCCCTTGCTGTGGTTTTGCTGTGTGTCGGCATCGCAGATTCACTTGGACAGCAGAGCTGGTGTGCCGGAAGCTTCTGTGGCAGATGCCGGCCCCTAATGGCCGTGTCAGACGGCCCGCGTTGCCAGCAGCGATTATGTCATGACCGTTTGAGCCTGGGGGCCTCCTACTCTGCTCGGGCAGACTCCTCACCCGGCGTTTCAGATGCTGAAATGTAGTTAGCAGCCTGGGGAATGTAGCATATGCAGAATCATTTGTGCCTATTTTTGTATGTGTGTGTGTGAGCGTGTGTGTGATGCTTATGCGACACAAATATATTTCCAGTATTTTAAATCTTATTATAAATTTTTCTAAATTGAGAACATCTTGAGGACAGCTTGTCAGTATTAGGTAAATAAGCGAATAAAATGTATGGAGATGCTTTTTTTTTTATTGTTTTTGCATTTGTGGATTCTCAGCAGAGGGTATTCTGGGGTTCTGCCCTCTGAAGAACACCATTGGATCACCTGTGGTGTCTGCTCAGTTTGGGCTCCTCTCTGTGATTGGGCAGAGGAGCTGTCAATCAAGTGATAGGAATCGTCCCGGACGAGAAATGCCTGGCACTCAAACCGGTTCTGGCTGCTGGTCCGTGTGCAGAGACAGCCCGGCATTCGTTGAAGCACAGCTTGGCAGTGGGAGAACCCAGCTGGTTCTGGAGGAGCCGATCCAGAAGCCTGTTCACGTGGCAGGCCGGGGCTTCTAGCTTCAGGCATGTCGTGGGGGACTGGGGGGCGGGGTAGGTTTGTGATGATGGGAGAGGGTGGCATTGGAGGTCTATGATGGGTGATTAGACTCAAACTGAAATGAGGACGGGACCAGGACAGTGCGTCATGACTATTGGGGGAACATGATTGTCTGGTGTTTGACCTGCTGTGAGGTAGAAAGTGAATCCTGCTATGCATTTGGGGGGTGTCTGAATGCTGAGTGTAACCCTCCATGCGTCCACGGGGTGGGGTGCCGCCAGCCGGCCCCGCGGGCTTCCGTGTTGTGGCAGCTGCATTTCTGTATGCTGTGACGCCACATGGTATGAACCCTGTGGCGGTACTGAGCGGCGGCTCGCCAGGGGCCCGCGGGCATGTCGCTGCACATCGGCTGCCTGCTGTAGCAGCCCTAAACCATATTTAATGGGTGGCAGAAATCAGACTGGAGTCAGAAATAGCCCTGGATGTGAGTGGCGAGCGGAACAGGCCGTGACTGTTTCAGGCTGTATCTGCAGTGCGTGCTGACAAGGTCAGGGCAGACTGCGGAGAAGCGGTCTGCCCTCAGTGAAACGGAGACCTCCCCAGGGGCAGAGTTCCCAAAGCGCTTTTTAAATGTAATTCCTATTTTATGCCAGATTTAGTCCTATTTTATTTTGTCTTATGGACCCTAAAGGGCTAGTTATTTTTTTATGATGGTTGATGGATATTATGGGGGTAAGTTGTTTTATCCTGCCTCGATGTGACTTGTTGTTTTTTATGCCAGATGCTGGTCTGTATGCTGCAGCGCTGCCCGATTATGACACAAATCATGATCATGATTATTTAGTCAGTAATGAGATCACAATAATATGAAATATGCATTTTATTGAACGTTGAAAAAGAACTTGTCTTTTTAATGGTGGATTTTCATGAAGTCTGAATACAATTTGACTGAGAAACAAATTTAAACGGGGCTGGAAAGGGGGGTGCGCCGGATATATAATGAGACAAAACGGGAGCGTCGTCGCGAAGCGAAATGTAATCATTGTATCGCGATCGTTTTGTTTTGATAATCGTTGGGAGCTAAAATCGCAATTGGAATTAAAATGAGATTAATCTCCCAGCCCTATTTGGATCATCCTGATCGGTGTGCCACTGGTCTGCTCGCAGCTTCCAAAGGCTGTCGCTCAGCCCAGCGCGCTGAGGCCCACTTCTCCGCACTGCTCAAGGTGCCGGGAGGCTGACAGGCAGCCTTTGTAAGAAGCTGTCGCTCGCATCTGCTGGTGTTCTGCTCAATTCCTGGATCCCGCTCCATCAGCCTGGTCGCGGGTGACGTTGCCAAGGCGACCTGGGCTAATAGAGGTACCCCTCTTTCCAGGCCTGGCACCAAGACCCCATTCAGCTCTCAAGTCAGCTGCTTGGCCCGAATGGCATCCTCTACGACATTCCTGTGTTTGTGAAGGGAATCCATTTTAATCAAGGTTCGAAGCAGCAGGCAACCTTTGGTCTCGATGTATAGAGCTAAGACACCCCCCCCCCTTCCCTGCCTTATCTCCTTCTCATTTCCTGTCTCTCTCTTTCATTTATTTAAACAACATACAGTCCTGAGCCTTTTATCTGCACAGCTGAAATATGGATCTGTCTTGCTGTTTGCTCAGGGCATGGTGGCGAGCCTAGAGGATGGGAGCAGGACAGCAGGCGGATTTCAGACGGCCGATGGATGGAGGGCCCTGTTTCTCACTCTCTTATTGGCTCTAGCATCACGATCTCATTACTGTCCCTCCAAGCTGAAATTTGCTGAGCATATTTATGGAGCATTATGTGTACAGGGGGCTTAAACACCTTGAGGGGGGGGTGCGTGGCAGCAGCGTATAGGGCTGCTTGGTGCTATTTTGGCGGGGGGGCATGTGATATTGGGCAAATGAAGACCCTTACGATCCTAGTGACCCCATCTGGAAGCATCCTTGAGACTAACTTGTCAAAATGAATGCGTTGCCCTTCTGGCAAAAGGATTAAAGCCTTAATTAGTGAATTTTTACATCATCCGAGGATTCTTAATCCCTGCCACTTTGGGTACAAGTAATCTTTATTTCATTTTCATAGTTCTGTTCATCTTTTTTCTCCCACTGATTTAAAAAGCTCTTTGCTTTGGTTTGATAATTAGCGCTCCTGTTTGTGTGGTGGTATTTTTAAAAGAGGCTTTTTGGGGGCTCGGTCGACTTGTTCTTGGCCGGAAGTGAGGCTGCCCTTGACTAGACCCATGTCAGTCGATGAGTCTCCCAGCTAAAGAATTAAAGAATACCACGGATGTTGTTAACTGCTAGTGCTCCCACGTCTGTGTTAGGCTTTAGGGGCACCCGTAACGCAAAACCACTAGCACCTCCGTAACGCAAAACCACTAGCACCTCCGTAACGCAAAACCTCTAGCACCCCCGTAACGCAAAACCACTAGCACCTCCGTAACGCAAAACCACTAGCACCTCCGTAACGCAAAACCACTAGCACCTCCGTAACGCTAATCACTAGCACCTCCGTAACGCTAATCACTAGCACCTCCGTAACGCAAAACCACTAGCACCTCCGTAACGCAAAACCACTAGCACCTCCGTAACACAAAACTACTAGCACCTCCGTAACGCTAACCACTAGCACCTCCGTCACTTACGTGGAAACTTCAGGCTCATCCTTACTATAGGAACCCCAAAGCATCTTACGTGGCACTGGCTAATGCTAACAGCCGAATCCACCTGATGCGGAAGCTGAAAGGGCCGGAGCTGGTGCCAAGAAACGGTACACCCCTCCCTCGCTTTCTCCCTACGGAACAGCGATCCGCTGGGTTCTTGCGGAAGCCAACTGCGACATGGTGACTGGCCGCTGCCCACTTATTAGTAGAGCCCCAGAGACTGCAACTTGCGCGGCTAATAAAAGAGGCCTTTTGATCTGTGTTTTACAGCCTGCTGGCACTGACACACAGCCCGCTGCACACGACTCCTCTGAATTCAAATGACTGTCTCTCCTTCCATTTACCCTTTTGCTTCCCACCAGGCCTTATAAAAGCACCACATTCGCGAAGGCCGGCTCTACTACATAGTGTCTGACTCTGCTGGTCCACCACTCATGAATTTGCTTTCAGAGCTAGGGATCAGAGGGGCACAGCCAACAGTAGGGGGCACCATTGAACGTGGAGGGTCCATTTCTGTGGCTGCAGCTCAGAGGGAGCTGGACTGG
The DNA here is from genome assembly GCA_019775915.2 of Cyphomyrus plagiostoma. Classification (NCBI taxonomy): domain Eukaryota; kingdom Metazoa; phylum Chordata; class Actinopteri; order Osteoglossiformes; family Mormyridae; genus Cyphomyrus; species Cyphomyrus plagiostoma. The sequence goes on from JABFEA020000046.1 coordinate 17,537,007, forward strand.
ACTTGCTGAAAGATGTCTTGGTTGTTTCACCTATCATAGCCGCAAATCCACCATGACTCACCTTTGCTTAATGCGTGTGTCTAGCCCATAGAAAGCAATGTGTTGATGCAGTAAAATACCATCATAATAGTCTTTTATGATGTGTGTGTGTGGTTTTGTAATTATTATATTGTGGGGACCCGGTGCCCCCATAATGGAACAAAAAGCCTGGTACTTTTTACCTTGTGGGGACATTTTTTCAGTCCCCACAAGGGTAACCTAAATGTATTAAAAATCTTTGAATGCAATCAGAAAACCAAAAAAGTCTTGTATTTTGTTTGGCTACAAGTTTGTGGTTAAGGTTAGGGCTGGATAGGGAACAAGGCTGTCATCGTTGGGGTTAGGGTTATGACAACGAGAGCGAGTTGGCTAAAGGCAGCACACTGGAAAGGGTTTCTTGTTGACTGTGATGTAATCAGGGATTTAGGTTCACAACCCATCCTCAGCTGGTTCTCTCCTTGTCGCCTCCTATTACTGACAGCCCTGATAGGGCTCAGGTTACATTTTAAAAATTGGACAGTGGTTTACCATTATAACAGCGATATGATTCCTACATACAGTAGGAATATATACAGAAGTTCTACAAAATACTGATCGCAACTATAGTACTCTTGTGGCGTAAGTGTGATATAGAATACTTTAAGATAGTCTGTTGTTAATCTAGTTTTAGTTTTATACTTATGTCTTGTGTCAGTCCACAATGACCATCTAGTCACTTGGCATGAAGACCTCACGCAATAATAAGCAAACTCCTCCATGAGACCAGCAGTATACGGTAAGAGACTCTTTATTGATCTCAAAGTGCCATGTTACTGGATCATCCATGTTTTGGGAGTTTTACCACATTGTGTGACATGGTGCTGATGTCTGACCAGCATGAAGAAGCTTCACCCATGAGTGCCATTGCAATTCCTTAATGACAAAATGGGCCCTTAACAGTGTCACTCACTGTTATCCTGACAGTCATTTTAATGATGCTCTTTCGCCACTCAACGTCCCTCATTAAATGTCCCAACATGGGTCGGTTAAGCGGAAAATCTCATGCAAACGGCGCTAGCACTCTTCACTTGGAGTGATGAGCTCATGGAGACCATCAGGACATGTCATTCCTCCCTGGGGAGGCTCTTGTCTGCTATGAAAAGGGTCCGAAACTGAATGTGACCTAAGGAGCCCATGACCACTAAATGACACCATGTATACCTCAACATGGTGTCATTTAGTGTTTGATGTGATGGCAAATACAAGTTTAAACCTCGCTGGTGTTTTGGGGTGTGCAAATTTTCTAAATTACTGTTTTTCTTTAATAAGTGGAGGTTGGCTCTGAAACAATTATAAATGCATAATGATGTTTTTACTGGCCAAATCAGAGTGTCAAAGGCACATGATTTCATGAACAGGTGTGGGGAATTAATTCCCTTAATCAATGCCAGAGTTGTGAAGATTCTTTGCTGGTGGTCTGGAGCCTTTTCATACCATAACACACACACAAAAATTATAGATTTACATACTTTAAAATTAAACAACAGTACACAAAAATCCAAATGCCTGTTAATTAGCACATATTAGTAATGAGCATGTTTAAATTCAGTCTTTGGAGGACTATGCTGGGCCTGTTTTTGAATAGGTTTATAGCAATAGAGGATTTTATTGAGAGTACTAAGGGCTTGATGAGTACATGCTGCAATCAGCACTCCATCCAGCATCCGCACGCTTGGTGCAGGCCATGGGCAGGGGGCTGGAGCCTTTCCCTGGCAGCACAAGGCTGGGATACACTCTGGATGGGATGGCGGTCGATGGCAGGGCACATGCATTAGCCTGCCCACATGTCTTTGGACAGCAACAGGAGAGCCATGCGATATGGAGAGAGCATGCAAACTGCACATTACACAGGGTGGGGGTGCTCACTGGTGCCCATGAGCAAGGAACCATCCACAGTACCCGGCCGACTACAGGTGTAGCAATGAGAGTCTGACTATTTACATAAATCCCACCAAGTACCAAGGGCTCTCCTGGGTGTTACATTTGTTTTATAAGTGGAACAATGGCATACTAGACCAGTGGTTCTTAACACTTTTTGAGTAACGGGCCCCTTTTTGAATCAGGTGAAAGCTACAGACCACCTCCTGTAAACGCACATGCACGCACATGCACACACTCGGCCAGCCCTACCCTCTTCTCTTCTCAATAGTCGCTGAACACATTCACGCTGGTTAACACATGCATACAGAGTTGCTCAAACACAGCATATGCAGCAGCTGAAGGCACTTCAGAAGCTGCTTTAGTAATACAAAAAAAACCGCAAAAGTGCCATTTGGAAGTATTTTGCAGACGAGCATGGAAAGGCTAAGAAAGTCTAAGCCTCTATGTTGTGTCGATGAAGTCAAGTAGGATGTCAAACCTGGCGAAGCATCTTAAAGAGAGACATCCCAGTCTTTATGGGAAATTTAATGAGGCCAGTAAAGCTCGCTTTCCATAACACTGAACTATTAAACACTTATCAAAAATGTTAACTTACCCGACGCACACCATAACAATAGCCGTTTATCTATAAGCAGTTGGCCAACAAACACGTTAGCTGTATGTGATCATTAAGGTAGCGGAAAGGCGCTATGGCTAATAACAAAATAATTTAGTTAATGTGGGAAAAATGCAAAAACGTAAAACAAAAATTCAAAATGTGGTTAACGCCCAGTCATACTTTAAATAATAAAAAAAAAAATACCGTTGCATACCGTGAAACTGATGTAACTTTGAGGAATACCGTGATTATACAATTTTGGTCATACCGCCCCGCTCTAACATATACAAAACTTTTTGGATATATGGTGGCAAAAATAGAACATGTTGACCCCCTAAGACCCATTGATGGACCTCTTGGGGTCAGCGGAGCTCAGGTAACTAGACTAAACAGATATCCTGTTTGCTTCTAAAATCATAAACAGGGGTGGAACTACCACCACAGGACCCTTTCGTATACTAAATATGCATATAGTAATACTGATATAATATCTCCCAAACTCTTGACAGCTAGAACATGTTACTTACACTTGCAATTTTATATACTGTATCTGTCATTTTTGGTATACATTCTTATTATGGGGAGTGTATGGTGTAATTTTTAATAATAATTAAAAAAAAACCTGTAACATCCCTGAAATGGGATTAATATTACGTCCTCGTCCTTCTGACGACTGTATATAGCCCCATTATGTGCTGTGGGCCTTTTAATTTATCCATCCATCCATCCATTTTCTAAACCGCTTATCCTACTGGGTCGTGGGGGGTCCGGAGCCTATCCCGGAAGCAAGCAACGGGCACGAGGCAGGGAACAACCCTGGATGGGGGGCCAGCCTATCGCAGGGCACACTCACACACCAACCACTCACACATGCACA
>JABFEA020000046.1:17540540-17555351 GCA_019775915.2 Cyphomyrus plagiostoma
ACTGTGGGGGGAAACCGGAGTACCCGGAGGAAACCCCACGACGACACGGGGAGAACATGCAAACTCCACACACGTGAGACCAGAACCCGGGTCCCAGAGGTGTGAGGCAACAGTGCTAACCACTGCACCACCATGCCAACCCCCTTTTAATTTATTTTTGTTGCAATTTCGCCAGGTAAGCTACCTTCTTTAAACTGCGTTTTGCTAGACTACATATTTCGGGATGTTTTATTGTAGTCTCTAAATATGTATGGTAAGATGGGCGGGCAGCTGGAGGTGGAATTTTTAATCCTTGGTAAAACTCTAATGGTCTCTACACTGGTAACAACGTTGTCTTCTAGGCATAGCCAAACAAATCTCCTCCTGTCTGAGAAGGCGTAGAAAAGTTAGCTACTAAAACTTTACAGTTTTTGTGAGGGACAGTCGAATTCCCTCCTTAAGTTTTTTTTGTGTTCTTGCACCCACACTTATTTCAATGCCGCCACATATAAGTAGTATGCATGCGTGTGTGTGCGTGTCTGTGTGTGTGCGTGTCTTTGCGTGTGCATGTGTGTGCGTGCATGGGAGGGGAGGGGGGGCCCAATCTGTGTTTAGCCCCGGGGCCTTGTGTGCAGTTGTTCCGCCACCAATCAGGAGTAATTCTGATATGTTGCGGAAGGAAAGTATGTCCTGCTCATTTAATAATATGCTGTGGTTAAAGCTAGTATGATGACGGGGAAACGGTCAGGATGCAAAGTCCTGCTTTTTTTCTGGGATTCCTGTTGACTGGGAGACCTGGTAGCCTTGAGTATGTTGTCCTTAAACAGTACAGAGAATCAGGCTGTGAGCCCTGCTAGGTGGCTCTGTATGAGATGAGTCAGGCTTTTGACACACTCCATGGGAGTTCTGTTTGGAGCCACACTCAGCAGGTACCTAGTCTTCCTGGGGGCGCTTTCCCACAATGCACTGCTCACCCTGCAGGATCATGATCATGCACTGGTGAAAACCTTTTGCGGAGGATATTTTTGGCACTGGGTTGAAGGTGCGCGCTACAGTGTGTCATCGCTGGGATGAACCTTGCAGTGGTAGGACGGCGTCATGTCACCATTACAGCTACTGTATGTCAGAGGAGCATTTTGTGTCATTTCAATAGAGCAGCGTCATCAGAACACTAAAAAAGCGGGGAAACAATTCAAGCCCATGAGTCATAACCAGTAGCCTCTGTAAGAGTGATGATATGCAGGGCAACTATTTGAGCAATGTCGCCATGCAGTGTTGCTGATCAGTGTTGCTTGGGCAATTTCCCGTAGATACTGGGCATCAACTTTATATTTGAAAATCTACTCTGGGGTGGCCAACTTTTTGCAATCATCCAGACCCCGATGAGTTGCCCTTTGTATCACCTAGTTGGCAATTGCCTAGCGACATTGCTCAAAACCTTTAGAGTTTAGACATTGGTTGTGAACCCCAGGTAAAAGTGTAGGTTGGCTGGAGACAGTCAAGGTGTTTGATGGAGATATTGTATATTTCTGTCTGAGTAAAAACTATACATCGTTTTAGTATCTGTTTCCCATAAATACCATAGATGTTTATGGGAGAGTTTTCTACAGAAATCTCCATGTGTGGTCGTAGATATTTAGACTGCCGTGCTTTTTTCTTCAACTCATTTCAAACATGACTGGAAATTTAAAAAAATATATGCCCCTTCAAAGATTCATGAAAGTCTTTTTCATTATTTTCAGGCAAAGAACAGAACCTACTGGAGGATGTAATGATGTACTCCATATCGCAGGGTAATTTTTGTGGTTTATAGGGTCTGAGAGATTTAATTTGAAGCTGGTTTTGAATGTAGGTAACATAAGCAGCACTGGAGAATTAGAGTAACCTCTCTGTGAATGAACTTTTCTTACGGGATTTTGGTTCTGGCTTACTGGTGTTCATATGAAAAATGCTTTGGCTTGAAATTTGACCAGTACTCCAGGAAAAGAAAAAAAAAAACCTAATACATTATGAAGACAGGAGCCATGTGATTCATGTCCAGATGGCTATAATTCTTTTTTTCAAAATTTTTCTCAAACTAGGCAGCGCAAAATGAAATATGAGCGATGCTGTCAGGTATTTGTTCAACGAACACATTTCTTGCTGTCAGACGTTTCTGTTCATGCACCGGCCGCACTCTTTTTTTTTAAGGGTTAGGCTCGGCTTCCGACGGGACACACAGCTCCTCATGCTGGCAAGTGTGAGGGGTCCTTCCTATTTCTTACAGTATGGCGGAGAGTCTGCTTGACCTTGCTGACCTGCAGCGGCTTGTCGGCTAGGCTGTCCGTTGGCCTTCTGATTGACCTTTTAAGCTACTACCATAAGTAAGTGGTCTTTGAAATGCTGAGTCTTTCCTGTACCCTGCAGGTGTTGTAGACCAGGATTTAGACTTTAACTCCGTATTCGTGTCTTTTCTGGCTTTCCTTTCGGGCCCAGCTTACAGACCTTACTCCCTGTGGTTACTACACATGACCTCATCAAATTCATCATGCTCCCAAAATTACTCTTTCCTGAGACCCCGAGAGGAGAAATTCCAGTTCAACAATTCCTTGGCATCCTGGTCATGCTTCTGTATAATTTTATGTTTTTCACAAAGTTGGTATTACATTATATTTTACGTTTCATTGGAAATTTCTTTAGGATTTTAAAAGGGTGTCAGAAATACCTACAGGTGACTCCTCTCCTTCCACCTTCTCTTCTGTTTTTCCAGTTTAGAGTTACTGTTAGCCTAGGTCAGTGTTTCCCTACCCAGTCCTTGGGGACCCTGAGATACTGTAGTCCATGTTTTTGTTACCGGCTGCTGGGAAGGAGCAAAAATATGCACTGTGGGGGTCCCAGAGAACCCGATTGGGAAACACTTACTTATTTAGTGCTGGGTTGCTCAGTTCCAGTTTGCAGATTTCCCTGCTTAGACACACCACTAATAACCATTAGCAATTAGCTGATTAAGATGTGTTTCAGCAGGGAAATCTGCAAACTGTGTTGGATTTTGGCCCTCTAGGGGAATCTTGGCCTAAAGCCTATCCAAAGTAGCACTTTGAATTAAGGAGGTGTTCTGGGTTCCTGTAAGAAGCACAACAGAACACGCACTCCACGCCTGAGGAGCCAGGGGTGGTACTCAAACCTGTAAACCTGTAGCCCAGGAGGTATAGCCTAGCGAGCTAACCACTATGCTACCGGGCAACCCGCCTGATATATTTAGCTTTAATATAGAGCATAGAATAATAAATCTCCTCCGCCCTTTCACATACTAGAACTAATGAACAGCTAAACCCAAAGGCTCTGTCACCTACCTTGGAAATGGTTTGAGCAGAAGGCAACGTCGCCCCTGCAGCCCAGCCTCCCACCCGTAGGATAATGTGGGATTTGGGAGCAATTTGTCCTTGCAAATGACCTATTCCTTCCCTTTCAAAATAGAAGCTTTGATTATCCTGATCTCCTAATTCTGCCCAATTAGCCAATAGCTTCCCTTTGGAGTGTGTCTTGAGGTTAGGGGAAGGTGATCTTAATCCTGTAGCTTGCCCTATTGGTCTGCTCAGGATCTGCAGTGGGCTTCTTTGGGGGGTTTACAGGTTTCTGATGCAATCCCCGTGTACTGGAGCAGAGTGGTATTCTGAGTGTTATGAAATGGAGGTGCTTCCATTCTGGGCAAGCCCTTGGGAAGGAGCACACGGGCTCCAGTCAGCGGTAATTAACTTTCCAGTGGTCTGAGCTGCTGATGTGCTTGCCTCTGAGGAACTCCCCAGACCCTCCTCCCATCTCAAGGCATCTGTCAGACTGTGAAGTTGCGTTCCCAGCCTACTAGGGCTCAGGTGGTGGGTGGAGGTATGTTCGGTGTGCTGCTGGAGCCTTGTGTGCGCCCTTTCAGTGTCGGTTTGTTTCTGTCGTGGAGTGACTCTCTCTGCTTAAGGGTTGCATCTTACTTAGACAGTATTTGTCAAGGTTTGGGGTTGGTGGTGAAACTCAGACCTGGTACATAATGAGATCAGCCTAGTAGATAATACAAAATCATGGTTGAAATGTTTCTTTATTTGAATACAAATTTAAATCGAGAGGCCCGGTTCCCTTTAGCTACAAAGAACCAGCACTGCACCATAATCGATTTGCATAACGAGTCACATTGTTGGCAAAAACAAGCATCCTGCTGGACAGCATGATGCTGGACGTGCGTGTGTGTGTGGATTAGGTTTGTATTGCATTGTGGGGACCAAATGTCCCCCACAATGTAAGAAAAACCTGTTATGTCGATATTCTGGGGACCATTTTTCAGGTCCCCAAAATGATCTGTGACTACAATCAAAAAACTACAAATGCCAAAAGTCTTGCATTTTGTTGAGTTACTTATGTTTAATATTATGGCTGGGTGGGTTAAGGTTGTCATAGTTAGCATTAGCATGTTTCCTATAGAAATGAATGAGCGGACCCCAAAAAGATATGATTACATGAGTGTGTGTGTGTTTGTGTGTGTGTGTGTGCACGCATGCATGGTTGCATATGCCAGCTCCCAAAGATTCCTTAGAAAACTAAAAGCTCTCTGCCCTAAGATGTCCATAGAATCACAGCTAATTGTCTCTGGGCACTTCTGCTGGAGTTGGAAGTGTTGGGTCATTAATGGCTCTACTGTTTCTTCAGATTCACTAGCTAATTGAGGGCCTGCAGTGCAAAAGTATATGGGACCAGTCAAGGTGAATAATCATGGCAGACTATGGGGGAAAAACACAGGGTGTCATCGGGCCTTCAATCTACTGTTTGGCACCTTCTTCATACCAGCGGAAGCATCCCAATGCTCAGTTATTTCCCAAGTCCTTGCAGAAGTAATTGGCGAAACACATTTCTGCACATTTCATAGATACGCAGAGATGCATTAATCTTCCTTGCATAAATTAAGTTTATTAAAAGCGCAGTTGTGTTGGCTACTCCTTAGAAATCTCATCACTGGTCAGCCAGGTAGGGCGTCCATTACGAATATTGCTGATCCCTGCTCTCCTATCCTACATTTTGGAAATGTGTGCTGGAGCCGCTCGCGGATTTACCCGCAGCCTGTGAACCCGGCAGTTTAATAACAGTTTTGCCCTCCGATATTGATTACAACCAGTTCAGACACTGAAGTTTGATCCAGTTCAATTGAATAATCGATTAATTACAATGCAGTTATGCATCATTGCACCCATATTATCAAGAATGCGAAGAAAGCAGAAGCCCGTGTAGCAGTTTGTTTGAGTGTAACGGCAACTCACTGCTTGTGAAACGGTCTCGAGGAAGTCAGAGAAAACCGATGAGCATTTCCACAAATCTTTGCCCCCTTTCCTTTCAACGTGCTCTCAAAGACCTCAAATAGATCTTTAGCCAGACTGAGTTTATGTGCCACCACCATTTCCATTCATGTTCGAAGCTCATCAAAGTGGAGAAGTCAGGAGGGATGAAAGAATCTTCCCTCCATTGAGGCTAAATAGTCAAGGCTGATGAATTCCCTCTGTCCTCATCTCCGCACTTGGCTCACATGAAAGTTTTTTGTAAGTGAATCACAGTAATCACCCCATATGTGCAGGGTGGGACCTTATGGTTGTCAATCAAACATGGTCCCTTTCCAGATGTTTGCACTTTCCATGTCCGTGTGGATGGGTAGAACTCTGAAGGCTGCACTTGGGGGGAAGAATGAACTAAATTAGCAAAGTGGGGGGGGGTGGATTCATGTCCTTTACTGACCTTTCACAAGTTTTAAATGGCAGAAATTTTATGTATTTGCTTCCCTGGAGTTCTCTGGCTAGACTAGAGTGACTGAGAAAACTGTGATTTCCAAAAAAAAAAAAAATGCATTTCTCGGTCCTTTAGCGCTTTGCTGTCATCACACTTATTTGAGTAAGGTGGCTTGGCTGGCCGCGATTTCACCTCACACCCGCAGGCCTAAGCGCTTGATCTTTTATTGTCCAGTTTGCACTTCCTTCTTCCCTTCTTCTCTTCTCAGGGTTCTTCAGTACCCTCCCTTGGTCCAAAGAGGTGTGGTTCTTGTAAATACGCAACCCTTTGGCTGCCCGACCATACAAGCAAAGGTGCCCCATCATAGCTGTAGGCCGCATCATGCCATCTAATTAGTGATCCTGATTGGAAAAGTACTTATTGAAAACAGATGGGTGGATGAAAACAAGCTCGAGTGTTAAGTGGGGAATCAATTAGCTTGACAGACGCGTCGGCATCTGTGTGATCGACTGCCTGTATGTCCGAGGTGCCATCAAAGAATTCTGAACGATGGTAGCTGCGGTGTTGATTGATTTTTAAATTCGAAATTGCATTCGGTGCCCCAAGTTATGCGAGACGTTCCAGCCTCGGCCCTTCCCCGGTGAGCAGGTCTGCTGCGAGGCCGAGCTTATCAGAGGCAGGATCAGTAATAACATGCTGTTTGCCGCATATCTGGCCTTTGCCTTTCTTCTCTCTTTGAAATTAATCTTTTTCATCCGTTTTCATTTTTGAATTTGAGCATAACATCTCCGGCCTGCTTGCAGGGGGGGCCTACTAGAGTAACGTGGATGTTTTTTCAAAGTGCCAGTGGAAAAAAACTGGGCTAACGATGTCACACCTTAAAAGTGACAGGAGGGTTATGGATGTATGTACAGTGCTGCCTTTAATCGCAGTAAATTACCACCTTTTTCACGCAGTTTTCCGATAGCTTCCAGGCATATGTTACCCATTGTTGTGTCTGGTGTTCTGTGAATGACGGCCTTGACGCTGTTTCCAAACAACTTCTACCCCTATTTTGCTGGAATTGTCCTAGCTTATACAGTAAGTTGTTTGGTACAGGTCTGCATCTTCCTGAAGAAAATGTGTAGGGTTTCCACCCCTTCCCCCCCATCCCCAGTGGCTGACCAGGTGAGTCTGGAAGCCACACAAATGAGAGACAAAAGGTGTGTGTGTGTGTGTGGGGGGGTACAGCCACTGGTGGATTAGCCCGTCTAGGCCTCTAGCGCCAGTTCAGCTAGCAGGGACGTGCGACTGGGCTGCTTACGTTTATTCTTGGCCCTATCCCCTTTTCCATCAGTAGGAGATTGGTTCCTTCACCTACATCCCCCAAAGGATTATCGCAGAATGGGGCAATTACACCCACGTCCCTAAGCGATCGCCTCTCTGGGCCAGGAACAGGGTGGCCTCGCACAGCCGGCCCTCAGCCCGTGCTAAGCGAGCGGAAGAGGCAGCCGAAAGCCCGCGTTCTGCTTCCCCGAGAAGCAATTTCCGTCGAGTTCAGGAGAAAGGCCGCTATTGGAAATGGGGGGCAGGCGGGGAGACACAGTAGCATTGGAAAGCTATTAAAATCATTTCCCTCCCCCTCACCCGTGGGGAGCGGGATGTGGACAAGGAGGGCTGTCTGGAGATAACTTAGTGTTCCTTTTTTCTTCTCTTTGCATGCCCTTGTTGCTTGTGGTCCAGTGCGATTCATCGCGTTCGTGCCAAATGGCTGGGCAAAAGGTGCCTGTGTTTGCTAGGATGTATTCCTCATTTCAGTGTTGCCATTGAAACTATGGTTGATGCCAGAAATTAGCCATTACTTGTATGATAACCAGGACTGGGTCGGATTCATCAGGGTTCCTCAAATATTTTTCCGACTAATCAAATCAAGTTGATTTGAATGGAAAATGTATCTTCTCTTCTCCCTGTTGGTTATCGGTCTTTTTCTGACCTGCTGTTTTCTGTATGTTGTACCCAGACCTTTAAAAACGCCGACAGCAGCTGCTCAGGCTGACTGTGTTGTCCCTCCTGACGCAAGCTTGGCACTAATTAGGCTCAGCTCAAGACACTTCACGTTAATAAATTGATCCATTATGTGAAGTGATTTGTGAAAACAGAGGCTCATTTCCTGCATGGAGAGGGCAGGAATTCAGCCTGAATTTCTGGTCTCTGCTGATCACCTGTGCTGTTCACATGAGAGCATCCAGCTGCAGAGTGCAGGTGAGGGTAGACTGACTGCATCCTCGGCGTGATGCCCCCTACTGGAGACAGGGGGCAAGCGCTGTTAAGTCACGCCACCCCCCTGACCAAGTCCAGGTTGCCGCCTTACCATCTGCTGCCTGCTATGGAGATCTGGACCTGATTTGGGCTTGAACCCAGGTTCTACAGGATGATAACCATGTGATTCCCCAGTGTGCGACAGCCAGACTTTCTAGGAGACGCACGTTGAGCGGCGTACAGGTTGAGTAACTCTCCCATCCTCATTTCCCTGGCAAGGATCAGCAGACACCAGTGAAGTCCGGGGGCACGGAGTAGCAGGTTTGGCCATCAGGAAGTCAAGCGTGTTTGCTGAAGCATGCTAATGCGGCCTGCTAAAATCTGTCACCCTGGCTTACTCGCACAGGGCTAACAGCCCACACAGGCGTCCACCGCCGCGGCTCACAGCCACCAAGACTTAACCTGGCGGCACATGCCTCCGACCCATCTGGTTCAGGTGGAGCTCACCCTACGCAAGAACCGGTCTGGTATAAAACCAGGATCCCTCTGTGACTGGCGTGCAGTCGGGGGCTGACAGTGAGGATCCAGTTTGCTGGTACAGTTCATTACTCAAAAAAAGGTTATGTTTTTAGTCATGGGATAGGAATAGACACTGAAATGCCTTTTTAAAACACACATAGCACTGCTTATTTTTGCATAACATTTGCTTCATGTAGCGCGGAATGAATCATGGTGCAATTTCCATTCAGGGTGAACAGGTACAGTTCCTCTTATACTGCTGCCCCTGGACTTAAATAAGCTATAGTTGATCTGAAAATAGATCCATCTGGAGATATCTGCGCATCCCTGCTCGGAAGAGTGCAGGGCGCGAGCAGAGCCAGGACACAGGCTTTGGCGGAGTGAGCGTCTCTTCTGGGTGGGTGCTGAAAGCCAAGAATCTTGAAATGAAAGACCTGTCAGGCTGGTGGTACTTAATGATATCTGTAAGGCATTTCACATGTTAGACACGGAGGACAAGGTCTGGGCACGCCTCACACAAGGCTGAGATCTCATGTTTATTGATAATTTATATGGTGTATTTGGTTAATAGTTCATCTGTTTTACACGAGAAACCCTTTTAAAAATGACTATATACCTGATAAGAAGCAGAATTATGAAACTACTCTCTGATTCCTTGCACGCCGTTGGATTAAGGTCATTTTGATTGGGAGAGCAGTATTGACACCCTATGGAGAAAAGCCTTCACTTTTGCAAAAGCGGGACAATGAGGGGATGATGACAGTCAGCAAGGCAATTATGTCCCGATGACGGGAGGCTTTGTTGGCTTTAATGGAAAGATAAGCAGAGAACAGCAGCCATCTTCCTGTCTTGGGTCGTTTATGACCTCATGCAGTCTACCGGGTGCTAATGTGCGAGTCTGTTTTCGCACATAATAAAAAGTACATCAGCTACAGGGAGTCGAACAATGTAGGGCTCTTACCTCATTAAAAAGTAATGCATGATGAAATGTGTGCACTGAATCTGCTTCAGAGTTATTTTTACGATCATTTGCAGGTCGCGTTACGCTTTAATGCGCTTAGAAGTTACTGAAATCCTTCAGAATGGTACAACGTGGGCTTGTCCCCATGTGGGACGGTTTTCTGGCGGTGCTGGTTTGGGAGGAGATGGAATGTCAGTTTGTGAGGCCTGTCTGAGGGTAGCGACAGAGCCTGCAAAGTGTGACTTTTGATTGTTGGATCTAGTGAGTGACCTGTGCAGTCGGGGGAGCCTGCTTGTTGACTACTTGCATCCTGACCACCAGCATTTTTCTGGCACAGAGAGGTGGGGGCGACTAAAATGAAGCCCCAGCCTGCTTGTTCTCAGGCGCTGGCTTGGTGTGCTCTCTCTTAGCTGGACATCATGTACCGTCGGTATATCTCTCCCACCCCCCAGACCCACTGAGCCAGCAGGCCGGCGTCGTTCCACTAAGGCGACCCTGACATCCGGGGTCTGCGGCTCTAATCCGACCTGCTTTCCCAGCCTCGTCGTCCCTCTTAATAACCTCTTCCTGACAGGTGGCACGTCACGGCTGAGATTGCCGGCAAGGTGCCACTGAGCTGTCACCGAGGGAAATCCGCTCGCCGAGCGCCGTCTCGCCCAGCCTGGCTCCTTTATTCACGCTGCGGTGTTAACATGTCTGCCGCCCGCTCGGCTCCCTGCTTCAGTTTGAATCCGGAACCGCGGTTCTATTTGTAACTGCCTGACGTGAGATCTTGCATAAAGACTCCTAGTAGTAACAGTCGGGTCTCAAGATAGTCCTGGGTGCGTGTTCGTCTAAGAATACCTAGCCGGCGTCTTCCCTCTGCGCTCCTGTTAGCGTGCCCTCTTCGGGTTAACGTCTGCAGACATGCCACAAGCATGCGACTCTCTGGGAAACGGGGGTGTATCGTCGCATGGGAGAGACGTCTGTCTGGCTGCCGTCGTTAGTGTGTAGAGAGTGGCTTGGCTGCATTGCATCCAGTCTGACTCAAGGGTGCCGTCGAGCTGTCGCTAAGACTGTGTTCTTCTGAAACGTAGCGGTTGCAGGTCTGTTCCCCTTGGCTCTGTCTGCGCGCATCTGTTAGCGTTCGCGTGCTCGGCTAGCGTGCGGCTTCCGAGTCGCTCATTCCTGTTAAATACATTAAGTTCAACCAAAAATAGAAATGAACGTTAAAAATAAATATGCGCTAACACACAGGAGTATGGGTGTGTAATTATGTGTGTCTGTCAGTGCCATCTGCTGCCGGTCCCTGAATCTCTCCTGTGTGTTTCTGCGTATCCTTCCTATGTAGGGATATTACTTTGGCCCACAGTGTTAGGAGAAGCATGAAGTATAATATTGCTAATTGTTGTGGGTTCACTGGGGAAGGAAGTGTGCCTTTGTGAGGGCAGGCAGGCTTAGAAAGGGGGACCTCTTTCTAAGACGGCAGAAAGGTGAGGCTAGCCGACTCGCTGGCTGAGTTTGTGTTGCTCTGCCCTCGCCCCCATTATCGATGTGAACACAATGTGCTCCGGAGAGCCTAGCAGTTTGGACAGATAATGCAAACTGTACCATGGGTCTTCAGCTGTACACCTGGTAAAATAGCACTAGGGGAGCTGCCAGTGGGGTGAATCGGTAAGATATGCACTCGTAAAGTGCTTCAGACTATTTCACATTTTCCACTTTCAGAATGCATTGAGTTAATATTCTGACATAAATTGGCACAATACCAGTAATCATGTGAAAATCCACTTTAGGAAGCTTTACAGATTTAATTCTTTAATAATTTTCACTTTTTAATTATCACTTAAGTATTCAGACCTGTCATTTGGTCCACTGTGAGACTACCTTGCAGCCACCAGTCTTTCTGCATTGCAGTATCTTTTGGGCTCTCATAGTTTGATTTTTACCTCTCTGAACTCCTACTTGATTTTGAAACCAGTATAGTAGAATCAACTTTTTGCAACATCACTGCATCTCAGCATCTGAACTCAATGTGGACTGCCCAAGTAAAGGGTCTGAAAATGTATGCAAATTAAGATTTTTTGTTTTTAATTAGCATGTGACCCTGAGCAGGGTAACCATTTTGAATATGGATGGATGTTTTTAATTAATGTGCAAAAATGACAGTGTGTGGCTCTGTCCTGAATGATCGGAAGGTCGCCAGTTCAAATCCCCTGGTCAGCAAAGTGATTTCACCATTGGGCCCTTGAGCAAGGCCCTTAACCGCAATAGCTCCAGGGACGGCCTGACCCTGCTCTTTGGCTGAAAGCGTCTGCTGAATAAATAAAAACGTGATTCCACTTTGTCATTTTGCAGTGTTGTGTGTTTGATGGCAAAAAAAGAATCAGTTTGATTCATTTTGAGAGTCTAAAAATGTTGGGGGAAGAGGATGTTTTAATATACAAAGTATGCAAAGTAAACGTGCAGATTACTTTGGGTGGTATTACAGTAATACAGTATAAATGTAGTATATTTTTGAAATCTTACATGAAATCTTAGTTTGGAAAAGGCTGGATAGCTCTGAATGTTTTCCGAAGGCACTCTGCATAGTGCAGTTTTTCTTGCTTGCCGAAATCAGGAATTTGTTCAAGAGAAAAGATATCAGTGGATGAAATATAAGGGGAAAACTGTAAGAAGCGGATCTACAGTAGAGCCCAGAGAGCTGGGGCAGGTGCACCTCAAGGCAATTAGCACGGTGTGCTGCTTCCAGGAAATCTCACCGTCTCTGCCCACAGTTTGGGCTGACCGCCAGATACCTGCGGAGACCCTCCCAGCCTGATTCTCTGACTGATGGCTAATTGCTAAAATGGCTGCGCTGCACCTCCAATGGGGCCCCTTTATCCCACCTTGCCCCTTTGCTAGATAGATTGTTAATGGGCTAAGAAAATAAATCACACATTCTGTCATCTGAGGAGGAGTGAGTAGGGTGAGCCCCGCCCCTGCCCTGTGTTCGGATGTGGGGGGGCGGATTGAGCCCCGCCTTTGCCGTATATATTTGATGGTTGCATATTGTCCCTGTGTTAGGTGGGTGTCTTCCACGGTAAAAACATTGTTACTTGCTATTTGTACAAGTATGAGTACAGTTACATGGGAAATTCCATGTATGCCCACATGGACATACTGACAGGTGAGAGCAAAGCTTGGGGTTACAGCACAAGGTCACCCACTTTATCCAGCAGCCCTGCAGCTTATTTCAGGGTTAGGGGCTTTGCTCCAGGCATAACCAGTGTGTGAACTGGTTTCTCTGAATTGCCCGCCGTGTGTGTTTGTGTGCAGGGCCTGCAGTGGACGTCGTGTCCCCTGCCTGGAATTGGCTCCAGGCTCACTTGGCCCTGCACTGCTGTGCAAAATGGGTGGATGGTGTTTTGCTCTGGATCTTGGGGTTGCAGACTAGTCTTATGTGCCTTGCTTTGAGTAGAAATGCAGTATGTATGTGTAGGTGAGACCCCCCCCCCCCCCTTCCGAATGTGGCTACAGGGACAGTAGCAGAAGGGGTTAATATTGCTGTTTTATAATCGGCTCTATATTCAGAAGGCCACATTTTCACCTATTCTGAGGGGATTTCTAACGAAGATGAGAGAAGTATTTTTAGGTGTGTTATGCTGTTAAAAAATCACAAGAGAGCTCTTAAGAGCCCATTTATACAAACATAAAAACCAGTGCGATTTCTGCTCTACGTAACACTTAAATACCTATTTGGATATTGTCTGGCAGCCTGTAACCTCCCCCCCCCCATCCACATGCCCCTGCCAATTACTTGAGCGCTGGTCCTTCTGGAAGTGATTTTGGATTGTCCTGCTCAACAAATTATACCATCAGGCATACAGGTACCTGCACATCTTTCACAAAGGAACGGGGAAAGAGACACAAGTAACAAGGTACCAGTGTCACATTTTTGGGGGGGTAAGGAGGTACAAGTGTCGTTTTTTGAGGGGGGGGGGGGGGGATACATAGAGGATCTTCTGGCCTGTTGTCAGTTGTCTGTACATAGGGCTAAACGCCAGGGGAGCCTTCTTAGACAGAGGTTTTATGGTGTGGGGGTGGCTGAATATCTGGTGGAATCAAGTATTTGGTACAAATACAATCATACCTCCAGATTCACTAATTTGACATTCGCCATTTTGGGCATGTCAAACCAGGTGGAGGTCCTGGGGACGCGCTGGAGAGATTATCTCTTGGCTGACCTGGGAAGTCCTTGGGATTCCCCCGGAGGAGCTGGAGGAAGTGACTGGTGAGAGGGGGGATTGGGCATCCCTGCTTAGGGTTACCCCAGATAGGCAGCATAAAATGGATGGATGGATTGATGGATGGGTTATTTATGAGTTGACCATGAACAACTAATGCAAACCTTTTTTTTCAATGATTAAATATATCAACAATACTTATGACTTTCAGTGATTCCCCTACCATTATATTAGGGGGGCACCCTGCCCCCCCCCCCCTTGAAGGTCAAGTTAATTTTATTTTTATTTTCTATATGGCGCCAGATCACAACAGAAGTCATTTAAGGTTACCTTTCCTATATAATGGGTCTATACATTGTCCTTTTATTAAACAAACTAAATAGTCTTATCTCATTTATGCAACAGCTTGTCATTTTTGTCTCTACATGGCCGCACGTTTACAATTCTCCTCTGCTCTCTGTATCGCGCATGGCGGAGGTGAGGACACTCCCAACAGCGGACAGAGAGCGCATGTCTGGAAATGTTGCGTCAACCACCTGAAAAGCAGACAAAAATATATATTAAATTGCCCCTGGGCCTCCATCTGGCTTGATATGCCCATTTGACTCGGCATCCAGCCTCACTCACATTTTGCCTGTGAATATTGCGTTTCTTGCAGGAACTTTTTAACTTTTCAGTGCCGGTAATTTTATATTTTTATTAATGGACCCAAATTACTTGTGAATTGTTACGTTTGCAGGGATGTTCCAACCCTAGCCTAACAAATGTGAAGGCTTACTGTTATGTGCTTCTTTCTGAAGCCGACTGCCGAATATTTTTGATAAATATCTGTGTCAGTGTTTATTTCCATTTTCACACTGGATTTCTGGGAGGCAGCGATGCTCATTGGGTGATTGCACCCATTGTCCCTCCCATTTAACCATTAACTACACGTTTTGACAACACACAGCTTTACCTAAAAATGGACTTTAACCACCCTAACCACTCTGCACTTTTGCATTCTGCCACTCTCACCACCTGCCTGGAGGAGATAAAGGCATGGATGAAGCTCAATTTTTTGCAGCTAAACAGCTCCAAAACTGAGGCCATCCTAGTCGGCACTCCACACCAGGTCTCCACTTCCACCATCACCAGTATCTCTTTTTCAGATCAGGACATTCCATTATCTTCAGT
>JABFEA020000046.1:17625198-17659152 GCA_019775915.2 Cyphomyrus plagiostoma
ACGTCCCTTTGCCTCTTTGCCGTCATCATACCTGAGCTCAGACACTGCAGCCCCCCCCCCCCCTCAGAGAGTAAGTAAATGACAGGCTGTTCAGCCTCTATAGTAGGATATAGTAGAATAGAACAAAATGACAGGCTTTCAGGGGATGGGGTTCAGGACTGACCTTGTTCTGATGATACCGTGAGACTTCCTTGTGTGTGTGTGTGTGTGTGTGTGTGTGTGTGTGTGTGAGAGAGTCTGTGTGTGTTCCTGACGAGCCTGTGTGTGTGTTCCTGACGAGCCAGTGTGTGTGTGTGTTCCTGACGAGCCTGTGTGTGTGTGTGTGTGTTCCTGATGAGCCTACCTGCGCATGTGAGTCTCAGTATGTGTGTGTTCCTGCCGTGCTTGCATGTGTGTATGAGTCTCTGTATGCGTGTGCATGTGTGTGTTCCTGACAAGCCTGCGTGTGTCTGTGTGTGTGTCTGTGTGTGTGTTCCAGCATCCGTCAGGTCTTGTTCGTGTAGCTTTTTGTGTCGAACATGGTTCAGTCCTGACCTGAGGGAGAGGAACACAGAAGCACAGCGAGCGCCTGGGTATCATACCGGCAGGTAAATGGCTGCGTGACAGGAAGCCTCCAGTCCTCTTGCATCCCCCAAGCTTTGGGCCGTATGATGGAGAGAGTCTGACGTTCCTTTGGCAGGAAGCGCAGGCTGCCACACGGCAGAATGTGAACGCAGCAAGCAGCGGAGGGATGGGGGGGAGGCAGTGAGATCAGAGGACTCGCGATGCAAATGAGCAGCGGCAGTACGAGCGGGCATCGGGGCACGAAGAGGCCTTGGGGAGGGGGGTTGTGGTTCACAGCTGAAGACGAGGTGGGACTGGCCAGCAGAGGGCAGGCAAGAGCAGGGTTTCACTCATTCTCCAGCTGTACCCATTCAGTGACCTGGTGTCATCGGTCTGCTGCTAATGGCGGGACATGGATGACAGACAGGCGTTAAGAACATGAGGAGCACCTGGCGGTGCAAGGGGGCGGGCAGCAACCGAGAGCCCCAAAGCTGATTGGCTGTTGACTCTGTCCCTCTCACCCAGCTCCCTCCATGATTCGCACGATGCACCAAGTCACCTCCACCATGAAGAGCATAACGGTGTCATGGCCACAGCCGGAGCAGCCTAATGGTATCATCCTGGACTATGAGCTGCGCTATTATGAGAAGGTAAGATCTCTGTGGGCACATATGCTGGAGGCTCCCTGTACATCCCGTTAATACCCCTTAAAGCCAGAAGAGTTACTATAAATATTAAACCATCATCCTCATATAAGTACTGTAGCACAAATGTAAATAACTGTGTTATTATTTTCTTCATAATTCAAAGGATAACAAACAGCACACAGTGGCATCCCAGTCTCAGATAAGTGAGAAATAAACCAAATATTGCCAAAGCGCAGCATCTGAAAGACGGCAAAGCAACTGCCGGGGACTGAGGCTCTGTGGCCATTGGAGAGCCAGCAAGCACTTCCCGCATTTGTGGGTGAGGCGTCATTACCTGGAGGAATATATAAATACACCATATAAATATTAAACTGTACGAATGAGGCCTTATCTTTCCTGACGATTGTGTGTTCAGAAGAGTCCTTTTGAAGGGTCTGTTTAAGGGCATCACCAGGGCACAAGTGGTGCGTTGCACGGCCTTAGCGGGGGCGTGCTGTGATGTAGCTCACTTCAGAGAGGCCCACACATGGGTCATGGCACTTTTGATGCCCCCTGCTAAGCAGGGCGGTCTGTTTGCAGTTGAGCCCCCCGACGCCTCTGTCCAGCCACGGGCGGCCAGCATAGTCTGGCTCCCCACCACAGCGTGATCCCCGGCAGAGCACCCAGCTCTGTCTCTGTGGCCCCCGCCTTCCACTGCCTCACTAGCCGGTTCCCAGCACTCCCGGGGATCTCTGGCCAGCGGGAGGCGTGCGATGTCGCCGCGAGGCGCCGCAGCGAGCACAGATGGAGCGCCTTTGTCTCCATCTTTCTTTTTTTTTTGGTCTTTCGACACCGACATTGGCCCCGAGCTGCGGCAGGCTGGCTCGTCGTGCAACCCAGCTGCCGGAGGGGGGGGGCTCACCAAGCGGGAGACCACCCCACCTCTTCTGCTGTGCCATTTGAGCCGCCGCCGCGTACATGCCGCTCCATCCTCCTGACTCCCCCTGGTCCCGCCTCCTGTCAGCGTGGTAGATAGATTTTGGGGCACTCCTCCACCAAATTAATGACCGGCATACTGTTATCTTTGGGGAGGGGGGTGGCTGTGATATAATCTGCCAATAGTCCACTCTCTCTGCTCTTGAGAAGATTCCCCCCTCCCCCACCCAGTCTGGTCAAGCCCCATCGTGAGAGGGGGGGCAACTTAGTAATTGAAATGCAGAGGCCTGTTTATTGGGGAGATGAATGAGGCCCCTCAGCATCAGCATTAGCTCAGGCTTAGCACTTAGCCTGACTCCACACTGCGGGTGATAAGTGTAATTCCATCCCAAATCAAGAGCGCGCAGTCTGATATGTTAAATGATTAAGATAATTGGTTACCCCCTGCCCCCCCACACACGTATGTGTGCCTGGGTGCTCTTTCCTTGTGCGGTTACGGCGGCCCCCCCCCCCCCCCCACTTGTTGTGTAGGTGTCATTATTATTCTCAGCACAGGGAGCTGAGCTTATGAGGGCTAGGGGTGGGGGTGGGGGGTCTTAATGCACCGCCCTGAAGACCTCCGCCGAGCATAAAAATAGCAGATGGCGCATTGCCACCCCCCTCCCCCCATAAGTCACGTTGGCCTTCTCAGTGCTCGCCGATCGCTGTCAGGATAGACCGAGATGCACCTTTATGGCTGATTATTCTGTCATCGTCTATGGCAGCCGGTTACCATCAGTGACAATTTGGGAAGGATCTGGTCCTGATCCATAATGGGTGGCTTAGACGCTGACTCCAGCTCCTCGTAGTGAAATGCCTGCCTTTATTCCTAAACTTCCCTTTCAGAAGAGCACCTTTCTGTCTTAAATCCTAATTTATTGATCTGTGCGGATTTGTTCAGCAGGACCTGAAATTGTCGGTCTGAAAGCTGTATAATTTGTGAATTAAAAACCCAATTTCTGGTTGAGACTTTTAAATTAGCTAATAATCCCAGCCAGGGCGACCTGAAGCTGATTCCTGATGCTGCCTGGGATAGACACCGGGCTTATGGTGTCCCTGTGTCATAATAAGCAGGTGCGGCGTAGATAGATGCATGGACATCATGTGTGGAGAACTAGAGACATATGTTCATGTATGTTTGCTGTAAAATCTCCATAGCATGCACTGTATCAACTTAACAAGAAACTGCATATTATCCCGATGTGCCTTACAAAGAAGTACCACAGAGTGGGTCACAATTATTCTATCTATCCATCCTTCTTCTGTAATCACAGGGACATGGGGGGGCTTGGTGCTTATCCAAGACTGCAAGGCGGGGGACAGTCCATCACAGGCCAGTCTCTGCTTCCTAACACCAGCACTCCTATGATGTGGCTTGTACCCTAGACTGTTATGGGAAAGGAATGGATGTATAATTAATGTCAGTTTTAAAAATGAGAGAGATGAGACCTGATTCAGACCACTATGTAGCTGATTAACTTTGACTCTGTGAGAGTGAAGGTGTCACCGTCATGCTGAATTGTCTCTACAAACATCAATGGAGAGTCAAAGAGGGCAATATGATAGTATCTAGGGATCTGCAGGCCTGAACTGAAGTCAATATTCATCAAGGACATGAGACAGAATGTCACAGGGAGCTGGAGAAGAACTCAGACTCATCTCAAGTTTATTATATGTTTCATTCATCCAAAGTGGCAGGCAGGTGGGATTCAGCCAGCCAGGGCTGGATCTAAGGGCTGGCCAGGGGATTTAACTCGGTAAACCAGAGCTGGCCAACTCGTTGATTGCAGCATGTCAGCAAGAAATGCAAGACTATCAATGGATAATGATCATGATCGGCAAAGTGTACCAAGGGGGATCAACCCCCCAGCCCAAATATTATCCCATTGCCACCCCGGTAAAATCATAGGGTCTAGTTTGGCCACCCCATTGTACATGATCTGGGCCCACCCCAGGAAGAGTAAGAGTGTTCCTGAATGATCTGGAACAGTGTTCTATGGAAAGATCAAGGGGGAACCTTTCAGTACAGAAGAGCCTTCTAATAGTGCTGCTTTTGGCTCGAATTTATGAATATCTGTGGGTGGGCCATTCATTAAGTAAATGCTTCAAAGTGGTTGATGAAAAAGGAAATTCTAGACCTAAATCCAAGACCAGAAATGAGATATGAGAAAGAGACATGTATAACTACATGGCATATTTTTTTAGTTGGTGAAGATGAAATCATTGAGTGTAATTACTTTTTCGTGTTTTTTTACATTGATTTCTTTGCTAAATGCAATGAATATCAAAATGTCCGACCTTCGCAAGTGATGAAATATTGTGAAGCACAGAATATGGAATAGTAATATTTTTTCCACAGTAATACAGTTACCGTGGCCCTGGTAACAATAGATAAGAAGTGTGAAAAGTGTCTCCGATGATTTTGGAGGTGATGCTTTATGACCCCCAAGGTTACTCAGTCCTGGGCTCTCAATGTCAGCCGTGTTTTTTAGCTTTTGATCCAGCAAACCTATTACAACTGACATAGACATTACAGAAGAAAACACAATTATGTGACCCAGTGTAAAGCTTTGGAGTAACATATAATTTTTCAGAATTGGGCGCATTTTAATATAAATAAATGTAATATATAATATATGTATATAATATAAATAAATATAAAGTTCTTTCAAAGTAAGCTGATTCTTTTGGGGCCTTAACTTAGAACCATTAAATTGTATAGGTTAAGTGACTATAAATAATCTCATTTAGAATACATGCATCTTTTACGTTCTCCATTTATAGTAATGATAAACATAATGAAAGTATTTCTGCTCCACCCTGGACAGGTGTGTCTCACCTTTGTTAATTTGCAAACTCCAGGTCTAGAAAAGATTTTCTAATGTTCATTATCGGCTTCAGCTAAGACCGGCATTTGTACCGAGTCGTCAGGCCAAGCTGGAGCTATGATTTGTCCCAATCCTCACCAGGACCTCAGCGAGTCCAACTCTTCCCTGGTGAAGACCCAAACCAACACTGCGTGTCTGGATGGGCTGCGGCCCGGGACCGTTTATGTAGTGCAGGTTCGAGCGCGGACAGTGGCTGGCTTTGGCAAGTACAGCGGAAGGCTCTACTTCCAGACCCTGACCTACGGTAAGCAGCAGTCTGTGTATGTGTGTGTGTATTATGTTTATGTTACATTGTGGGGACCAGATGTATCCCACAATCTGATGAAAATCTGTTTATTTAACATTGTGGGGACCATTTTTCAGGCTGGTGTTGGGTACTGGTTAAGGTCGTCATGCTGAGATTAAAGTTTAGAAATGAGTCCCCGCAACGGTATAATTTCAAACGTGTGAGTGCGTGGTTATGTAAATATTACATAGTGGGGACCAAATGTCCCCACAGTCTGATAAAAACCTGTTATTTTGACCTTGTGGGGACCATTTTTTCAGTCCTCACAAGGGGAAACTTAATTTTATAAAAATCTGTGACTGCAATCAGAAATCACTTGTATTTTGTTTAACTACTTATGGTTAAGGTTAGGGATGGGTAGGGGTTACAGTTGTGATTGTTGCGATTAGAGTTATCCCATAGAAATGAATAGAAGGTTTCCACAAGAAATACAAACGTGTGTGAGAGAGAGTCCACCTGTCTGCTTTGATGTGTGTGTGTAGTCTTGTGTGTATGTGAATGTATCGGTGTGTGTAATGGAGATGGACTGAAGTCGACACTGAGTAAAGTGCTTAGCTAATAGCTTTTCATTGACTGCCTTCTCTGGCTCGAGAGCTATCCCAGATTGTTTAGCAGTCATTACAACTGCATATGAGTAATGACCAACCACAGAGGCTTGAGTATCTTCTCCACTGGTGATCTCCACTACTAGGGACTCCCTGCTAGCTCTCCGTGCACCCCCGTCTCACCTGGGCAGCCTCGCCCCCTCATGGAAAAGGAGGGGCTTGCTGCCTTTCTCTGACAGAGCCTTTGAACCTAACGGAGGCGCTGTTGTACCTGCTGCAAGCCGGATTGTATTAGCACACAGTGCTATAGAGTCCTCAGAAAACCCTCTCAGTCACTTTCTCCCATAAATAGCTGTTGTCAGAAGCATCAAGCCAGCAGTGTTGTTTTCACGAGGAAGTCCTCAGCGATTCCTCCGATGATTTCCCTTATCTTTTCTTGAATCATTCATAAAGAGGGACGTCTCTGCTAGCAGCCTGAAGCAGAAATACTGTAACAACAACAAAGGGCAAAACCACAACAACAACAAAGATTATCGCGATCTGCCAGTTTGAGCATGCTTCTGGGTGGACATTAGGGACCCAGTGACTGACAGAGTACTCAGCATGATGAAAGCTTCTCCCCAGTGACACTGTCCAGCTTTAATTCAGATCGGCTGCCCTCTCTGTCCTGTAACAGAGCTGCCATCGCTGGTGTAACTCAGCCAAACTGGGGCTTGTCAGCCAGTACCTATCTCATATTTTGTTCTTGTTCTTTACAGTAATGGAATCCAGTGTCAATTAGCCACCCTGCTGGAGATATCAGTTATTGCATTTCACAGTGATAACACACGGCGTGATTAATCTGAAATTTTATATTTGATAAGGATGCTTTCGGTATTTGTGAAGCAGAGCTGAAAGGTCATTTTCTGCCTTGAGCTCCATATTTGTTGGAGGTAGCACAGAGATGACATGATTGCTTCACAGAATAGTGAAAATGATGGTCATTATTACTAAGCTTATTTTGTACTGTTTGTGCCATAGTAACCCCGAAGAACTTCATGAAAATCACACATTCAAGTTAAATTGTTACATTTGTACTTAATAACGACAATCTGAAGCGGCATGAATATTAGAAGCAGCTGACAGCAAAATGTGTCCCAGATGAAACCTTTCGTTCTTAGAGCAATTCCCGATGGACTTTTCTGCGTACTGAATATTTGCAATAGTGATGTAAAAAGTCACTCACTTTGCAAATAATAAATTGCACCATATAAGGAAAAGTCCACAAAATGCATTGTTCATATATTTTCAATAACTACTTGTTCAATCACAAAGCAATCTCATGTTCGCTACATTTACTGGATAATTTATAACGACCGAGACACATGAACTGCAGGGGTGGTGGAAAGAAAACAGAATAGCCAGAAGGAGGAAGATGTTAATCCCACCATGAAGCGATCATTCAGGGAAAGAAATAACCATATTATTAGTTCTGTAACACTGCTTTTTTTCCAGAATGGCTAAAACATTTTATTTCAGTGGCTTTATTCTTATGGATCCTAACACTAAAGGGATTTAGTAGTAAAGAAACTTCAAAGTGACGGCAGAATAATGGTTGAAAGCCAGCGCTCTGTAAAGGTAACGCCAGAGGCATGTTGACACAGAAGCCTCTGGCTGTGCTGCAGTCTGTAGGGTGACTGCAATCTGACGTCTTTGAATGTGACCTCTCCCTTCCTTTCTCGTCCCCTTTAACCCATCCCACACTCTCCTCCCCGGCCTGGCTGCACAGACGACTACAGGTCTGAGCTGAGGGAGCAGCTACCCCTGATCGTGGGCTCAGCCGCAGCCGGTGTGGTCTGCATTGTGTCCCTGCTGGCCATCTCCATTGTCTGCAGCAGGTATGCCCACACTCTCATGGACATACCTTTTATTCTCTGATGGATTTATCTGATTGGGCAAGCCAACTTCCAATTAGACGAGCCCAGTTACATGGGTAGACCGGCTCTGTTGGACACTATTACACATGGTGTATCATGTGACATAATGATGTTCCGGGGAATAATGCTGCCTGATGGGAATTATTACCACTATTCACACTCCCACTATGATCTCACATTTGTTTGGAAGAAGGCCTCAGCTCCTATTGGCTGTCAATCGATCGGGGGCTTGGTTCTTGCCATGTCTTCAGAGGAGCTGCGTGCTGTGCCTCCATGTCTTGCAGGAAGCGGGCGTACACCAAGGAGGCCATCTACAGTGACAAACTGCAGCACTACAGCACAGGTCGTGGTGAGAGTCCCGCACCAGGCACGCCGCCCGCTCTGCTAATTCAACGCCTCCCGCTGCTCTACCCCTCCTCGCCTCACCACTTCGCCCCTTGTGTGCAGAGTGCTCCTCTGTGCACGTTTTGCTTCTTAACAGAAAACCCTTCATGCGCGCATGTGACTGAGGGTAAAAGCCGACGTCGATTGACACATCTCAGTTCCTAACGACGAAGCCCCTGACAGGCCCGGCCGCTGGCTGACTGCGGTCAGGCACCGTAGGAGCGAGAAGCCTGAAGCAGTTTGATCGGACTTTCTGTAGGCGAGTCGTGTTCTCCAGGCACCCACGGCCCATTAAGCCCGTCTGACAGAGCTCAGCCTCCCCACTTCCTGTAAAAGAGCATGCGTCCTGTCAGAGGAAGGTGCAGCCATCGCAAGCAAACGAACCTAGAGGCGCGGCCCAGCACGGTGAAACAGTGGCCACCCCAAACGATAGTAACAGTACAGAGGCACTTCTGTGTTATTGTCAAATGAATTGGTCTCTTAGCACTATGTAACATTTTTTTATTTGCTATTTTAAATAGCATGTAGCATATGTTATTGGCATATTTTATATGCTAATAAGTTCCTACAAAATTATGAAAGTTCAAAGGAACTATTTCTTTTTACAGAAATAGAATTCAGTGTCAATTGTTTGTTTGTTTTTTTTTTTGAATTTCAGTATAATTTCAGACTGTTCAGTTGGCTGGTATTTTTAATTAGACAGAGGGACGTTTAACTCAACCCGCTGACCTCTAGCATGCTAATGCTAAATGCACTAAATAAGAACATAGGCCCCGAATTCTGTACGTGAGGGTGAATTAATGTGTAATTAACACCGAGAGGCAGGGTGCAGGCCTATGCCAGTGAGATCAGCAGAAGCACACATGGAATACGATTAATTAGACTTAATTAGGAGCAGGCCTTGACGAAGGAGTGTGTTCATTAGCCATGGTTGCAGGAAGCATTGGTGTAAATGGGGCTGCTGGGGTAACGGATAAGGGAATGGGGGAGGAAATGATGCTCCCCCCTTTGTCTTTTTTAGCACTAAATAGGTGGTTGCATGGCCTGCCCTCGCGAAGGTGACAACTTTAGCGAGCTTTAGGATACCAGAGCTGAACCGAGTGCAGTTCTCTTTCCTGGGTGCATTTCCTATGAAAGGATATCTCTGTAATTTGAAGATTTGCAATATTACACAGCACAGCTGTTTCTATCGCTATGAGGTTGCCTTAAGCGGGTTAAATGAAAATCCGGAAAAGATCTCTGGGTGTCGCCTTTCGGCATATTGCTGCCTCAGGCCTGGGTCAGGCTGGTTCTGCATGGTCCCAGTTCCCTTTCATGACAGCACAGGGCGGCCTGAACCATTCATCGATTTCCAGAGCAAGTGCTTATGGAAACGACTGAATTATTAACGCACTTTCCATTTTATCGTTACGTTATTAAAGAAATGGTTAATGGGGCTGTACTACAGGGATATGTGACGGTAAACTGCCATGTAAATTATGCATCAGAGTGACTGTGTGATCCTATGGAAGTACGTCCTGTCCTGACTCAGGCACCAGCACACGCACGCACACACACACACGCACGCACACACACACACACACGCACACACACACACATCCATCACTCGCCTGCTCCCATCATCTTTGGGTTTGACGAAATCAGCGAGAGGATGGAGAACCATCACAGCGTCAGCAGGAAACAATCACACACATTCAAGATGGACATTGGCATCTTGAGCCAAAAGGCAGCCCAGACCCTGGGCAGTAGAACTTATTACTTAAAAATTTTAGAAAATAAGGATGAGGGGGAGATGGGCTTAATGGGTGGGCATTTCCCCTGACTCTAAACCCCCCCCCCCCCCCCCCAGGGCATCTACACAGCCGCCTCAGCTGTGTGGTCATGTTGGGAGGGGGGTGTCTGTGCCCTTAGCTGCCCAAGCTGTATGATCCTTTCAGGTTCCTCACAGCAACCAGCATCTGTTAATCATCGCTGGGCTGATTCATCGCTTAGCATCTGGGCAGCATCACACGGCACATGCACACACATTTATGACATAATTCCCAAGATTCTGGGGTTACCTGCATTGCTGTCTACAGCAGTGTCCGTGGGTATCCCAATTAGCTTAAGTCCTTTTTCCAAAATGTGTATGACTAGATGATAACCCCATGTTGTATTCCCTTACTTTCAGGCTCTCCTGGGATGAAGATCTACATTGATCCTTTCACCTATGAGGACCCCAATGAGGCAGTGCGTGAGTTTGCCAAAGAGATTGATGTGTCTTCCGTGAAGATCGAAGAGGTCATTGGTGCTGGTAGGACTCAGATATTCTACTGTGTGTGTTTAGTGTAGCTCCAAGCTTGGGCCCGCCCCCCCCCGGGGGGGGGGGGGGGGGGGGGGGGGGGGGGGGGGGGGGTGGGGGGGGGGGGGGGGCTTTGGTAGCCTCTGGTGGGTCTCGCACGTCGTTGGGGGGGGGTGCTTTGGGAGAGATAGGGTGGTCTCGCCAGGAGGAGGGTGGGGGAGCTTTGGGAGAGAGAGGGTGGTCTCGCCAGGAGGAGGGTGAGGGAGCTTTGGGAGAGAAAGGGTGGTCTCGCCACGAGGAGGGTGGGGGAGCTTTGGGAGACCTCTTCCTCTTCTCCTCTGTTCTCCAGCGCTCTCCTGTAATTATAGAGCTCCCATGTCAAACACTCCTGAGGGCGGCTAATAGCTTTGAGAAGCAGGATGTGTGCGGGGGGGGGGGGGTGTAGTGACACGGGAGGAGAAGGCATGCTTCTGACCCCTCCCCTTCCCACCAGGACCAGAATGAGAGGAGCTACCGCATCATCAAGACGGCATCCCGCAGTGCCGACATCAAGGGCCTGAACCCGCTGACCTCCTACGTGTTCCACGTGCGGGCGCGCACTGCCGCCGGCTACGGTGACTTCAGTGCCCCCTTCGAGTTCATGACCAACTCCGGTGAGTGCTGCCCTGGCGGGGCGGGGACCCCTGAGTGTGTAATACTGAGGAAGGGTCAGGCTGCGTCCTGCGGGGACTCGGGGTGACACTTGTGCTCCTGTTTGCTCTCCCAGTTCCCTCTCCAGTCATCGGCGATGGTGCCAACCCCACGGTGCTGCTGGTGTCGGTGGTCGGCAGTGTGGTCCTGCTCATCATCCTCATCAGCGCCTTCATCATCAGCAGGAGGTGTGAGCCTCAACCCCCCAGCTCTCCTCCCATCTCTGACCTCTCTGCCAGTTTACCTCTTTATCTTCTTTCCTTTCTTCCCTCATACCTCCTGTCTCTTTACCACTTCCCCAGCCCCTCTCTCCTACCTCTTTTCCTCCCTCTCTCCCTCCTCTCTCCCCTCTTCCATTTCTGTCTCTCCCCCTCTCTCTCTCTCCATTTTTCTCCCTCTTCCTCCATCTCTCACTCCCTCCCTCTTCTTTTTCCTCCTCTCTCTCCATTTCCTCTTTTTCCTCCCCTCCTCTCTTGCCCTCCCTTTTCTTTCTATCTCTTTCCTTCCTCTCCTCCCTCGTTTTCTCCCCTCTTCCCTTTCTTCCTTCTCTCTCTCCCTCCCTTATCTCCTCCTTCTCCTTTCCTCCCTCCTGCTCTCCTTTTCTCTCACTCCTCCTCCCTCTCCCTCTCTCCCTCATCTCTTCCTCCTCTCCCGCTGGGGCAAACAGTTTCTCTGCCTTGTTGAAGACGCTTTTGACAGACGGCTCACGCTCCACGCTGATTACACGTCTGCTGCAACACTCTTGCTCCTTGGGGCTCCTCGCCCCCAGGAAGGCAGGCTGATTAACACGGCCGCACTCCCGTCTATGCGCCACGGTGGGCTCAGCGGCTATGGAGCGTTAGTGGGAGAGGTACTCTGTGCTGTTAGGGGGAATCGCAGAGCAGGAAGATTCTTCATGAAATAGTTAGAAGAGCTGGAAGCAGGAATTGGGCCCCTCACGCCCATGAACTTATCTCAGAGACCCCCCTCGCTGACCATGGCTGACATGCCAGGATTGGGTGCTCCCACCCCCCCATTCAGCCCCTCCCCCTATGCCTCCCACCGGTCTGTAACTAGACCCAATGCCACCAGGATAACACTGGCCCTCAGCCCCGGGGCCAGTCGCTATGGAAGTGCTCCCATGGCATGCGACAGCCCGCGGTGAGGGCCTGTCCCAGAATCCCACTCTGTGCCTTAAGACACCCACAGATCACCAGGTGACGGGGGGCGTGATCGAGGGGCAACAAGCTGTGCGGGGGCCCCATTTGGCAGGACCCTCCTGCAAATGCTTGTGTTCACCTGTAGGTGGTCAAATTAATTGGTTAAACCTGTTTAAGGTCACCAGCGCAAGGCAGAATTACTGCGCAGCCCTTCGTGTGTGTGGTGTCTGTGGCCGGCCCCTAACCCTCACTGTCATCTTTGCACCACAGGAGAAGCAAGTACAGCAAAGCCAAGCAGGACGCAGACGAGGAGAAGCAGCTCCACCAAGGTACACCATCGCCAGCAGGTCTGGGGGGGGTGTCACTCACCACGCTCACTGCCCCCCTCTTGCGGTGCAGGTGTGAGGATATACGTGGACCCCTTCACGTACGAGGACCCCAACCAAGCCGTCCGTGAATTTGCCAAGGAGATTGACGCATCTTGCATCAAGATCGAAAAAGTCATCGGAATCGGTGGGTTGCTGGCGTGTCATTTCCTGTTTTGTCTTTGGTAACTGCTGCGTGTTCCCCGTGTTTTGGCTGGAGGGTCGGATAACGCGAAAAGCAAATAGATGCAGCGGGGAAATGCCAGCGGTGACCACAGTGTCGGACGTGGTGGGGGGCGAGGCCTGAGTGTGACTCAGGCGAATGGGGGGGGGAGAACCGATGCTAAACTGCCCGCTCTGCTCGTCTGTCCTGCTGCCAGGTGAGTTCGGCGAGGTCTGCAGCGGCCGCCTTAAGATGCCAGGGAAGCGGGAGATCTGCGTGGCCATCAAGACGCTGAAGGCGGGCTACACCGACAAGCAGAGGCGGGACTTCCTGAGCGAGGCCAGCATCATGGGCCAGTTCGAGCACCCCAACATCATCCGCCTGGAGGGTGTGGTGACAAAAAGCCGGCCAGTCATGATCGTCACGGAGTTCATGGAGAATGGGGCTCTAGATTCTTTCCTAAGGGTGGGTGTGAAATATGCATTGGACTAACATAATATATCCCAGAATTGAATTACTAATAATGTATAATTTGTATACTTAAAGCTTTTTTTGTATGAAGGGAGGCTCAGTAGGTACTTGTAGGTTGCAAGTACACTTGCAAGCTTGTGGGTTTGGTTCCTGTCCATCTTTGTGTGAGTTTTCTCATCATATTCTATTTAAAATGTGGTTAGGTACTAAACTGCACATACTGAGTAAATTCGTGCCCATTCATGGGCTGTCATCCAGTCTGGTCTGTCCTCTGCTCTCTGTTTGCTGGGATCGGTCTCCAGGTTGCTGCAAGCACAAGTTACTCAACTGTGTTTTTAATAAACTCGTTTTAAAACTTAGTACTCGTATCTTCTGCTGTTAAGATACTGTTTCATGAGCAGCACTGCAGAAAGGGGGGAGTGAGTATGAGTATTAATCAATGTTTGGTCTGCTTTCTGTAATCACGTGGATTGGTTTTCCTTCCGCTTTGATTTACCACTAGTGTGAAAAGGGCGCTTTGAAGCCATTTGTGCTATTTTCCAGCTTTGACTAGAGCCTGTATTGATTTTCCACATGCTGGCGTCTGTTAGCTTTCGTCCTGTTCAAAGAGGCCTTGCTGACACAATCAGGGGCGTAGAGGTCAAAGGTCACAGAGTTGTTACTCACTCAGAGGGAGTTCAACGTACCTGGTAGGATTTTTATGTGCTGTTAAGCCCTTTGGGGAGGGAGATTAAAAAAACACCCTGCAGAATAGAAAGCCTGTCCTTGGATAGCTTTATCAGCTACTAGGAAAGATGTCTTTTCATTCCCCATGAGACATTTTCTGACACAAAGAAAATGGACAGAGGCAGTAGGATAAAGGGAGTACTCAAGAGTGACTTGTGACTCCTGGATGTTTCAGGCACAGTGAAGGGCGTTCTTCTGCCATTTAGCAGGGAAAATGACAGAAATGTGTCAGTGGCATTCCTAGAGCTTGACCATCTGTCCTGTTCATGGTGCCCAATGACTGTAAGGTGTTTGATAGGCATAGGATCCCCAAACTGGAGTCTGGTTTGCTCACTTATTAAGGTTTGTCATGTAGTTATAATGTAAAAAAATATCCAGTGTAACTAAAGTTTACTTGTTGAATGTGTAATTTCATTCAAAATCACTGGATGAGTAACTGTGCATCTATAATGAAGTACTCAGTACACCTCAGACAGGAAGCCATCCAAGTATAAAAACATTTCTGTCCTAATTTATGCTAAAAGTCATTTTGATATATTTGGACCTCATTCACTTTGACACAGTATTGATATCCCCCAAAGGACAGCCGACATCTTTAGATGACTAACGGCACAGCTCATCCTTGCCTTTTTGTATGCCCCCTCAGCAAAACGACGGGCAGTTCACAGTGATCCAGCTGGTGGGCATGTTGCGTGGCATTGCCGCCGGCATGAAATACCTGTCAGACACCAGCTACGTGCACCGCGACCTGGCCGCCAGGAACATCCTGGTCAACAGCAACCTGGTGTGCAAGGTGTCCGACTTTGGGCTGTCGCGCTACCTGCAGGACGACACATCTGACCCCACCTACACCAGCTCTCTGGTAAGCCTTCTTCCTCCTTCTCCTCCTTCTCTCATCTCTCCCTTCTCCTTACCCCAGAAGCTGCCGGCACCTTCCAGCAGTACTCGGTAGTCTCCGGGTCGGCCAAGCCGCGCATAACCTTACTCCGATGAGCCCCCACAGCAATGCGGAGGCGGTATCATTAATTCAGGAGTCACATTCAGCTGACTCGCACCCTCACTCTGACGTTATGGAGACACAGGAAGGCTCCTAATGAGTTGTTTAATAAGGAACCCCATCAGGAACGGGGTGAGGTGCAGATCGGCCAAAGGACCCAGGTGCCCTGGCTGCCAGCACAGCGGTCCGGGCCTTGGAGCTCGCCTGTAAGCTTCTTCTTCTTCTTTTTCTCTCCTGGCACAGCCCTCTAGCTGGTTTACCGTCTTTATTTAGCCTGACTGAAAACATTGACTCTCAGCCCGGCTCCTTGTGCATCCATGGCGAGCAGCATGTGCTCTGTTCCAGCTGAGCTCTTTACTAATTTGGTTCACTGAAAATAGTTTCGGAGGCCAATCGCTTATTCTGGTTCCGACGGAATGAGCCTGGACACCAGCTGCCGTGCATCTGAATGGTTTATCTGAGCCGTCTGAAGGGCTCGATGCTGTGTGGGATTTACGCAGGATTCAAAGGCAGCTGAA
Source organism: Cyphomyrus plagiostoma (assembly GCA_019775915.2). Lineage (NCBI taxonomy): Eukaryota > Metazoa > Chordata > Actinopteri > Osteoglossiformes > Mormyridae > Cyphomyrus > Cyphomyrus plagiostoma. The sequence goes on from JABFEA020000046.1 coordinate 17,640,712, forward strand.
GAACAAACGTCGGCGCTGCCTTTGCCGAGCTGCTTTGTCGGTGGGGTTGATGGAGAGGCTCCTTTGCGTTGGGTAGCCTTGAGGTTCAGCGAGCCACTCACGTTAAAGGTGGGGAGGTATCTGCAGGAGTCTGACACCGGAAATATGAGCATGGCCTACTGGGAAGGCTGCATTCTGCACAGAAAACAATGGCTCTTCCATATTTGGAAGCTGAATCGGTGCTGCTTCCTTCCGGCTGTGGGCTCTCTACAGGTGGGAGAAAAACCCCCTCAGAGGTGTGAATACGGGACATGGAGGCGTCTTCGGCGTGGGCTAGCCGCTGATTGCTGTTAAACTGTAAAGAGGCCTGGGAAGCAAACACCTCCAACACACCGCTGCCAGGCAGCACGGCTCCGAGTCCCTCGGGCATTTTCGCTTTGCTTTCTGCATTTTTCCTATACATTTAAACCTTGACTGCCCATCTGGTCCTCAAAAGAATCCACGCAGAAGGAGAATCAGATTTTATTACTGTTCTGCTGATCAATCATGAGTCTTTGAATGCACCATGGAGACTGAGCACAGTCCCGCTGATCCTCCTGCCCTGCTCATCCTCCCACCCAGCTGATCTTCCCTCCCAGGTGGTCCTCTCCCCCCGCTTATCCCCCAGCACGGCTGATCCTCCTGCCCTGCTCATCCTCCCCTCCCACTGATCCTTCCATCTGGGGGATTCTCCCGCCCAGCTGATTCTCCCACTCAGCTCATCTTCCTGTCTGACTCATCCTCCTGCCCCACTCACCTTCCCACCCCAATCACCCAGCCACCCAGGGCCAATTGCATTTTGGCTCTTAGGCTTAGAACTGAATCTGGACCCTCCAAAGAGGCCTGGTAATTAGGCTTGGTTTTATGCTGAGAAAATGTGTGTGACTCTTCGCTGGTTGGGCTCTGTTCGCCACGTGCAAACACAACAGACGCCACCCACCCGTGCATATGCTCAGAGAGTATCGTACTGTCAGGGTAGTTCAGAGCTCTCTCTAATTAGGGGCCGAAGAGCATTCTAAGCTGGCTATAGCCATATGGTTGCCAATCGGGTGACAGTAACGAAACTGACCACCCACAGATTTAGTGTGTAGGCCTGTTAGAATAGCCGAACAAATGCTTTCGTTTTTTTGTATGTTTGACAGCTGACATAGTTTCATAGCCCAGCTGTGTGCCAAGTGCTTTCAGAGTCCAAATTACTAACACTGCCGCCTCTTTCATACCAATGGTCATAAGGCTGTATACATTTCACTGTTTTTTGGGTTATCGCTTCGCTTGCAGTTTTCTGGTGACAAATTTGGGAGTGTACCCCAGGTGACCACGCTGGGGGGGGGTAACCGTGTCACCATCGCTGCTGATTCTGCAAGCCGGGGTCCTAGACTGCAGCATCCAAAATCCCACTTGAGTTTGGTATTCTGTGGTCGAAGCAGAGAAGCCCCTGATGAACTGGAGCTGACAGGCTAATCAGGCGTTAGATGCACTGAGTATCGATGGCCACTGCAGAGAGAGCCAGGCTACACATGGCTGGCGGAATGGCTACCCAGAGGAGGCAGAAAAACACTGCAGTCAAACATGAGCACTGGGTAGAAGACACAGTGCAACCGAACGTGAGCATTATCAGCCTGCCTCTGACCCTTCCGGCTTTAAAGTGATGGGGGCCTGCCAGGATACCCAGCATTCCTCATATTTGGCATGATGGATGAAGCTGCCAGAGAGGATGGCAGCTTCCATTAGAGACCTCGCTGGTGCACTGGCATCTCAGATGGAAAGCGACACGGTGGATCTGTGTCACGGCCGGCCTGCCCGCACACTGCAATACCCTGATCACCCACCGTCTTCTCCCCGATCCATCATCAGCTTTCAGCGTTCCCAGCCGCGTTCCCAACCAGGAGAAGACTGAATGAATATTAAAGAGTATGATTATGCTGAGCCAAAGGCGTGGCGAACATCTGGTCTCCGGACACCATTGTTTGTATTTCAGTCTGCTGCCCGCATGGCTGTCAGCTTTTACACAGCAGGGTGGGGGCCTCACCTCCAGGGTAGCGGGTTCAAATGCTGCCCCAGGATCTGTGCATATGCTTTTGGTGTTTATGTGCTTCCTAGGATAGGCTCCAATCTCTCTGTGACTGTATACTGGATTAGCTATGTAAAAAGGCTGCATGTTGAAGGCCTGAAATTCTTTCAGATGGCAGAACCTGCACCATCCCTCTTGATGTCACGTTACATTGATTTAGCAGACACTTATTTCCTAAGCAACATGAGCAAGATTTATGGCCAGCCAGCATCCCGCAGTCCAACAGTGATATGATTATATTGCAAATATCACTAAGCTGGGGGATTCAAACCCACAGCCTCCCAGACAGAGATCCCTAACCTGCCATAGACCTTAACCAACCTACTGTTTGTTTAGACCAACTTTAATCCGTGACATCCTACTAGTCAGGCAAAATGTCTTCAAAAAAAACCTCTAAGCATCGCCGTTAAGCGGGATCACCTGTCTGATTAATGTGGCAGTCACGTATCAGGCTGGGGGGCTGGTGGATCCCCATCTGTGCCTTGCTGCATCCTCTGTGTGTGTTTACAGCAGATTGTCACAGTTCTTTCATGTTAAAAACAAAGGAAAGTGAAAGAGCCACTTTTCCCTTTAAATTCCAGTGTTGACTAACAGAATAAAAGGACTTTTCACCTGATTCGGGGAGTCTGGTCTGCTTTCAGCAAGGCGGCTGCTTTTTTTCCTTTCGTCTGGCGGTTCTTCGCGGTGGTGAGTCGTCCGCTTCGCGGGAGCTTTGGGTCTTTGTTAAGCTCAGTCCTTTCTCTCGCACTCCCTCTTTTCTGCATCTCTCTCACTGCCTGCTGGATGCGACCCTGAAATTAAAATATGCATGCGAGGTGCGTGTGATGTCCTGTGATGTGTACACAGCTTCGGGTGGGATGAATTTTTCAATGGGTAATTTTCAGAGGCCTCCTTGCCGTTCCACATTTACGGTTTTCTAATATGACTCCCAGAGTTGGTAATGTGTTAGTTAGGGGCTTTGCATTTCACAGAATGAGCCTCTTTTTTACGCATCAGTTATCCTCACGGTAAGTCGCTGGAGGCCTGTCCCACCCTACCACCCATAATCCTTTGTGTGGCCAGGGCTCTCAGCCTCAGTGCTTCCTCCCTGTTACTGTCCCCCGTTGAGCCTCTTCCATGTATGATCCATCCATTTTCCTCTGCTGTAAGTTCTGATGGGAACACTGCCGGTAAACAGACAACGGTGTGTTTTTAAACCTCACCGTCCCACCCCACCCCACTCCGACAAGGTTGAACACCTCCGTATGCACCCTCCATCTCCCGCACTTTCAGGAATGTCACGGAAGCTGCCTTCTCCTGCGTTTCGTTACATGCCTGCCTGCTATCTACTCGGCTCCTCAGCAGCCGCACTGTGAAGCTGCGGCTGGGCAGCGCCCCCTTCCCCCCGCGGCGTTAATTACAGCTGCACACGCTGAGCTCCCAGCAGTGCCGGTGGGGCACTTTGCTTTCCAGATGACTGGATCCGTGGGTGATGAGCAGAGCTGCATGCCACCTGCTGCTGGAGGGGCTAGGGGATCCCCGGGGGGGGGGTGGGGGAATGCTGGGGTTATATCTTGTGCGTCATGTGATGGAGGCGGAGTAGGGTTTCCCACCGACCATATCAGGACTGCAGGCCTGTCGGCATGGATCCCTCCGCAACACCGAACGGGAGACACATTGTGTTATCAGCATCTTTAAGGAGACGCCATTTCCTGGATCTGCCGTGCAGAGCCGTGTGGAGATGAGCAGGTGCGGCGGGAATGTTAAACCCGATTTCTGTCGGTCTCCATCAGCATGAGGCGTCACGCCACACCAAGCAGCTGTGCCAGTAACTGCGGGCGGCTGGGGCCAGGGTCTGCTCCCGATCCGTCATCAGGAGCTCTGTGGTGTGTGCCACGGAAATGGATGCCAATTAGCTTAATTTACACACATCCTCTTTGACTTGCTCTAATAATCCACTGTGCGTGCGGATTATTCAAATCCCTTGGCTGCAGAATGAGCATCTCACTGTAGGACCATGGAGCAAGACTCTTAACCCCAAAATGTGAGATGTGCCCATATAAAGTTTGTTGTACTTGAAAAAAGTGTTCAACTCATGTTTCGGCTGATTGGCCTTACGCCCATTAAAAGTGAAGATGGCCCGTCCACCCTGTGGGCTAACAGGTATCGGCCAGTAGGGGGAGCCCACACCCACCTTCTCCCTCTACACACAATTACAGGGAGGGAAGATCCCAGTGCGCTGGACAGCGCCGGAAGCAATCGCCTACAGGAAGTTCACGTCGGCCAGCGACGCGTGGAGCTACGGCATCGTCATGTGGGAGGTGATGTCATACGGCGAGAGGCCTTACTGGGACATGAGCAACCAAGACGTGAGTTTCCGAGGGTCTTCCTGTAACACGGGGGTCTCAGGCGTGCCACTTTCGAATTCTTGCCATCTGCTGATCTCGGGGCTGGCCCGTTGTTCTGAGGGCACTCCCATTCAGTGACTATTTTACCCAGTAATACCAGTACTCAGTCCCATTTAATTCATTCAGACCTACCCCCTAAATCTCACACTGACTAACCCTTTCCCAGTCCAATTCCAATCGTAGCCGATTCTGTGCCTCGTTCTTCCCGCTCGACCCCTCCAGGTGATCAACGCCATTGAGCAGGACTATCGGCTGCCCCCACCCATGGACTGTCCCGCCTCCCTGCATCAGCTCATGCTTGACTGCTGGCAGAAGGAGCGCAGCGCCCGGCCGCGATTCACCGACATCGTCAGCACTCTGGACAAGCTGATCCGCAACCCGGGCAGCCTGAAGGGCCTGGCCACCATGCCAGCTGTGTGAGCAACATCGTGAGACACGTGTGGCGGAAAGACATGAATCACAGATATGGATATGTGGATAAACAAGCGTGTAATTCCCGCAGACACGCCCAAAAGTCATAGCTGTTTGTCCGGGTAGTTAGTGTATATTTGCTCATTAACAACACAATTTAAATTAGAATATCTGCACATGAAGAGTAACAATAAAAAACAAAACAAAAAAAACTGCACAGATTTCTTCTGTTCTCCAAAATGTTCCTGACACGTCGCAGAGACATCGCCTCATTTCCCACACCTCTCCTCAGAGGCACCTCAGCTGTTCCATGTATTTGCTAAATTTCACCACCAGCTCAATAAATTAACTTAAGCGGTTAAGTCATTTGAGGTATTGATTAGCCAAACACGGCATGCTAATGGCGGAGTCAAAAAATACATCGAACGGTTGTTGTAAGTACTGCGGCACCTTCAGGAGAGGTTTTGAAATGACTTAGTCAATACACTTTCACAGACGTATCCTCGTTTCTGCATAGTACCTCGCCTAGTGTGCTCACCTAGATACACATGCTTCGCGAAGGCAGCTGCAGTCTAGTAGTAATGATACTATGCTATGGTCTATCCTGTCTGCGGGATGATTTTGGTTACTAATGGAACAGTCGTACCAGCTGGCTGATGCTCTCCACATTTTTGCCGCCCCCTTCAGGCCGTCGCAGCCCTTGCTGGATCGCTCCGTGCCGGATTTCAGCTCCGTCACTTCAGTGGAGGATTGGCTGAGCGCCATCCAGATGAGTCAGTACAGAGATAACCTCCTGCGCTGCGGCTTTGACTCCCTGCCACTGGTGGCGGAGATGACCTCCGAGTGAGTGTGCCGCCACTGCTCAGCTTCCTGTCTGCTCACTGGCACTTCCTGTTTGTGCCCCGTCTCCCTCACATTCCGGCTCCTGGGTGTTCGATCACCCTGCCTTATATCTTGCCGCCGTTCACGTCTCATCGTGTCTCAGCCTCCCGTGTCACGCTTCCTCCTCTTTCCTGTCATCGTAGCTTCTCCGGAATCCAGCTTCCTTGACCTGTCAGAGCTGTTATTTAAGTAGATGGGGCCAAATACGTAACACTCATTTTTAAAGACAAAAAACACACATGCAGGGATGTTTTATTCATGTGACTGTAGGCTGTGTTGGTCTCTGCTATGGAGATGTACAGTGTGCCAGCCCCATCACCAGGGAGGGTGGAAACTTGTCAGAGAGCCCAGCAGCTCGGGGGGGGGGGGCTCAGCTCGCCACATCTCGCGTCTCTTTGGACGACTCCGCCATCCAGCACCTTCCCCCGTCTGCTGTGTTCAGACGGAGAACTGGAGGGAGGGGTGGCTTCAAGGATGGACGTGGAAGTGATAGGCAGAGGTGGCATGAGAGAGAAGAGCAGTTGACAGGGATGGAGAAAAGCTGGCGGTCACCTGGGTAACTCGCTGGAGAGGTAGAGCTGCATGCGAGTGGCTTTGCTTCCAGGGAAACTTGAAATAAATTATAGAGGGGATGGCAGACGGATGGAACAATGACACGTTCTGCTGCAGAGCGGAAAGGCAGTCCGAGCGCTGCAGTCTGTGAAATGCAGATGAGCTTGCCCCTGCTGGCTGCATTTGGCGGCAGGTGAAGCAGTGCTTTGATGAAGCCGCCCCTGATGGTGAGACTCCAGGCCCCAGGTCATAGCGTCTGACGACGCCAACGTACCTAAAACCCTCCCACAGTTGCGACAATGACCGTGGGTATTTACTTCGGTTTGCTTAGCGATCACGTGAGTTTAAAGCCCGTTTCAGAGAATGAAGGATCCGTTTCTGGAGAGTTTGTTGGTGTTTTTTTTTTTTTTCCTGATGCAGAGTAATTGCAGGAAAACATCTCCAAATGTTTTTTTTTTTTTTTTTTTGGCAATTACGATATCAGTGTTGAGTGGTATTAGCATGTGAATGTGGATGACAGGAAGCCATCTTGTGGGAACGCATGCGTGTCTGTCCTGTCTTTATGCATCTTCGTGTTCCTGCTCAGCAATGAGATGTGCGCATCCCCAGGTGGCTGAAGATCTCCGGCGACGCGGCCTGAAAGCAATTTGCTAAATGTGATGAGGCTCGAGGCTTCAGCTGGCTTCCGAAAAACATTCTGTGTCTTTATGCCTCTCGCAGGGACCTCTTGAGGGTGGGAGTGACTCTGGCAGGCCACCAGAAGAAGATCCTCCACAGCATCCAAGCCTTGAGGGTACAGGCAAGCCAGTCCCCAACTGCGACGGCATGACTAGAGGGGGCGCTGTGCCCTGGGGGGGGCACCTGCAGGAGTCCCCTGGACACCCCCCACGTCAGACAGTACAGCAGGGTGGAGACTATCGTCCTCATCTGAACATCCCCACATCCGTAACTTCCACAGCCGGGGCCTCGGCCCAGAGGCGTATCAACGGGCCAGAACCAAGCTCACAAAGTAAAGAGAATAATAACAGAAGCTATAAACAGAAAGTCCACATTCCACTGATGTAAAGAAGTATCACTGATACAGTACCAAGTCTTTGGAGTAACCCTATTTTTTGGGTTTGTTCCTCTTTTGGATGGACTTTTCTTCTTTTCCCCCTCATTTTTTGGGACACTGTGTTTAAAAGGAGAGAACCTGCTTTAGATGTTCTTATGTTTCTCTTCGACATCCAGCGTGATGCTGAGTTCTAGTTTCTTCCCAGTGAACCAATAGCTGAACCTGAGGAACTTATATAAATATATCCAAAAATATGTTCGTATGGCTATATATATATATATCCGTATATATGTCCATACATACATAAATATAGAAAGATAACTGAAGTAAGTCTTCATATTGAAGGTGATTCTGTAATAATTATATGTGTACGTGTGAGGGAGTGCATTCCCAGCTTGGAGTTCTTGCTTTCTTTGTGTTATGTGTGGATTAAGACTCCTGTATTATAGCTTGCCGCCATGCTGTGTCACTGGGCGGCACGAGTATGTTCTGCTCTATTCTTACTATGAAGAAAACTACAACTGAGAACGATCATTACCTTGGACTATACTGTACAAAGTTATTGTTTATAAGAATGCTCCAAAAGGGGAGAATGAGAGTTCTGGCTTCTCCGACAGTACGTTGTTGAGATCATGCTGGGGCTTGCTGGTTATTACTGGCACAGGATTGTGATAAAGACATTATTTCACTTTTGCACATCTCTCTCTTTCTGCTGGAAAGGGCTCGCCTCAGAAGATCTCAGCACTTCGCCTGGAGCTCCGGTATGTATCTGACGCTCTCTCTAATGCCATCACTGTGACGCAGGCGGAGCGAGCCTCCTTATTCACTTGCTCCATGGAGCTGCGTGCTTTCTGCTTGCTTCTGCCTGCCCTCGACTTATCAGTGGCTGGTTTGATGTCGTCTTGACAGTAGAAGGGATCCAGTAGAAGTGCCTAGTTGATATGTGCTTCTTAATGTTTCAGTGTGTGTCACGCACAAGCCTTCTTCATTCGAACCAGATTCAGTAGCTACAATATCCCTGTAGCTAGAAGCATCATATTATGGCTCTTGTCTATTTAACAGGTTTTGACCTTTCTCTGCAAGATATGCATGTTTTCAATCTGGAGTCTTTCCTCTAGTATATGTTGCTATAGTTAGAAATGGTTTATTTCCAGACGTCATCTTCTAGTTAAATATACAATTATAACCCTTAAATGAGGAATTGAAGCATTAAAGTAAATTGACTGTATGGTATTTAGTGACAGTTTAGTCACTGTTCAGTCCTCGCAAAGTGTTTCATATGCACAATGTTTTGGCAACATGTTTTTTTTTGTGTAATAGTTACAATGCATTACATGGAAACAGATGCACTGACGTCACAGCAAAGATAATTTCAAATTAAAAGGGGAAAAATGGGAGTGAAATATGGCGATTTAGGAATGAGGTCACATGAACGAGCTCCCATTTACCAGTAGACAGTGAAGGAACACAAAATAAATTTCCATGATTTATAAAGGGATGGAATATTGCAGCTTATGTGTCAGTGAGTCATAATAGAATTAACTGTCTGTGAAGCTGTTTTAATTAACTCTGATGACCTCCCATTCAGCACGCCTGTGTGTTGCCTAACAGGAAGTCCCAGGAAGTGTTGATTAGTAAGCCATCTTGGGCAAATGTGAGTTTACGCTGCTGGCATTCTCCATTAGTAATGCATCTTGTTTTTATTTAATTTTGGCCGGGTAGGATACTTTTTCTCAGATGCCCCATGAACATAAATGATGCATGTGTTAATTACAGGGCAGGGTGTGAGCCCATTGTTCTTGATCACCCCCTACTGGGTAAATTCCACACAAGCAATGCAGTCCATCACGGCCTGTGAAGTTAGTTTAACACTTTCCCTGTGTGGATAAATAATGGATAATCCCTTCACATTGATTTCAGAGTAAATGCACAATGCAGAAAAGGACTTTTTATGGGCAGGATAACTGGATAAAAAAAAGACCTTCCTGGATGTAGTTTGGCAAAGGCAATTTAATAATAGGCTGTTACTGCACTGTTCTCCTATGGTGGTATCGCTATGTAGTCCATTGCAAGTATAGCTGCAAGGAGATCTGATGCAGTTATAAACATAACATTTAAAATAAATGTATAGAACCCGCAAGAGGAACTCTGGCAGATAGATCATTTCGGGACCTCCATATATTCTGATGCTTAACAGTCTGAAAAATGATGGATATTTCCACAAAGATGTATGTGGATAGGTCTCGTGGATTAGAAGGAAATTGCAGGGTAACATTTCCATATAGGAGGCATATTTGATTAGGTCTTATAATAATAAATAATATCATAAGGAATTTTGAGAAATTAAATGGCAAACATTTCAAACAATATTACTTCCAGATTTGAAACTGCTTTAATTTAATTCAAGAAGAGATATATTTTATTGAAAGTGCCAAATCAATAGAAGAAATGGTTTAGGCAATACAGTGTCTGGCCAAATTTATTATGACAGCTATACCCAAAGGGTGTTTTTCTGTGTAAATTAACTGTCATAAATGAATATCATTTATCATATACACTGCTTGTTTATATGATGGGAAACAGCTCCCTTTCAGCAATACAGTAAAGCTTGCTTGTCAGGAGGGGCAACTATTTTTAATAATGTTTGATTTAAATTTTTTCAATTTTCCACTCCAGAACAAAATTTGTAAGGCTTCCATATTTGATAGCGTGTTTTTCAATAGTGTCTTTTAAAACATCAGTCTTAAACCAAAACACAATGTTTCATCTGTAAATAGCCTCCCAGCTAACAGGGAACGTTCGCACAACTTTAACATTATTTAATTATGTTGTCAAAGTTGAGAGAGAGAAGGTTCTTAGTGTGAATGGAGCAATATTTGCACATTTTACATTCTAGCAAAGGTTCTGTCAATATTACCTTAACATCCTTTTAATATAAAAAAAACTATAAAACTGTTAGTTTATAAAACTGCTATATGTCAATACTGCAAGCACGCCACCCAGCCATGAACTTTGATGTGTAAAGCGACAGTGTTACCACCCACTTTACCATGTGCTGCATTTGTGTTTATATTATCAGCCTTAGGTGTAGTAGTGGGAGAACATTCTGGAAATGTCAAAATCAGAATCAGAATTCACTTTATTGGCCAGGTACAACTGGATATCAGGAAAATTGGACACTTTGGACGACTAAAGTGCTCAGTCTTAGGGCAGTTTAGTTCCTGAAGGCTGTCAGCGAAACAAAAATATCACAATAATATATACACATTATAAGTTGCATTTTGATTAGGCTTCACTATGTTTCTATAAAAAGCACCAAATCCACAAAAGTTTGGAAGAAAAACAACTGTTTGATTATAGGGTTTGTGTATGGCACCCTAATAATGAGCACTGCTCTGAGATGCCAAAGGTGTAAACTAAACGTGATAGTCAGCTGACTTGGGGCAGTTCTTCCGGTAAACGATTATATTTAAGCACTATTAATTAGCACAACAAAAACTTGCTAATTTTATTGTATTAATTTATTCCTCGCAGGATACATCCACCTTAATATCACAGCGCATGTAGCTAATTTATTCAATTTATTTCAGACCTCTGTGGGGAAAAAAAGAATACAAGCACTATAATCATAGAAGAACAGGAGTGAATAAATGTGAAAGTTACTGGGGAGTGGAATGCTATATATGAAGTAGAAATAGTGCCTCTGGTTTGTTAACAATGTAGGTAGACAGAAAAAATATTATGCATATTTATTTTTATAGTAAACTTTAGGGGGCCTTGGCAGCTCCCAATGTTGCCTTTCACCTCCTGGGGGCTGGAGTCTCTTCATTTACACTATGTGGGGTTTGCTCCAGGGCCTCTGGTTTCCTCTAAAGACACACAAGTAGGTGAACTGGTGTCTCTAAACTATTATAATGCAGCCCCCACCCCAAGAGGTCTAGTTCCTGTAAGTCGGGTTAAGAACAGTCTTCCACGGCTTCATCTTTTAAAAAGCAATTAGCACTTGCCAGTTCTGACGAGGGACAGAGAATTCCAGCCCTTTACATGACCCTCCAAGGACCAGAGGCCCCAACCACAAGTAGAAGTTCACCAGTGTTTCTTAAACCTAGTCTTCACAGTTTAGCATAATGCTTATTTCATGTCCCCCTTAGCAGTGCCAATTTAGTTATTGATTGATTGGCTTACTTAGGTTACATGTTTATTAAAATCACATTAAAGCTTTCACAAGCATAATAGTTACCTAGGTGTTTCTGTTAACTTTAGGGTTGACTTCTTAGTTTTATTAGTCTTCATCACTATTTTTAGTCAGTATTAACTCAGTTGTTGCCCTTAAATAATTAATTATTCAAATTAAAATGCTAAATGTAGTATGTTTTAAATGTAATAGATTTCTTGGCCTAAATACAGCAGCTGTTGTATTAAAGTACATATATTCCAGCCTAGATAGGCAGTACATATTCTGTGCCCGGATTGGTCATGTCCTACTTTCAATTATCACGTGTCATTTCGAGCCAAATGTAAATTAAGAGAAAGCATACTTTGTGTAGGAAGCTTACCACACAAAAATAGATTAGCTTAAAAGCATTAGAAAATGCATAAAAACCAGATTCATCCAGCTGAAATAGTTCTAACCTTTTTAAATAGTGCAGTGTACAACATGACAAGCATGTGGACTTATATTAGAACTCTTGTGAAATTCAATAATCTGATATGTTTTTCTACTTTTTGGCTTTGGATGATAAATTAGTCTTGTGCTCTTGACAGAACTGTCACACAATTCAGACTAGCTACCCTGAACAGGTGAGATTTACTGGTGTATTTGTGATTGCAAAATTTGTTGATATTATTTGATGATTTATTGATTATGGTAACTTGAAACTCATAACTAATTATATATAATAAATAATTTCAATTTTCCTTTCCTTAAACTGTGATTGCTTTGTTAGTTGTTTCCATAATTAAATAAATATTTAGATTAGTGTCTTGGCCGTAAATAGCTAAAATGAAATATTTATTGGCGTTTTATCACTGTTCGCTAACACAAAGGAGGTTGCAACTTAAAACAGCGCATTTTGTTTGACATTTTAATCACTTTTTTGTTGCTGGTAGTCAGCTTTGAATTAACAGCATCTTTTGAAATGGGTGTTTAGTTAATCAAATAGCTTGATGATGTTATTGCAGTTCTATACGGGAGGCTCTGAAAACATCTGGCTCCGATGCAAATGAAACTATTTAAATGAGTGTGCAGCCTGGAGTGTTTAAGTTTATAGCCAAATATGTTAATAATCGCTGGCACAAAATAAGCTTTTCATCCAGCCTGTGGAAGGCAATGGAACTCAAAGATCCCATTTAAAGTCAGCATCAGCTTAGTCCAATTTAGTAAAATGTTTTATAAAACCACTTGATTCTAGTAAATTCTCCACTTTTTACCAGTCACTATCAGGAGGATATGAATGAAACAAAGCAAGACAGACTTCACCTTTGGTTAACCTGTTTAAGATGCCACACTCCACACCAATGCTTTAGGATGACTGTACATGTGCAGCCAAGCTCTGACATTAGGGAGAAAATGGACCTAGTCCAATAATTCAACATAAAAATTGTCTCACTGCTTATTGTATGTCCTTAATCCATCACAGGAGTCTCCGGGAGCTCTGAGATGTAATGTCTGTATTTTACAGTGAATTTTTTTGATCTTGTATAATATAGGAACCCTGGCATTTCCTGCTCATATCTATATACAGAGATGTATCACTACAATAAGTAGTTTGTTTACACTCAACAGGTTTCGAAAATGTTCAATTTTTCAGACACCGTACATGTAAATGGCATGGTTATTCTGGAAACGCTTGAGCTCGCCTTTCCAGAGCTTTTCAGGTAATGCTCCTCAATTTTGTTGTCTGTTGCAGTGTGTCATGGGAAATTCAGTAGCAGAACCTGAGACGGCAAATGGGATTTAAGATGACCGAAGACCAGGATGCTGGAGGCTTATAGAGCGATGAGCAAACTTGCTGTACTGTAAATATGGAATGTCAGGACTGGATGGTATTTCCATTGTGACGTTGTATAATGAAAGTTTATTGTGATGATACTGTTTGTAACTGTAATTTAAAAGGAATATTGTACGAAAAACCATGCACTCAATAAATATGAATCCACTTGATCAATTATGGTGTAAAACTTTGTCTCCTGCATGATGGGCAGTGTGTGTTGATTCATCACCCACGAACAGAATGACTACATTATTCTGTGATCATTAAACAGTACAAACGCTCACAAGGGGACAGACTATTTCACATGATCGAAAAGTTTCCTGTTTCCTATGTGAGGTGAGAGAGAGCACTATTTGCATTTGGTATTGCTAGAACAAAACTGTGGAAACTATCTGGCATGGAAAACAATAGATTTAATCTGCATTTATTTAATTAGCAGATGCTTTTGTCCAAAGCGATATAAGTGTGGGGGGCAGCGTCAGACTGTGTCCCTAGAACAGTTGTGGTTAAGGGCTTTACTAAAGTGCTTAACCGTGATATGATTATGCATCTGGCCATGAGATTGGAACCAGCAACTTTCTGGACATGAGTCTTAAGGTGGTGGAATGGTATCTGGGGCTTCACACCCAGGAGAGGGTGACTTGGATTCTGATGGAGAGTTCTGATTCTTGTTCTGCCCATGTTTCCTCTCATAGTCCAAATACCAGCTGGTAAGTGAATTGGATTATATGTGTGTGAGTGTGTGTGTGGATCATGTATATATTACATTATATATTGCATTATAGTACATATCACAAGGTGATAAAAACGTGTTATTTTGATGTTGAGGGGAACACCTTTTCAGTCACCACAAGGAGAATCTCAATTTTATAAAAATCTGTGACTGCAGTCAAAAAACTAAAAATGCCAATGGTCTTGTATTTTGCTTGGTTACTTAAGGTTGGGGCTGGGTAGGGGTTAAGATCATCATTATTGGGATTATAGAAATGAATGGAGAGTCCCCACAAAGATAAAATTGCAAACCTGAGCATATGGGTACGCAGGTGAATGCTGTGTAATCGAAGGATTCTCAGGCTACTTGGGTTTAATCATTAATGTTGTTTTTGGGGAAAATTATTTAACAAATTTAAAACTAATTAAAATTTGTATAGTGCTCCTTGAATAAAAAAAAACAGTTTAGATTTAAATGATAAAAAAGCATCCTCAGTGAATTTACCATCTATTCTCACTTTCCGTTTGATTGAATGAGAGATGGCATATATAACTATAAACGTGTTTCCCAGTGCTGAGACCTATGGAAGGTCGCACTGGTTTTAAATTAAAAAGCAGCTGTCGATTATTCAGTTTAATGACTAATTTTAGCTGCAGATAATCATTTTAATTGATCTTTTATACATCTGCGCGTATTCCGCCGGGCTCTGGCAAACATACGTATAATTATGTCAGCTGTAATTTGAGAGGTCTTATCGGAAGTGTGATGGAGTTTTACTGTTTAATATTTGTCAGGATCGGTTTCCCGATGAAATGCATGTGGCATGTGGGAAATTAAGTTCAGGATCGTGTTGATGGTAGCAGAAGGAGATTAATACAGAGCGAACCTGCTGAAGGGGTTTTTGTAACGTTGACAGGATCTGGGGAGGTAAATGTAATTACCTATAAATCACTTTGTTTCGCACCCGTCACTGTTTCTTTGGTGAGACGCCAAACCGTCTATCTTTAAGTCACTTAATGTGATGTCGAACAAACATTCAGAATTTGTAAATGATTGTAAAATAAGAAGGATAAGTGAGTGAATGTTACAAAAGGGTGTGATTATCCTGCTCGATGTTCACCATTCAGCCATAACATTGAAACTACTGCCTAATATTGTGTAGATCCCCCTTATATCGCCAAAACATCTCTGTCCCGTCTATGTACAGACTCTGCCAGACCGCTGAAGGTGTCCTATTTTATTTGGTACAAAGACGTTAGCAGCAGATACTTTAAGTTCTGTAAGTCACAAGGTGGGGTTTCCATGGATGGGACTTCTTTGTCCAGCACATCACACAGATGCTCAGTTGAATTGATCTGGGGAATTTTGAGGCCAAGTCAACACCTTGAACTCTTTTTTTTCATGCTCCTCAAGGCATTCCTGAGCAGTTTTTGCAGCGTGGCAGGGTGCATTATCCTGCTGAAGGAGGGCACTGCCATCAGGGAGTATTAATGCCAAGAAGCGGTGTCTTGGTCTGCGACGATGTTTAGGTAGGTGGTATATGTCAAAGTAACATCCACATGAAGGCCAGGGCCAAAGGTTTCCAAGCAGAACATTGTTCAGAGCATCACACTACCTCTGCCAGCTTGCCTTCTTCCCATAGTGCATCCCGGTACCATCTCTTCCCTTGGTAAAGGCGATGCACACATTCAGCTGTCCAAATGATGTAACTTAAAACACGACTCATCAGACCAGGCCACCTCCCATTGCTCCACGGTCCCGTTCTGGTGCTATTTGCCCATTGTAAGTGCTTTCAGCAGCGGACAGGGGTCGGCATGGGCACCCTGACCAGTCAGCAGTGCTGCATCCGCATATGCAGCAAGCTGGATGAACTGTGTGTTCTGACACCTTTCTATCAAAGCCAGCAATAACTTTTTCAGGAGTTTGTGCTACAGTAGCTGTCTTGTGCGATCCATGATCCTGTTGCTAGTTCACCGGTTGGCCTTCCTGGGACCACTTACGGTTGGTACCGACCACATCAGACCAGGATCGCCCACAACAACCTGCCATTTTGGTGATGCTCTGACCAAGTCAGCTGAAGCGAGATAATCAATGTCATTCACTAAAGATGAAATGGTTACTGGTTTCATGGTAAAATTTCCAACAGTTGCCATCTCAAATTTTAGTTATCATTAAAACCATGGTTGATTGCTGCATTTAGAAAAAAACTCACGTTAACACTGTCTAGCATCAATCAATGTTAACAACAGTATCCCAGATGCAGGTGCCCCATGCAACATGGGTTTGCTTTGTGTCACTGAAATCATGATAGAAGGCATTAACAGAAATTCTGACATTGGTAACGTTAATGCGTATTTGATATAGTTTTCTTATGTTTACATATTGTCTGTCACTATTTTAATGTTCATGCAAAGGAAAAGTACATAGAGAGTGCTGCTAATCTTGTGATTTTCAGTATAAAACTTGATTTCCAAATATTTTCCAGGCCTTCCAAATAAGCCAAACTTGACAAGTCTTTTTACTAACTGTACTGTCATGAACTGTAGAATTTAACATGCTAACTGAGGCCTGTAGAGTCTGAGATGTCTTGAGTTTTTAAAATATCTCTGAGCTTTGCATGGTCTGACCTTGGGACGATTTTGCTGGGATGTCCACTCCTGGGAAGACTGGCAACTATCTGCAATGTTTTCCACTTAAGGATAATCTTCAAGTTGTTTGGAAAAAGCCATATAACCCTTCCCAGATTGATGGACAGCAATAACTGCTTCTCTAAAACCATTGCTGATGTCTTTCCTCCTTGGCATTACGTTAAGATACACCTGAATGCTCCAGACCTGCCAATACTGCCTTTATAGTGGTGGTCACATTTGCTGAAGGTCATTAAATCAACCGCGTTTGACTAGCAGCACCTAGCTGCTACTTACCCTCTAAATATCTATGTAAGTAATAAGGGTGTCCTCAAATTTTAAACAAACTGCTTTAACTTCAGCTTATTTTTTTAATAAACAGCTTATTTTTTCTTAAATAATGACAGTGTCAAATGTCAGGTTGTATTTACCTAATTTTAAGACCAGATGTTTTTTTTATTATTATATCCTGATACATAAAACCTTAGAATTGACAGAGGGTGTCTTTTTTTCACATGACTGTACATGTGTCGATAGATAAATTTGACTCTAGGGTCACCTAGGTAAACTGTGAGGGCCAGAATATCATCCTTGGTATCCCTGCTCTGTGTTTGCTGCAAGAGAACCTGGAATCATTACACTCCTGCAGTGGATATGTTGATCAAAAAGATTTTGTTTTGTGAAGCGTACCCCATAACTCAGCTCTGAAAACTCAGAAGTAGTCCTAACTTCAGAAAAAAAAAAAACTTGTAATAGATACATATATTAGTGATAGATTGTTTTCAAGTTTCAGAGATATTGTACCTGTTTGCTTTGGAGGCCCAGCAGTGAAAAACAAAATAGCATTTTCAATAGCAAATGAAGGTGACTCAGTGGGCAGTGCTGTCTATCGCACCTGTGGGGTTGATGGTGTGGATCCTGCCTCTGCTCTCTGTGTGCACAGTTTGCAATCCAAAAACAGGCTCATTCGTATTTCCCTGTTGTCCATTGTGTGTGAGCCCTGAGATGGATGTTACTCTGTCTGGGGTTTACCACTGCCTTACTGCCTGGGATAGGATCCACACCCCCCATCCGTGACCCTGGCTGCGATAAGCAGTGAGAAGATGAATGGAAGAACAAATTCAAAATGACAAACTAATAAAAAAGATAAATAATGTTTCAGATTAAATGTTACATTCACTGAAAATGCAATGACATTAATAGTGAAATATTTCAATAGTAACAGAGGCCGCAGGGTGAGATGGTGGGTGGTTTCCTCTCACCCTGCTGTTTTGGGTGCTTCGACGGGCCTGGTGTTCCATCCACCCCTTTGCACCCCTGCCTTAGGCTTTTTGTTGCCCCCGGTTAGAAAATGGATGGGTGGACAAATTTACAAATAAAATACAGTGGAACCTAGGAACTCAAACATCGAATAAGTCTAGCCTTTTTTTAAAACAAATTTTTCAACTTGTACCCTAACCGATCCTCCTACAACTTCTATGGTTTAAGACGCATTCAGCTCTACTATTTCGTAACTTGAACATTACAGTTGAGAAAAATCTAACCACAATTTAACCGAAAACAAAAGTTGTACGGATCGAGACGCGTCTCTGGTGGGCTGTCACAGGGGCAAACAGACCTACTGGGCGCTGATGCCTATGAATCGCTTGCAGTCTCACGGTACCTCTCAGCCAAGATTGACGTGTAAAAGCTGTGTTCCTTTGTTTGATGTGACTTTTTTGTGCTTTATCTACG
>JABFEA020000046.1:17670981-17683820 GCA_019775915.2 Cyphomyrus plagiostoma
ATTGGTTGATTAGATAATTGCATTAATGAGAAATTGAACAGGTGTTCCTAATAATCCTTTAGGTGAGTGTATATGTGACATCCACATAGTTAAATATTTAATTACACTAATGAGCCAAACCATTATCATCACTGTCAATATATCCCAGACCTCAACATGTACCATTTTAAAAAATATTATTCGCTTCATGCTGGGTTGGTAATGATGTTTTGGCTCATCAGTGTATATGCTCTTATAATTAATTGAAAAAAACATATGTTTAAATTGGGGTTCAGCCTTAAAAGTGCTCATCTTAACCCAGAACAATTATTGCTGATTAGACTTAAATATTGCTGAGTTTGCAGCACCATTATTTAGGATAAACTAATTATACTTTAGGTATTTTGATTCTTAAACGTTTGTCTACCCAGTATATACTATACTATACTATATTACTTATTCATCCATCCATGCACTTATGAATGAGGTGTTTTTTTCTCACCGATACCATCGCAGGATAGGGACAGCATTCATCTGATCAAACTATTTTCAACTTTTTTGGCCCCTGTGAGTTTCCGTAGGAGATGCGTGTAGAGGATGGACTGGAATGGATGCAAAGACAACAGTATATTTCTGCTGGGAGCAACAGAGACACAAACTCCATAGACTCCTCAATCCCAGCTGTCTTAAAGGCAAAGAACAGATGTCTTTCAAATCTTAAACGCTAGACGCAAACAAGTTTTCCATGGAGAAATAAGATGGTTTCCTTTGAGAAGGGGCAACCCAAGTATTAATTGTATTCCACTGTTGGGTTTGAGTCTACTGTGCAATGCAGCTCTATGGCCAAGGGACCATGGGGTGCATACCATTGTCTGTGCTGTCTCACCATCCTGCCATCTCGCTGCCCCTCTGCTTTAGGTGTGCTCCTCGCAGCAGGGATTGGGTGCATTCACACGCTGCTGAGGGCCCCTGGCCTGCTTAATTGGCTGTTGTCTCAGAGAGCACCACTGCCAGGGTGAGGGTGCAGAGGGGGGGGTCATTAACACCGCCTGGCTTCTGATATTACGTGCTTGTCGCCCTCTTGGTTCACAAGAGCCAGCTTCAAGGCAGAGGTGCACACACGCGTTCCACCACTGTGTTAGCCTGTAATGAGGCTGTCACTGTGTATTTTGTCACTGCCAGGCGGCGTGAGGCTCTGTCTTCGTTGTGCATTGGGGGGGGGGCCACACAAGAATGCCACATGAAAGCGGGTTTCATCTGCCACTCCTGGATCTCCGGGGAGGGGGGCTGAGGATATAACTGCCAGGCAGAGGCACCACGGAAGTTGGCAGGCCCTGAGGGGGGTCAGGGCTGGCCCCGGACTTGGGCCCCTTCTTATTTGTGCACTGATGTAAAGGCATGTCAAAAGTCGACGTTCATCAAATATTCATGACGCAACAGTGATTTAAATGCAAAAGGAAAGTTTGTTGTTAATAGATTTAAAAATAGATTCCAAGTAGATTCTCTGCTGCTGCAGGGGAGACAAGTGCTCCGTTTACGCTTAATTCCCTTTGGTTTTTTTATTGCCGTAGCTCCACTTGCAAAGGCCCTGACACCCTTCAGACCTTGAGCAGACAGACACTGAGGGATGCTGGATGGGGGAGTCAGCCAGCACCATACATTTCTGTCTTTAAGGTTTAATCAATTTCTTTCACGCACTTAATTCTTTCTGCCTTTCTTCGCAGCTTGTCTGCTTTTCCGTCTGCCTTTGAGAGTTCCAGCTGGCAATTACTGTGTAATTAAGAATTTGAGTAAAGCTAAAAGAGGACATGTGCAATACGTGACCTTGCAGTTCAGAATAAATTCCTCCTGTCCTTGGTGGCTTTCACACGCCATGACCTATGGAGGGCGTGCTGCTGTTGATTCGCAGGAGGAGTTCAGCACAGACCACCAGCTTTGTGAATAAAGAGCTCTGCATTCTCACACATTAATGAATTCCCCTTTCATGTATCCTGACCGTCCAGTTTTTGACAGCTGAATGTCTCCCAGTTAAACATGCACCCACGACGGTCTCAGGTTAAGCCCTTCTGCCCTTTTTCTACAACCGTTTATTGGACTGAGACTGGAACTTCACACACATTATTCATTATAGGGGACCCATGCAGACTCCACAAAGACTGGGGTGGGAATCATGCCCAGAACCCTGCAGGTTTGAGGCCACTACCTCTCCCACATCCATCTATACATCTTTTATGGTCACCGAGAACCTGGATCCTATCCCTGGAAGCCCAGAGCACATGGCAGGGCGCAACCTGGGTTGTATCCCACTCACTCACATGGTCATACACATTGATGTCTCGTTTCCACCAACACAGAGCTGGTGTCCACTGATTTCAAAGAACAATGGAGAAATGTTTAGTAGGCAGGAGTGAAAGTAAAGTAAAGTTTCATATGCATTCTGTTTTTAGAATTATTTTGATCTGGGCTGAGTTTCCCATTCGATGTAGCGTTAATAAGACTTCGGGAAACTCACCCCTGATTTGGATTATAAATCTTTCTAAGCTGGCTTTCCGAAAAAAAAAAAGTTTTCAGAGTATGATTCATTGCGTCCTGTCCCTATTGCCTGTATCCACTTTTATCTCTGCAAAGGCGTTGTCTGTGCATGTATGTGAGTTTATTCTTTATTCTCACTTGTTCTTTTACCGGTATCCTATTAAAGATTACACAATCAAACAGCTAAAAACTGAATTTTGTAGTCCATGTCACGATCACAATATTTTAAACATTCAATCTGTGATGTGTTTTCCCAGCAAATCGATCCTTTATTTTCCACTTAATAAAAAAAATATATATAACATCATTTCGCTAATCAGTTAACAAGTTGTTTCACTGCTAGCACCAGTAATATTAGACAAAACTCTGTTGGTTCTTGGATCTGGCACTTCATTGGTGGAAATGAGACAGGACTGCAGGAAGAAACCAACCTGACACAAAGACAACATGGAAACTCCACTCACGCAGCCAAGGGCGGGAACCCACACCCTTAGGGATGTGAGGGCTCTAGCTTACAGAACTATAAAATTAGTCCCTGTGTTTGTGAGTAGAAGGTTACTAGTTCAAATCCCCTGGCTGCCAGAGTGATGTTAGCGTTGGGCCCTGAAGCAAGGCTCTAAACACAATCTAAACAGCTTTAGGGAGACTGGCTGACCCTGCTGTCTTTGGCCGTCTCCTAAATACATTAATGTATATTTAAGCAAACCGACCAAACATATTTAAGCAAACAGACCAAAATCTGAGTTAATAGATAATCTGTCTTAAACAAACATGCTGAGCTCAGACATCATTTTAGCATAAAAAATTAACTAAGTAAATAGTCAGTTAGTTATTGCAAAAGGAGAGCAGTGTGTTTAGTTCTCTGGTTTTTTGAACAACGTCTCCTGAGGAATTGAAGCCAGCGACAGGATGTTTTTTTTTCCCTCTCTAAATAGCAGGTACTTTCTAAAAAAGATTTTTTATGAAAATAGACTCTGTTGACGTTCACTTGAGTGTTTAAACAAATTCTGCTTTAAAAGCTTGTCCACAGTCAGGGCGAGCCTGAGCCTGGAGGGTGAGGAGATGATGGAGAAACTAATGTGCTGTAAAAAAAACGAGCTAAAACCATTTTATTAAGTTAGTGCTTGACTGGAAAGCAGCCTTTTGACCCCTGGGGGGCAAGTGAGATCCCTGCCTCTGTCTGGAGTCCACGTGTCTCCAAGGCAGAGTGACCCCACACTCGCAGAGCCTGAATGCGGGACCCCTGTTGGTCACATAACTCAGGCTATTATTCTGTCTCAGCTCCATTGTGTACAGTGTGCTATATATGGGGATACTGGAATTGCAGTTGTGGTTGCTATACTTGATATGATTAGGAGCATTATCAAAAATGCAGAAAAACTGAAGAGGCCTAAACTGTGAAAGTCATTTCAGAGGGGGCATTGGAGATGTGTGCTGTATTTTCCATAATAAAGACTCATAAGAAACACTTATGGCTCTTCTCCAAAACAAGAAGAAAATACCGTAAACAGAACAAAACAAGATGGATGACACATGCTGCACACAGCCAACTCGCTTGTAATTAATACCTTACAATGTTAATCCGCGACTAATTACCTATGACTTGTGGATAAATGTGAAACTTCAAAGTCACAGTACGCGCTACACTTGATCTGGAAACCCACAGGAGATCACAGTGCTAAGTGAAAGTGCTTTGTCTAGTTAGATTACATAGTGTGTAAAAATAAAAAAATAAAAAGCAGCTTTGAGCATGTGTTTAAATCCGCATCACTGACAAAACTGGTGGCCAAGAAAGACCACAGAGGCTGTCGATCAACACAGCCAAACAATAACGGGGCAGTTTTACAGATGGGGGCACTCTTCAGAAAAGGGGTATAGACAGGGGAGCTTTTCTGGGTGCTACAACTGATAGCCTTTCTGTCGATTATTTGTCCCAATGATATACTGAGTGCTTAAAGTAGCCTGTTTCTGTCAAGATGGTTGGCAATGGAGTGCATATCAAAGAAAGCTGAATTAGACATTTATTTATGAATAGAATAAAATGGCCTTATTGTTATTGCACAAAATTTAATCTTCACATATCCCATCATGCTTTGCTGTGAGGCACAAACACACATATAGGGGTGAAAGCAAAAGCTTGGCATCAGAGCATTAGGTCAGCCGTTTATTCAGCACTCCTGGAGACTCTGCAATTTTTGGGTATGAGGGTCTTGCTCAAGGGCACAACAGTGATATGAGTTCTCTGATGACCATAGGATTTGAACCAGTCACCTTCCGGGCGCAAACACAGACCATCAAAACCACATATCACCTCCTGGTAAAGATTCCTGAGTGCAGGAGAACCAGTCTATTCTGACTGATTTAGGAGAAAATTTCTTATAAGTAATGTAGGACATTGGTTATTTGGATGTACGCTAAAGTTGTTTTGTAAAAACTGTAGCACCTCAGATTGGGCTGTTCCCCACCTTGTGCCCATAGCCTCTGGGATAGGCTCCAGACCCCACACCACCCTGAATAGAACAAGCAGTTTCATAAAATAGATAAATGGATTGATGAAGACTAGCAAAAGCAAAGAACAGCCCAGGAATTTGTCGCTGACCTGAGTGGAGTGTGTGTGTGTGGGGGTCTGTATATATTGGTATATATTGCCGCTGACTGGGGGGAGTCTCCCACTTTGTTTTGTCCAAAGAATTATCCATTGATCATCTCCTGTGATCAACCTGGAGAAACACTGTGATTTACTGTCCAGTTGGGCCCCCTGTATATAGGCAATGCGGGGGGAAAGAAACCGGCCTCACAAGACCTGCACCTGCATATTCGTAATTTAACATTAGGTATTAATTCAATTCAATTCAGTTTATTTTTATATAGCGCCCTTCACAACAGAGTTGTCCCAGGGCGCTTTACATGGGTTGTGGTCTTTTGTGACTGTTGTGTATTCACAATACCACATCACATATTAGCAATGACCTATTAACAATATGGTATCTGATATATATGTTAGCTGATAACTATTAGCAAAAAGACCTCAGATATTTGCTATAAATTATTAACAATAAGACCTCAGATATTTGCTACTAATTATTATCAATAAGACCTCAGATATTTGCTACTAATTATTAGCAATAAGACCTTAGATATTTGCTATTAGTTATTAGTAATACAACATAAGCTTACTGGGGGTGGGAATCTGGACGATAAGGTGTGAGATTATAGTGTTAACTACTGACTTAATAATCATTACATTAAAAATAATTTTTTTAAAATGTCAATGCGATTGCATTATATTTGCACTTAGTAGCAAGCTAGCGTGTATGTTTATCTACAGAACAGCAGAAATTAAAGTCTTAATAAAATAGGTACCTGCAGTAAAGGTCAGTTCATCCCTCATTAGAATTCCTGTGGTTCGCCAGCTCACCGAGAACAGTGCTGACCCACAACGAGGCGCCGACTTCCACTCAAGGTGAAAACTGTTAACTCTTCACCACATTCGTCTCTTACCCTCCATGATAAACAGCACGTCTTTCCCATCCAATGCATGTGAAAAAAAAACTTCATTAACTTTATAAGGGATTATATAGCAGGCTTATTTGTGGAGCTAGATTCTGAACGAAATCCCCAGAAGACCAGCAGTCTCCCCCCCAATACAGGCTTGTCTAATTCCTGTTTGCCTCCTCTCCCTATTTTCATCCTTCATTATCACACCCAGCGGGGGGTCCTCGCTGGGGTCCCCCCATACTGCAGAAATCCATTTGTGCCTGTCAGGCGGCGTGTGCAGCACCCGAGACGGGCCTGATGTGAGGCGGACTGCAGGGGGACGGCTGCAGACAGGTGAGCTGAGAGTAAACAAACACAGAGATCTTTCCGTAAATAAATGGACAGTTTATGTGGACAATTTCTAAACATTTCATTGGGTAGCTGTCAAGTCGACGTTGAATCCTGGCAGGATTCCCCCTCAATGTCCTGCCGTCTGTCTGTGTCTTCAGCTGTCCCGCTGGTCTGCTCTTCTTAACATAAGTAATTGATAATTAAGCGTCCCCACAAACAATGATTCATATACACAGTAATGATCACGTCAGGCTGCTGGCCCCACAGGGAATCCGCCACTACGGACTCTGTTTGGGTCTGCGCTGTTTTTTTACCCCTGTCAAGTCGGCTTCAATGGATCGTCAACTGAGGCAAACCTAGTCAGACTAAAATACGCCAGCCAAAGCTACAGAAAGACCCTTTCCTCACCAGTGTGTCAATTCAGACAAATGATCAAATGTGAACTTGAAATGTAAATGTAAAGATTTTATTGGTCCACTACCCAGTGCCAAAGCAGTGCATATCATCATTGCCCTGTGAAAACTGATAAATTCTCCAAATGGGTTGAGGCAATTCCCACTCGTAATAACACCGTGAGCATAGTGGCACTGGTGCTGGTGAACCGAATCATCCCTCTGTGGGGGGTGCTAATCCAAATTGAATGTGACTGCAGTCCCCATATTCCACTAACATTAACTGCTGGAGGGGATCCACCTGAAAACATACACAGATTACTAGCAGAATGGGCTTTCAATATAGAAAAATGGCTTGGGCCCTGGAGTCGAGCTCTGTGACGGCCTAGATTTGGGGAGACGGGTATGTAGATATTTTAAAGGGCCACCTACACCACAAAAGACCACAACGCCTACGGAAATTGCTACATAGCTTAAGTTTAATCTTTTGCAGCTTTTGACATGAAAACCCTGTGGTGATGCAACCAAACACGTTAAAATCATGCAAGTTTGTAGCTGCCCTGTAGTCTCTGACCAGGTCTCTGAATTGTGTCGTTGGACATCACTTTACCAGCCACAATCCAATTCTGTGCGACATCACAGTCCTCATTTTCTGAGGCTTAAGACAATACCATGCTGTCTAATATCCCAGCAAACTGCCAATGACACAAGCCCCTTCATGGATTTGCTCTGAAATTCCCGAGGTGAAAAGATTCATTAAGATGCCACCCATGCAAATATCACAGCGACTGAAACGCAGTGTGTCAGTGATTGATGGAATGCCCATAAAAATGCCATCCTCCCAGAGCTCACGTCGCCATCGCACTCTATGGACCGGTTCTGTTCAATCTATCATGGCCATTTTGGTTGGGTGAAGCTATTGTGATGGGGGTAAACACAAAACATTGTGGAATCAATAAGACACAATCATACACTAATATCCTCCCCCTGACAGACTCTATCAGACTCTGTTACCTCCCTGAGCTTTGCTCCATCCTCCCTTGTCAACCAGATATTTCCTTTGGACGTGGGCGTGAGTGGCAGACCACCCATGCACTTTTGCTCGTTTATTGGAGAAAAGAACGTTTTTGGCTCCAGTGACATCTTTCTGAAAAGGAATAATTCCATTTTTTTGAACCTAAATAGATAACATTCAATCCACTATTTCAATATATTGTATTAGAGATTCTGTAAAAAGTACCAGAGGGTTGATCTCCACTTTGCACTTCGCTGTAAATATGCAGCCATGTTTCTGCAGTGTAACTAAAGTGTCAATGTGACCATGTCTAAGGGAATATATTTTAAAATCCTGCATTTGAGCTGCTTGCCTTCTTTTATTCAAAGCACGAGGGCAGAGGTGCCTCGAGTCAATTTCCTACAAGAACATATACTTCCTTCCAAAGCTGGCCTCAATCCCTCATCAAACTCTGCCTGGAGACGCATTATTCGACGTATTTCTATGCTAATAGACTATCCTGTGCTAATGCTAGTGCTCACAGGAAGAAATGTTGGACTTCCCAGCTTCACCTTCCCCACCAGGGCCTTCAGCCCCCTGCCTGTACATCTCCACAGATTATTTACATTCATAAACATCTCATACCCATTAGTGAGGTATTGGGTTCAAACAGTTGTTTAAAGGTACCAGTAACGTCTAAACTGAGAGTAGTCAAGCTTTACATTGTGGAAGCAGGGCTGGAAACTGCCTGCAGGTGCCACTGTGGAGCCTACCACCCTCCCAAGCTTAGTTAACAGAGAAAGCTCATCAACGAAGCTTGGCTGTATGTGCATGTCTGTGTGTATATATGTGCAATTATATTTGTATCTGCTGCACAATAGGAAGTGGCCTACAGTGGCCCATATTAATCAATAAATCAAATAACCTAATAATACATTTAATAAAAGATCATTATAATTTTAAAGTACATTATTTACTTATACAGTGGTACCTCAGAACTAAAATTTTATCCGTTCAGAACTCCGGATAGAATCCTAAAAAGTTCGAGTTGTGATCGAAGTTTTCCCATAATAAATAATGGAAAACCAATTAATTGGTTCCCAGCCCCAAAAAAATACAACTACATATGTTTTTTTTTTTTTTGAGCATTTAAACACAAAATGAACTGGATAAAACAAAAAGAGCATATATTGTACTAAACACATCTAAGCACATTTATCAAAACAGTAATATGTAAAGTAAGAAAATAATTGTATACAAACAATGTGAAACGTAAAAAAAAAGTGTCCTGCCCCTATCATCCACTCCTTCCGTGTGCCACGCTCCCTTGTTAACCCCGTGTGGAATCCCTGTGTAATCAGCTGTTTATGGTTGTTGTCATTAGTCCTTTGTATTTAGTCATCGTTTCAGTTTGTTTCCCAAGTCCGGTAATTTTATTGTCCGTCTGCATTTTTCCTGCCTTACCTGTAATATTAAGCAGTAATTCCCCTATACCCTGACGTCTGCGCCTTATATAATAATAACTACTGTTACTGTCTATCATTGTCTAAATGTATTTTTACTGTCTAAATATATGTATTCAGCTAGTGTAAACATGCACAATGCTATCACAGCAAATGCAAGGCTGAGACTGAAGCTTTACCCTTTGTTTCAGCTGAGAGACGTGCCGTGTGTCTCATTTCCCCACACGTACAAGTTATCCTTGGTCGGCGTTTACAGTTTGACTTCTGAGATTCAGATCGAGTTCTAGCTAATTTTTTTCGAACTGGTTGGTTCGACTTTTAAGAAATTTCATTTCTAATGAGTTTGAGAACTGAGGTACCACTGTATACATTAACAATTTCATTCATCCTGCGATGGGTTGGTGCCCCACCCTGGGTTATTCCCTGCTTTGCACCCGTAGGATAGGTTCCAGACCCTCACGACCCTGAATAGGACAAGTGGTTTCAGAAAATGGGCAATGGAAATTTCATCCATATGCTGTAGAATTTGAAAATACAGTGTTCCTGCATCTTTATGCAGTCAATTGGTTCCACAACCTAGAACGATACTCCGGAATTGTGTATGTTATATGATGTACCCTTATATAAATCCGCGTGTTTACTTTGCATATACACCTATTCCCAAACTGTCATATACTTTACACAATGTCTAGGTTACAAAACTGTACATATGCAATGAAAATTCTATGTAAAAAGTTGTTGCACTGTTTAGGAAAAAAGTACAAAAAATATTGTACATACATAGAACAGCACAGTACAGAACAGACCTGAACAGATTGTTCAAAACCATCAAAAATCGGGTAAATGCAGGAAGATTGTAACTAACATATTAAAATCTTTTAATAATCAAAAAACATAGTCTGAATAAGAAACATAATTTTGGTTCAGTCATTCCCAATAACCTTTCACCTCATTGGAAATCATGGGAAAATTAGCCATTATGCTACCTTGATAATTAATAGGTTGACTAATTGGTCCAAACTTTTAGGATAGCCAGATGCATAAGAGCAGGCAGGAGCATTATCAAGCAGAATTTGCTTTGGCACAGAGTGGGAGACCTGCTGTTTCGTTACATCGCTCTCTAACAATGCTGCCAGCAGAGGAAAAAAAGACTTGGGTCAGATTTTAATATTGAATAGTGAACAAAAGGAAACTCCCTCTCTCCTGTCCCTGAGAGTATTGATAACAAAATGAGGAAATTGACATCATTGCTGCCGCTGCACTCTTGAACAGAAGCGGGGCATGTTGCACGGGATGTCGAAGACATCTAACCCACCGACTCCTGAAAGTCAATCAAGACCATCATGGAAAGAATCATCCTGTTTTATGTTAGAGTTTCCGATAACTCGCTTCAAATTTCCGTCTCTTGGCAGATACAAGAACACTTCCACCTTAATAACTCCATGCTGCCAAAATAGCTCTTTGATAAAAAAAAAAGCGTGTGGGGCAGGAGATCAACTGTGTAATTCGGAATTCAAGATTGAAAGTGACCTGCAGTCTGGGAAGCAATATTTAAAAAAAAAAAAAAAATCTATTCTATTTATTCTTCACAATGATGAATCTTTGATCACTAGCCAGTATGTTGTGGGTTCAAAACTATTGGGGCGAAGAGGACTAATACTTTAATATCTAAGGCATGTATAGAGAGAAAGATGTTGCCTTGTCTTTAATATACGAAGGCAATAACTTGGTATCAGTACATTTCCAGCCGACTATACCCTACGGATTATGTTTTCAGTCTAACTGACGAATAGCAGTGTTTTATTATGTTGTTGCAACAGGACTTCTTAGATAGTTTACCAACTTCTTCTCAAAAATAACATAATGTGCAATACTTGTCAGGATGAAGTTTTGTTGTATTACTCAATAGTTAATTTATTTACGATCTGTCGATGTGACAATGCAACAATGGCACAGCACAATGCAATTCGTTTACCGTTCCATTGTTGTCCGTGATTTAATAGATCAAACTCAATAGGTATCACTTCTTCCTTTGTACAAAAATCTGAGGTTGCCATTAGTTACCGCTTGTGTTTATCCCCAGGGAAGATTCAAACTGTTGCGTTTGCTTGTGTTTAATGAATAACCTGAGAGTCTCCTATACAGATGACAAATGCACAATTGCATCAATTGATTTGAAAGGTCAACAGTGTTTTTTTCCATATTTGATCACATGACCCCCTATCTGGTTCTTCTGACACCTTCATAGCAGGAGAAGATAAGTGGCCCCACTTGAAAGCCCCTGAGCGTCAGGCAGAATCTAAAAATAACTTTCTAGGCCATCTTTGCAGTCCAAAATACACTTTCATACTGTAATACTGTTCGGAGTTTTGCTCAGTCCCACAAAAAAATGCATAAATAACTTGGCAAAAATGCTCAGAAAAATCCTCGGTAAAAACATGGAGGCTGGCTTTTGAATTTCGAAACGCCCTTAGGCTGAAGAGCAGCTTTAACAGGATCCAAGATCCTCTCCATGGGAGTCAATTTATGAGGTAATAGTGAAGCCGTGCATGGTCCAGGTTGGCAGACACTCTTCAGATGGACATCACAGAGTGACATTTGGTGGTGGGGGAGTAGGGGCTCCCACAGGCTTGCTTTCTACAGCCCGGCTGCCTGAGACCTACCTAGGCAGTAATTTGTTAGATTGCCGCATCGTGCTTAATACACAGTCAGTCCCCAGGCTTGTGAGCCGTTTAACTTGACCTTTATTTCCGAGCAAAATCAATTTGCAGTTAATGTGCCCCCCGCCCCCTCTGTTCTCTCTTCGGAGGCCTTCCCAGCCTCTTGCTGCTTCCGTCTTGCATGGCTGTGCTGCTTATGGTGTTGTGGTGTGCCTACACTAATGAGAGCCAACACTGTATCTGTACATGGGAGTCACAGCATTGACAAGAAAATGACAGTGGATGTTAGCTACAAAGCAAGCCCCCCCCCCCCCACCAAGAAAGAAACAGCTGGGCATCCTTACTCATGCCCCCCTCCCACCCTTACAGCTGCTTCTCTGCAGCGCACTTCTGAATGGATAAAAGCTGATTTTTTTTAGATCAGCCCCTAGCCTCTGATATCTGTTCAAACAGCACTTTCTTATTTGGGGGGGTGGGGGGGGGGCTGATGGAGGGAGTCGGACACAGAGAGACAACACGAGGGTTGCGTTCCCAAATGAGCCTGCAGTTTATAGACAGATTTAAACGTGTCAAACTCAAACTCGGAGCAATTATGATGCAGGCTGCAAATAAATGGCATCACCTCAGACTGCCTCATTTCCACGCCTTCTCACGGCAGAGGGGCAATGGCGAGCTGAGATTTTACCGCCATCCGGGCCCTCCAGAAATATGCCATCAAGCTCATCAAAAACTAGAGCTGCCAATTTTTTCCCCACAACAGAGAGAGAGAAAAAACCTGTTTCCCTATCATTTTTCCTTTCTTGTTCCCCTCCTCAATTTATATGTAAATTCCAGTATTCCAGACAATGCCACGGTCAATGTAGCATTCATAGTGTCCCACCATTATGCAGTAGATGAGAGAGAAAAAAATCAACAGATAGATAGATAGATAGATAGATAGATAGATAGATGATAGATAGATAGATAGATAGATAGATAGATAGATAGATAG
>JABFEA020000046.1:17703700-17715726 GCA_019775915.2 Cyphomyrus plagiostoma
GAATCCTTAGGTTCCTTTAAATCAGAGCTAGATAAGATTTTAACAACTCTGAGCTATTAGTTAAGTTCTCCCCAAGCTAGCTTGATGGGCCGAATGGCCTCCTCTCGTTTGTATTGTTCTTATGGTGTCACCATTTTTATTATTTAATTATTTTTTTTTTACTCAGAGCTCTTCAAATCTGGATCTCAATTCCAAATCCTGTTGTGTTTTTAGTTCTCCCAGGTAATTAGGTTACCTTTGTCCTATGTTAGCTTTTTGTTCCTATCTCATATGTTTAACGGGTCGGTGCCGACCCGTGTCTTAAGTCAGCCATAAGACACCCTCAAAACAACTATTTACCATCAAATTTGCTTCTTACCTCTTGGTTACCTTGCTAGGCTTCCATATCCATGACAAGGTTAGTTTTAATATTTTTGGTGGGGCTTGCTGGACCTTTATTTTGACAGCATACCTCTCGTTTTCAATAAAATATAATGGTAAAATAAACCTCACAAGAATTATATAAATAAACTGAATTGGTCTTATTATACCTTACATGTATGGGCATGCCTTACCTTGATTTTGATTTAATTTATTTTCTTTAAATAGAGATTCCTGACAATGTCAAAAAGCCTTAATGCAGTACACAAATCTATGTGGTGCCTTCATGCATTGTAAACTTAAAACGGTCAGTGCCGACCCTAACATGATAGCAAGGCTAATAATTACCGATTCTGATTGGTCAGAGGCTTCACATCTGGCTCACAGGTAAAGAAAGGCTGGAAAATCAGCAGTGCTCGGACCTTGAGAACCGTTTTGAATAGCCCTGCCCTAAGCTTATTTTTCCCATTGCATACGTGTGTTAGTAGTCAATTTTAGTGAATGCATGGTTTTTCAGGAATGTGTTAGTCACATTGTAGCAGCATCACACTGATTCCCCAGAGGCTATTCGTGACAGATGATGCTGTATTCCATTTCCCTTAAATTTCACCAGCTAGTTGTTAATCATGTACCAAATGTACATTACGATGATGTTCTCGCCCAGTCCAAATGAGTATGTGTATGAACACTGTGATGCAGGGTGTTTCCCAAATGAGTGTGGGATGAGCTCTGTGATGTAGGGTGTCCTCTAAATGAGTGTGTGTATGAGACCTGTAATGTAGGGTGTCCCCAAAATCAGCATGTGTATGAGCCCTGTATATGGGGTGCCCCCTAATTGAGTGTGTATTTGAGACCTGTGATGTAGGGTGTGCCCTAAATGAGTGTGTGTATGAGTCTTGTGATGTAAGGTGTCCCCAAAATCAGGTTGTGTATGAGCCTTGTGATGCAGAATGTCCCCCTAATAAGCATGTGTATGAACCCTGTGATGTAGGGTGTCCAATAAATGAGTGTGTGTGTGTGTGTGTGTGTGAATCCTGTAATGTAGAATGTCCCCAAAATGAATGTATGTATGAGCCTTGTGATGTAGGGTGTCCCCCTAATGAGTGTGGATATAAGCTGTATTATGTAGGATGTCCCCTGACTGAGTTCATGTCTTAGATTTTAACATCCATTTTCTAAAACTATGTTTATTTTAAGGTAATGGGGAAAGAAGTGATTTCAACAGTGACTTCAGAATGTGATCCTTTGGGCTTTATATATGCTGTTTTTGATGTAGTGCATGATTTAAATCATTGAAAAAAGAAAGACATAGTGCAGTTATCTGCCTTTTTTACTGAATAAAAAAATTGTTGTCAGACACAAGGCATCACGAATCGTTTTACTGTGCATCTACTGAAAAACATGTCAATAGCTGAACATGCACACTGGGTGGCATACAACAGAATAGTTCATATTTTATACTTTGCACAAGAGCATGAAAAACATGATCTTTGAGGGTTGTCGGACAGAGCAGAGAAACTCACCAGTACCTTTTTAGGTGAACTGGACGACATTCAATGACAAAAAAAGAGTTTGCACTCTAACTTAAACAAACACCTCAAGAGTGGAATCATTTCTTTTGGACCCTTTCTCACTCATATAGAGTGAACTTAAAAATCCTCGACTGATTCAACAGAGCAAAGGGACTTATCCCTCCGCATCAGCCCCCCGTAGAACATGCATGTCCTCCTGTGATTCACACCTGACATTGCAAGCAATGCCAGCGTGACCCTGTGGGACCCCAGTGTATTTTGCATGTCACTGACTAAATTTATCTTATCTCAAGGTAGTTCCCAAGCCTACAAACTGTATCACTCACACTCTATCACCCACAGAGAACAGGCACTGTCTATCATACCTGATTTATGCTTAAGATTCACGGCTTACCAGAAAACAAACATATTAGCTGATGCTCTCTTGCGAACCTGAGGTGCCCAAGGAGGTGGCTGCCTGATGGAAACCACAGAGGAGTTCATCCATAAACATAAAGATGATCATGCGAGACAGCAGCTGGAGAGGGAACTGCAAGACAGTAACGCAAACACAGAGAGGGCAAATGGTGTGAGCTCAGAATGGGGGCAGCTTGATTACTTGCGAAAACATGCCAAGGGGGCGTAATGAGATCTTATGCTTCTGGGATTCCTCTTCATATGTTTCAGTGATGGCGCTGTGTATGCAATCACACTCTCACGTACAGATAGTCCACTCCAAAACACATACTGATTCAACCCAGGTGGACTAGCTAAGGTATTATCACTAGCTCTGAGAATGGATCCCAGATCATTTGGCTTTTTTAGGGAAGATTCATAAGAGCCCGTGTTACTTGGTGGAGTGGCATCATAGCCTTAAACCATCAGCTAATCTAACCACCCACCATAGTTCAGGCATGATAGTTTTGTGTTAGGTGAATGACTCCTGTCCATTCAAATCCATACTGATTACTGTAATCAGGACTCATTATTCTCCCAAATATTTTGTTAGCTAGCCTTGTAGCGCTTTAGCAAGTTAGGCCTTAGGATTCCCTTTTTTAGTTTGGCAATCACTGAGGTAGCGGTTTATTTGTGAGAGATTATTTTGGCTGAAATTTGGATGTTAGCATATCTCAGATGGTTCTGCATCCATACATCATAGTGCAATGGTACCACAAATGCTGTTATGCTAAGACTTGCTGTTTGCTGTTTTTGAATGATGCACAAACTTTATAGGATATATTCTTTCCATTAACAGATGGAAATTTTATTAGTTCATTGGCTGTGCAGAAATACAAAAACTAGTTTTTTGACTAACCCATGTTCCAGTATAGTACAGGGTCATTGGATCTTAGGTATCCATGTATTCTATGTTCTTGATTGTTGAAGGTAATTGTACTTTTCGGCCAATAACATGCATACATTTTCAAAGGTGGAAGCTTTCTTATTATACACCTGCAGTTGCAGTTCCAGGTAACATCATGTGTTTCTTATTATATGCCCATGGCCGTAGTTAACTAGTTGCCCAAGT
Source organism: Cyphomyrus plagiostoma (assembly GCA_019775915.2). Classification (NCBI taxonomy): domain Eukaryota; kingdom Metazoa; phylum Chordata; class Actinopteri; order Osteoglossiformes; family Mormyridae; genus Cyphomyrus; species Cyphomyrus plagiostoma. Next base: position 17,707,100 of record JABFEA020000046.1, read on the forward strand.
AACATCATGTTTTTCCACACACTGCATCCCCGAAGCAAAATGCCCATCACTGCTGGAATGTTCAGGGGATGAGAAATTTCCAGATACCTCACTGAGAGGTACTGTGTGTTTTTTTTTTTTTTCTGGAAATTACAGTCATCTTATATCCATGGACACAAACATTCATTTCCCAAAGTGGCACATGGGAACTCTTTTGCATGACATCAAAGGATTTTTTTGGGAGGGTCAGGTTTTCAAAAGGGTTTCTGGCAGGTGCAGTTATTTCTGGAGAATAATAATTATAATAAAAATAACAGCAAACATAGCTGGCTCATTAAGCTTAATGAACCCAAGCAGCTGCAGTAGCTATGAATGCCACGTGTGAAGCTATACTATGACGCGTATGAATGTCCATTTATGATCCGCCGATTTTGCCCCCCTGCTGTGAACAGCACTCAGAGACGAACTCCAACCCCGACCCCCCCCCCTAAGTGTTTACACACTCCCAGCTTCCGGGACGTTTTTCCCATTCAAGACACGCGCAGCCCACGCAGGGAATCCAAATCCCATCACCGCTGGCAAACAGAAATCATAAGGCGGAGCCACACGTCTCTTCGTGAGACCGGTGACCCCCCCAGGAGACCGCAAACCTGGGAAGGAATTGGGGGTGTTCATTAAAGAAAACATAACCACTGCCAGCTCAGCAGCCTTTGGAGGGGCCCTGCTGCTTCCTTGGGGTCCAATGTAGCCTTTACCAATATTACCTTGTTAGAAGGGGAGGGGTGGTAATTACATGTTGAACAGAAGATATTTGAAATTACATTTTGGTCTGGGAAAACCATTCAAATGGCATTTTAATATTCAGTGCTCCATCTCAGTAATGAAAGCCGCTCAAACCATAATTACATACTGGATGTCAGCTTTGTTCTTTTTATGTAACCAAAATGGATGGTCCTCTGTTTCGTTCTCGATCATTTGGCTTCTTTGTTACAGACACGCTATTAAAACTTTATCGATATAAATTATAATTACGAAGGAGCCAATGGCTAGCACGATTATAATCTTTGGCTGGCCTCCACGACTCATCACAACTGAGGCAGGGCTGGTAAGGAACCCGGGTACACTTCCAGCTTTGTAAGTGCACTCCTCTGCCTGCAACTGTCAAACAAAAATGCAAACGGTGCAGGGAAGATGTTTCCTGAAAAGGAAAGACAGAAAAATCATGTACAAGTGATGCTGGGAGGGTGTGCTGATAGAACAGGGAGGATCACATTACTGTCCTGTTACTAGTTCATGTTGGACCAACATCCCTGTGTTTCTATTAGGATACCCAGAATGCGTCCTCTGATGTACCCCCTTATCAGGAATTACTGATAGCACATATTGGCTACAAAGTAACCTTGGGTTGTTGATCGTGCTCCGCAAAGCACACAGTTAAAAAAAAATCCTCCTTCATTTTTAGCATTCAGTTAGGAATCCACCTATTAGTGAAGGAAAAATGCTTTCAGTTGAGTCAGAAGCATACTCTCCCTATTCCCAGAATATAGCGCTCGGAAGTTCTTAATTAGCTCCTAGGATGTTTAGATCACTTGGGGATGTGTCACTTTAAATTAATACAGCTTAATGGGGAGTCGTACAGAACTATTAAAATCATTTACCCTTAAATGATGGCATGGTTTCGTAATTTTGCGTCAGTGTGATACATCCAAACCACAAGTCCTCACTACAGCCAACATCTGAACTTCATAGGATGCTAGATATAACTCGGTAGGTATGAGTTTACATGTGAGTTCTTCTTGTACATGTTTAATTAATGGTACATCTCCATTTTTAATTAAATGTGGGTGTAATCTGTCTGGGGAGCATTTTCACTTTATTTGTTTGGGATCGGTATGCGATTTCAGTCTACCCCTAGCTTTTTGTATGTAAAATTTCTTGTCCCCTGATTCCTTGTGGGTTTTCCCTAGATACTGAAGTCCCCTGCCACAATCAAAGCTCCACATTTAGCCATCCATCTGCATGTCCTGGTCAGGGTCCCGAGGATATGTTATGCTACCTAAGGATAGCACTTAATTAACGACAAGCTTTTACTAATAACTGGAACGTACAGTTGACCCTTCTGCATTGCCATTCTCCCCATCAGGGTATTTATGTATGTGGGGTCAACGCAAGAAATTAAATGGGAATTTTTTTGGAAGTTTTACCATGCAGGACCGTTTCAGGTATTTTGGAAATGTCTACTGAGGGGGGGGGGCTTTCAAACCGTCGCCCTGGTTACACCCTTTCTTGGTCCATCTTTCAGAAGACGCCATGAGTGGAGATTAATGAGCCTGATGATGAATGGCGTGGCTTCAAAGCGGGGGCCCCGGACACCATATGGCAGCAGCGGGGGCGGCACCAGGGGTGACGAGGAGCACACTGACGCAGGCCGCTATGCTCCATTGTCTGCTTGCCGGGTGCTGCACGCCTGTTCATCACGTTTCAAAGTGAGACGGGCAGCAGGATTAGCGCCGTGGTCTAATAGAGGAGCAAACATTATCTTTATTTCCCAGGGATTTACGGCACGCCGGTCACATGGCCCACTTGGTCATGTGGTTACTGTGCTCCGGAGCGGCGCGCCTGGCGTTAGCACTGAGGACGTGCCGTCGGCGTGTCCTCGCTTTGTAGCAGACTGCGCTGAAGGTGTGGGGGCCAGCTGGACCTCCATTATTCAGGATGGCCTCTTGCCTCCATTCAGTGGAGAAGGGGGCAGCTATGCATATGCAACAGCAGTCTGGGCTCTTGTTGTCAGCACGTCACATATTTCCTTTTCAAGGACTCCAAGGACTTCAAAACACTCACATGCACGCAAACGCTCACACGCTAAGAGCCATTCATCTTTCTGCATGTACCAAGAATATATTTTATTGTATGCATTTTTAAATGCTGCCATGACCTTTTGTTTGCAATGTTGACAGAGGCTGAAATATAAATTAGATTAAATTTTTTTGTCAAGTATGCTAACTGAGTGCTTTTGGATGCATGTTACTGAAAAAAAAAATCACTATGTACTGAGTAATGACATCTATATATTTGCCTTGTGTGGGAGCTTATCTCAAGCATAGCTCTGGATCGACATGAGACGGAGCGCCACCTACCTCACTTGTGTCATTTATATTTCATCACACAACAAAGAGACCCCTAACCCCATCTTCTCCAGGGACCGTCTGACCTCGCGCTCTCAATTCACCTCACTTTGGATAAAAGTGACTGCTAAATAAATGCATATACGTTGTTTCTGTGTAGCTTTCCTTCAGGAAATCACTGTACATTTGATGATGTAACTGAATCGTTGTAATTCTGTTGCTCTTAAAAGCCACACTGGGGAAGTCATTTTGCTCTCTGAGAGTATTTGTCTTCTCCGCCATTCATTACACGCTATACTTTCGCGAATGTCGCCTCATTAACATAACAAAAAAGTTATAAAATCAAAGACAATATACCTTATTAATCTGTCACAAAGGCAGCCTTTTGAAAAAGATGGCCAAAGAAAGGTTATTTTGCGAGGCGCCACTCAGAAATCTCAGATCTTTCTGCCCGGTAGCAGCAGGACAAAGGCTTAATCTGGCCACTTTGTCAGCGGCCTTGAAGAGTGATGCGTTGTGTCACCACCGATGTGGAGGTTTTTCGGGAGGGAAATGATGCTTGTGCACATTTTGGCTACTAAAGCCCAGTGTAGGAGTGACCCATCTTCACACACACAGGGACAATGAGGGGACGGAATGAGTGATGCAAACACCCCACAGATGTGCACATTGTTCACTAAATTTATATTTTTCTATTCATTTATTCATCCTGCACCCTGCGAATTATTTGCACTATTTGCACTATTTGTGCTGTGTTATACTTTTTCTGCAGTTTTTGCTCCATGTCAACAAATGCATGTCAATACATATGATAATAATGTAAATACTATCATATAGACAGAAACAATCACACAGATGAAGAACTTAACATTTTACCCAGGGTGTACATTAACAGATAAAAAAGAAAGAAAAAAATTGATGCTAATGACACTTTTTACTTGTTTGGTTTTAATTCGTCTCCTCCTTCCAAATAAGAACAAAACCGATAAAAATGAACTGTTTTTAAAAAAAAAATGCTAATTCTAGCAGAAGTCTCCTAATCAGGCAAACAAAACACTGTCTTGACTTAATTAGGCGGCATTGAGCAAAGGCTTGAGTGGGAAAGCAAACTTGATTAAAATTATACAGCACAGCCGTGGCACACGGCTAACGATGTGATTGAAACTAAAGAAAATGAAAACAATTAAGCAGAACTTCTGAGGCGAGGCCTGAACTGCCATCACGACGCCTGCTTTATCCCCCTTTGAGGGCATCTACCTGTTCACCCCCTGCAACTTGAATCTGGACTAGTCCAGAGAATTTTACATTTATAAAGTGATTTTCAGGGTATTTAATGGTAATTATTGGGGGAATGACAGTCTAAAAAAGAAGGTAAATTAGACTGTCTTAAAATGTTTTTAAGGACTTTTGAAAACCAGAAAGGGTAAAAGTGGTACAATTATTTTACAGAAATCTAATTAAAATGCATTAAAGAGATTTTTTTATTTGCATATGCAAAGTATGACCTTAATTTGCAGTGTATGTAGACTATATAAATTATCTTGATTTTCTGTGGTATGCAGACTGTACTATTGTGGTTATAACACTGGATCAACCCTTCCCATGGATCATTTTCAATTTTTATACTTCTTTTAAAATAAATTAGTCATTTAGTCTGCTTTGGACTCAAACTTTCTCTTCACAAGTGATAGACCTATTATTCATTGATAGTAACCAATGGGATGTAAATAAACAATTTGGATTCTTTATTTTTTTAATGTACTTTAGGGGTGCCCAACTCCAGTCCAGGACTGGAGTTGGGCACCCCTGACGTACATAATATTTTGCAGCCTGTCTTATAATAAGGTATTGTGTAGCGAGTGTTTTGAAATGTATCAACCTTTGTGTTTTTAGGTCATAAAATCATGCAACAAAGGTAATTTGTTATTGTTTGATTTTTTAGCATAATAGCTTTTATTTTTAAAAATAAAACATATGGTGGAAACACTTTATACTTAGAGCACCCATGTATTCATAAAGTATTTAACACATGGCTATAATTGTTTATAAAAAGGCATAACTAATTATAGGCACATTTATTATGCATTATGAATGTTCTATGAAGTTCTCTATAATTCCCTATAGATACTTTCATAACGCATTATAATAGCTTATAATGACCATTGTAATGCATTATGAAGGAATCAATAGTGCATTATAAATTGCCATCAAGTGGTCAATAACTATTATTAGATATGAAAGTATATAACAATTTTGTGATTGTTTTCTTAGAATCATGGTCCTTTCCTGCATTATTTAGCTAAATGTTAGTTTTGTCTTAATACCTGCAATGCAAATCACACTCTCGCTCTGGTTATACAGGGACCTAATGGCCCATAGCAGCGGGTCCAGCACCATATTCTTTCAAAGCACCACCCACAGGACCCCCATGAAGGACATGGTGGAATGCCTTCTCCAAGTCCACAAAATACATGTAGACTGGTTGGGCAAACTTCCATGAATCCTCCAGTATCCTTATGAGGGTGAAGTGTTGGTCCAATGTTCCTAGATCAGGGTGGAATCCACCCTGATCTAGGAACTTCTCATAGATCTGAGGTTCAACCAATGGACAGACCCTCGTTTTGAGTACCGCAGCATGAACTTTCCCAGGGAGGCTGAGAAATGTGATCCCCCTGAAGCTGGAACACATCCTCCAGAACCCTTTCTTAAACACTGGAACCATTACCGCAGTCCACCAATCCAAACGCACTGTCCCCAACACCCACACAATGTTGTAGAGGTGTGTCAACCAAGACAGCCCAATAACATCAAGAGCTTTCTGGAACTCAAGGTGAATCTTACCACATAATAGTTTTATGACTACCTCAGTGACCCCAGCAATGGCCAAATCCTCCACCGAGTCCTGCGACTCTACTTATTCTATGCAAGGCATGTCAGTGAGATTCAGGAGGTCCTCAAATTATTTGTTCCACTGAGTGAGTCCACTGCATCATTAGTTGTGCACCACAGTAAACCATCCCTGCTGTAAACAGCATGGGAGAAGCCCTGTTTCCCACTCCCAAGTCGGCTGACAGTTTTCCAGAGTCTGTTCAAGGATGACAAAAATCATTTTCAATGACGCGTCACTCTTCAAACTCATCCGACACTCAAGTTTTTGCTTCCTCTACTGCCAAAATGCAAGTCCGCCTGGCCTGCTGGTACCTGTCAGCTGCATCCAAAGTCCCACAAATGAACTAAGCTCAGAACACCCTGATGGCTCCCTTTACCGCTGGTGTCCACCACCAGGTTCAAGAGTTGCTGCCACGACAGGCACTGGAAACATCAACAGTGGAGGCACAGAACATGGCACATTTATGTCAGTATTTCTCCTGTTTCTGCTATACCCTAGTGGTGTTCTGGCTCACTGTTGCCCTCTATCTTTGTTTTGGGCCTGGTTGTAACTACCGATTGGATTGTTTAATTAGTCAAGCACTTGCACCTGTTCCTCATTTATTATCTCTTACCCAGTATTTTTAAGTCTTTGTTTCCCAACTCCCAAATGCAACATTGTCTTGAGCCCCTCCAACTCTGCCAAATGAACACTGCCAGAGCTGCCCTGTTTCACTGATTCTGCCTGACTGTCACTGCCAGGGGGTGGAGAGTGTCCAGTTCAGTGACCTCAAGATTACATCTTTGCTTTTTGCTCTGTTAGCTTCACTGACCTGTGACCTCCAGCATGCACTTGGGTGGTTTGCTGCTGAGTGTGTGATTGTAGATGGGGATGAGGATCTCCAGCACCTCCAAATCTGAGGCCATGGTTCTCAACTGGGAAAGAGGGGCTTGCTGTCTCCTGGTTGGGGATAAGTTACTGCCACGAGTGGAGGAGTTTAATTATCTCAAGGTCATTTTTACGAGTGAGGAGAAAAAGGAGCAGGACATTGACAGGAGTATTGGTGCAGCCTCAGTGGTCATGCAGGCATTGTACCAGTCTGCCAAGATAAAGAAAGTCAAACTGAGTCAAAAGGTAAAGCTTTTGATTAACTGGTTGATGTACATTCCTACCCTCATCTATGGTCATCAATCTGGGTATTGACTAATTGAATGAGGTCACATATACAAGCAGTGGAAATGAGCCTCTTTCACGGGATAGGCTGAGGTGCTCGGACATTTGGGAGGGATACAAAGTAGAGCCACTGCTCCTCAGCATCAATAGGAGCCAGCTGAGATGGTTTAGGAATTGATGTAGGATACCACCTTGGGGAGGTGTTTCGGGCATCTCCAAATAGGTGGAGATAACAGGGCAGACCCTGGACATGCCTTGGTATTCACCTGGAGGAGCTGGAGGGGGTGGCTGTGGAGGGAGAAATCTGAACATATCTCTGCTTTGACTGCTGTACTTGTGATCTGGATAAGTGATGGATGGATGGATGGATGGATGGATCAGTTTAATGTCTTCAGTTTACTGTGCAGCCACACTGGGCTCCACAAGCTATTGTTCTGTTTCTCCATGTGAGCCAACCCAGGTGCTGTAGGTTCACGAAGAGCAGTAGAGGAACACTGCAGGAAAGCGGGCTTTCAGCACCAAGCGGACTTGTTTCTGATTGCTGTACTGTAGTAAAGTATACTGACCAGTCGAATGGCTGTTAGAGTTAATGGTTTCTGTAATGTTTGTGTGTAGAAAATGCAGTGGACGACTTTGAAATCAGTAATAGCAGTGTGAGTGTTAGAGAAGTTTCTGGGGCCAGTTGGAAGAGTCTGCCTCTCTTGTGGCTTAGAAGAATTTCCTATGTGATGAAAAAGAAGCATTAATTATGACCTGTAACTGCTGCAATATTAGGTCTGAAGTGAAAGACTGAAGTAATGTAAGCATGAGATATTTAATATAAAATGTGTTCAGTTGCTGAGAGTCTTTTAAGAGAAGTTGAAATGCAATTTCCTTGGACAAAACAGTTAGTCACTGTGATGTGAAATGGCCCAAAATAGTACAGGCTGCATGAAGCCCCAAAGTTATTATTCTGGTAAATGCACAGACTGAGGCTATTATCTCATCAAACCTGCAACTGAAAACTCACCAGACCAGTCTGGCTTGAGTAAAAAGGTCATTTAGTCACAGAGAAAATATCTTAAATGTCACGACATACCATGCATGTACAGGGAGGATACAGAGTGGGATGCTTAAAACAACTTGGTATGGAACTGGATATGCCACCCAGGGTGTACCCAGCATTCTGGGAGAGGCTCCAGAACCGTCTGCCCTGCTATACAGGAAAAGTGAGTGGAATATGACGGATGGATGGAATGGAACCGTAGCAGAGATGTTCATATTGTTACAGTGATGGGGCATGGTGTGGGTGGGAAAAGGTGACGATCCACTTGCGGCTCAGAGACAAACAATGCTGTATTGAATTAAAATAATAACATTGGGGAAGAACTCAAAATAACAGGACCCCAGGGGATCAGAACAAATACACACTGCAAAAACTCAAAATCTTACCAAGTATATTTGTCTTATTTCTAGTCAAAATATCTCATCACACTTAAAAT
>JABFEA020000046.1:17715826-17737718 GCA_019775915.2 Cyphomyrus plagiostoma
GCTAATTTCAAGATCTTGTAAGGCTTAATAAACTGTCTTATTTCCAGAAATCTTTTCAAGAGAATTTTCACTTGTTCTATTGGCAGATTTTTTCACTTAATACAAGATATTTTTGCTTGAAATAAGTTTTTTTCCCTTGTTTTTGGAGGGCCATTTTTTCCAGTGCATGAGAAAAACACATATTAACAACTATAGGAATCATAACTAACCACAACTAGGGAGCAGGACTAGAGAATCCAAGTAGAGCACAGAAACTAGGGAACTTGAACAAATGCCTAAATTAGGAAACTACATACTTGGAAATAAGGAATTTTGACATACAACTGAAGGCTAACATTAGGGGGGACTAGGAACACACACACAAGCAGAACAGAATTAAACTAGAGACAAATAGGATAAACAAAACTGAAACCCAATAAACAAAACAAGCAAGGCTGGCCTCAAACCCAACACTGCAAGGTTAGAGCCTTGGTACCGCTCATTCAACCCACTGAGCTATGCGGCAGCCCAGAGAAGAAGGAAAAAACACTAAAAACTAGTATGAAGACAGATGGAACAGAATGGCCAGCAACACCTGCTGGCCAAACGGGGACCGAACACATGGGACAGGGATGGACGGGCACTGACCTTGACACGTATGCAAAATCAACAGATGACTCTAAGAGTGTACAGTAAATAAGAAAGCACATTCGTCTGATCAATTCATACCAGTACATATCTGTGACCTCTTTGTATAGTACAGCTGCATCGCATGTTAAACAAAGTATCGTTTTGAAAATGAAATAATGCTAAAGCCGGTCATGAAGTATAGCTGTACTGGTATGTACTGGTATGAATGCGTTTAGGTATGGCAGGTATGGCATATACTATGGTAGCGTTTAGGGTTGGTAAGTTCAAGCCTCCTGTATTGTGCGGGGTTACGTTGCAGAGGCAGATTGTTCGTTTACGCGGTTACGATGGTAGCCTGTGTAATCAGGTTTCTGACATTGCACAGCTGTGTCTGCTTTCAATTATACGGGTTGGCATGGGTGAGGATAAAAGGCGTGGGAGGCCGGTGGTAGGGGGCGTGGTCTGGTGTTCCTTTGGCATTTCTTTAATTGACGGGGATTGTTGTGAGCTGCTGGTTTGCCTGTGTTGGGCTGCAGTGTAAGGTATGGAGTTACAATGTTTGGATGGTGTGGCGACGTGTGTTTTGTTTGTAATAACAACCAATTCCTTTTACACTTGGTGCCAGGTGGAAGGGGTGCGTGTCTGGGTGTATACCAAAGCCCAGGTAGGATGCATGTGTATATATTGTGCATATGATTCAGAATTGATGTGTATTATGGCTATGGTATTAATTTGGTGCAAATGTCTGCAGGAGTTGCCATTGCAGTTTTGCCTGTTCTATTTTTGTTTCCTTTTCTGTTTGTGATAAGGTGGTGTGGTGGTTTATCTTTTTGTGGTTGTTGTGAACAAGCGTGTGGCAATTAAGTTTAGCCTACTGGTTAGTACTGGCTGGTCTAACTGGTGTGTTCTGAGGGTATTTAGCCTTTATCCTCTTTCGATCTACAGAGCTAGAGAACGTGATGCTGGTGTCTTGGGGGTGTGTGGTGTGGCCTTTGCTGCACTGCATGGAGTGACCAAGGTGTGAATCAATGAGCACTCACCCTATGCTGTGGTTTGCTATGTTGGACTTCCTTTTTTCCTCCAGGTAACCACTCTCTCACTGGCTTGTATATCGGTTTTGGTTTATATAGAATTGGACTGCCAGTACTCTGGGTTTCTGGCTTCTGACCTGTGGTTTTAGCCATGTTTTGATATTCTGTGAATTTGTTTATATTCTTTTAAAGGTTTTTTGTTAAACATTGCTCAGTCCTTGGATACAAGTCTCTGTCATTTTATGCCATGTACTGTAGCTGTGCCTGGGGGGACCCTGAAGATAACGGTAATCATACATCTTAAGGGGCAGGGCCTTAGGTGGCGTAGTCTGGTCTCCTAATTACACTTGGTAACCTTGCAATACTAGGTCACTATCGCATATAAATTATTCAAACTATTAAAAAAAATCTCTACGTAGCATTTTTGCAGGAAGAATAGGACACCTGAAACACGTTTGCTTGGTATCCTCAGTGCCAAAACAACTTAAGTATTGTGAGAATGAATGGCAACATTACAAAGTAAAACATTCAATTTTTTTGGAATGTGTTACAGGCCTGAAATGCAGGAATGGACGCATACAGTCAGTCCTCATGTATTCGTGCTTTGTGATTCCTGAATTCACAGATCCGCGAAAATTTCATTCTACTGTTCTCTAGTAGATATTTTAATGTGTGTATGCATGTATTTTTTGTTCTCTATCTCTTTTTCATGGTTAGTGCACACATAGTATTTTTACAACGTATTTCTGTACGTCTTTACTTAATTTTTAATTGATTGAATACCTGTACGTACAGTACATATTTCCTTTACGTATTAAATTGTACCTTGGTTATGTATATGACTTCTGTCTAAGTTTACAGTCCCACTGGTTTACTCACTTTACCCTACTGTGATTGCAGCCAATGCCGTGTTCTATGAATTAGTAGGGGTAACATTAGTATACTGTACTGTAAACATGCTAGTATGACAAATATCCGTTACACGATACTGTACTCTATTTTCAAACATTTGTTTTTTCTTAAAGGTAATGTATTAGGGTAACTTTAATGAAATTAAAGTGTTTTGGGAGTATGACTGGGGTCATATTTAGGGTTTAAACTATAGAAATAAGGACATTACCATTTTTAGTGACTCTACCAAACATCCGCGATTCCTCGTCATTTGCGATGGATTCTAAAACCTAACCTTGTGAATGTCCAAGGGCTGACTGTATTAACAAAATGAAGCTGACCAGACAAAGTATGAAATATCTTGGGTTCATATTGTCTGCAATTAAATAAATCAAAGTAAATTTCGGAATCATTGTTTTTTTTTAATTGATTTGCATTTTCCATATTATTTTTTCCAAGTGTTTTTTTTTTTTTTTCCCCACTATGCATCACTTCACCTGGCGGTGGGTCTTGTTCACATCCCTGCTGATCCGTAGTCAATGGTGTGGTTGTGTAACAGGCCACATCATTCCAGCACAACACCTGCACAGCAAAGAAAAAAATAGCGACTTATAGTCTGGAAAAGGATACCTACCTCAGTGATGTGTTTAGAAGCTAAACGGAGACCGACCATGATCATTCACAGCTGCTGTCTATCACCCCATTCACGTCACATTGTACTGGACACTTTGCCTGCTTATATGTGCTAAAGTACACGCTGAGAATTCCTAGCCACTTACCTACTGTAGGAAGCTTATTAAATTCTCATAATTAGAGTTGAATAACCAGTAATTAACTTAACATTATTATAATTTAATTGAACTTCTTAGCATAATCTTTCATCTTCTGCACACACAAAGCATATATACATATAAATCAAAATCTGTTTCTGGGTAAAAAAATATTTGTTTTCCATTAGGAGGAATTTTCTTTTTACATGGGCTAGAGCACTGTTTGCAGAACATATTGTTTTCAACAGACAGTTCATACCCATTTCCATGCAGTCAATAGTATGCTGAATAACAGATATTTTTGAAGAGCAGGTACCAAGGACACCTATGAAAAGATCTTCAGCTGTTACATTAATAGAAGCTACAGAGGCTACACTGGGTATACAGTTATTGTGATTAATGTGAGAATGAATTTAATATTTTTTCATTTGTAAAAAAAATAACTTGGTAAAAAAATTATGCATAATTAAGTGATGCATTGCATTTTTTTTTCCTTTAAGTATTCACTAAATGGTGACAGTCTTTAGTGGGAACAAATGAAGAGTTTTATTTTATTATTTTTCTCTGTCTTGAAATAATATATAACCTATATAGTATATAAGAAACCATACGAAGCAAATTTGTATTATCTGGCACATTGATATATTTATATACATTATTTACCAAGCAGATGCTTTCATCCAAAGCGATGTGCTGTTGAGAAGAGAAGCTCAGCCAGTTGCTGAAGCTATTGGGGAGTAAAGGCCTTGCTCAAGGGCCCAAAGATAACATCACCCTGCCAATCCAGGGATTGAGCCCACAACCTTCTAGGTCCTCGCAGGGTCCTAACCCTCAGAACCAAACCCCAGCTGATGAGATATACTGTATACAATTTGGTATTTTCTGTTCCAATCCTAAAGTATAAAAAAAATATTTAAAAAGTTATTTTTTTTTGTCATCAACCCAAGTCGAGCATAAGAGACCATAAGCAAAATACTGAGGTATGTTGAGGGCAGGAGAAGAGAGACAAGATACATACAGACAAGATAAAGACAGCGACTCTTCAAGGTGTGAAGAGCTGCAAAGGTAGATTGGCAACATCAGAAAGAAAAAAAGAGGTTATCATTTCTCTACTAAGAAAATTATTCAGTCAAAGGAAATATGGTGATAGGATCTCCCTTCTTCCTGTATCTAACTGCTTGGTAATTTTGCCTCAAAGTCTTTGTTGGTGGTATTTTAAATAAGCAGTTGAAGATAGATGAATGGATTCTGGACGTGCTGAAGTTTTGCAGTTTCGCTGCATATAAATTACTATACAGTGCATTGTTATGCATGGTAAATAATGTTATTTATCGTACTTTGTATGTGAAGTACTATTTAAACATTTTGCATTGTTTTTTTTATTTTTTTGAGTAATGCTCAAATTCAGTATTACTAAGTCTAACAGACTAAACAGCACAGGGTAACACCACCTAAAGCATTCATAAAGTATTACTAACCATTATAATGCATTATCAAAGTATACTTATACTGCATTATAGATTAAAGCTTCATAGAGCATTCATGATGCATAATTAATGTGCCTATAATGTGTTATGCCTTTTTATAAGCTACAGCCAAGCATTTAATACTTTATGAATGCATTATAATGTATTATACATGGGTGCTATAAGTACACGTATAAGTACATGTTACTCAGCACTGCAAGCATTTCATGCCTATTCACCATTCTTGTATAACTGCACTAAAATTAGGCTGTGAAAAGTCCATTTTCTGCTAGCCCAATAGTGCAAACGCTGAGATTTTATTCTTTTCCCATAAATTCAGTTGGCTCAATATTCGAAGAGTCCTTTTTAATAACTGACGGTTTCTACGCTGTATTCCTTCCCTGCTACACATTGCAGACCAAACATATTTGCACAGTAACTCCTCTGGTATGACACTGCACTGTACCGTGTTGTTTTCAAAATAAAACAGTGACTATTTCAAATTCAAAGATGTTTATTAATATTCGGTAAACGGTACAGGAACAGAATTTGTTTATTACATGTCATCCCCCAACTATAGTGGACAAATAAACATAAGCTGAAATTACCTTACAAGGCCTGCAGTCTGTGACCCATGATCATTACTCACATGTCCATGGTGATGCTCTATCTTACCTGTATCTTCAGTTCTTGCTTGTTTTGGGGACTGTTTTACTTCAGTCTTGTCATCCACATGTGATGGGGATGCTTCATTGAATTGAGGTCAATTGACTGAGTTGGCCAATCAAGAACACTTGTGGCTCTCAAACTCTTTCATCACTATGGTTACCTCCTAGGGTGTTTGTGTCTTGCTACATGGTAGGTGTTGTCCAATGAGTTTGGTATCAGCATACTTTACAATTCTGTTTGGTACCACGTTCACTCGACTGCGGCCATCAGCAGTGATGTCATCAATGAGCACAGACTAGCCATTTCCACTGACAACACCCACATCATGAAGAATGCTTGTGATCTGTTTAATAGCTGGAGAAGACCTTCTTCACCATTCCTACTACTGAGCTGACCGTCCAAATACTTTTGTTCCTTGCACATTGGAGGATGATGCATAAAAATTGAGGTAATTCCTGCACCATTTACTCAATAGAAAGTTCACACTCTATATACATAGTGACTCCTTCATTTCAATAGCAATCTGCCGGAATACAAAGCCAAAACTGTCCAAATACTTCAAGCACTATGAGCTAATGTGCATGCATAATTATTGACTCTTATCCCGAATGGCCCAATGAAAATATTAAATAAAATAAAAATATTTTGTTATGGAATTCATCTCTCCTTTTTTCCTCAAACCCTCAGATTTATAGCAACATATTACAGTTCATGTATAATTTATATGGTGTTTAATTTGTATATGTCATGTGCCTATCATGTAAATTTCCCTTGTTGAGCTGCAGAGCAGCCTGAAAATCTGAAAACTTCATTAAAATTGAAAAGGACAAGCGAAAGCAGCACCTTGTAATTATTTGTGTCAGATTGTTTTGCTCTACAAATTATCCTGAGATCCCACATCGTACGTGCCGAGAAGAGTTGTAGCTCTACAGCGTACATGCTGTGCACAAATGCCCAACAAACGTCCACACAAGACTACCTGTGGCTGCAGCGCGTTCTACTGCGCCTGCATGACGTTAACACACAGTCGACACATTAGCAGGAGAGCTCTCCACGAATCACCTCTCATAAGCAAGGCATTTGTCAGCTCTATAAGAAAAAAAGCACCAATGACAGAGAGAGAGAAAGAGAGAGAGAGAGAGAGGCCACCACATAGAAATTCCTATCACATGAGAGCATGTTTTGGGGGAAACAAAGATGGTGGGCATAGTAACCGTTTGTGGTGCTGTGATATATATGAAGTTAGTGTCTGGATTATGCAGGTCATTGGGATGTGTCACAGGCTCCGTGTGGGGTAGCATGACACTAGCATCACACGCTGTGTGGTAGCATGGCACTGGCACTGCACGGTGTGTAGTCGCCTCTCACTAGAACTGCATGGTGTGTGGTCACTGGCACTGCACAGTGTGTGGTTGCATGACACTAGCACTGCACACTGCGGTGGTATGTCCCTGGCACTGCACATTGTGTGTGGTAGCATGGCACTGGCACTGCACAGTGTGTAGTAGGATTTCATTGGCAGTGTGAGGACAGCACAGGGAGTCTACATTGACTGGGGCTGTGAGATTTGTAGCAGCATATGAATGTATCACCACGACAGAGCAGACTGCAAAAATGCATTTTTGAGGCACTGGAGGCCTGTAAGTGGCAGTGTGAGTATATGCATTACGGACAGTACTTAAGGCATGGGATCCTGTCATTGGCCTTGCACTATGTTCCACAGCTTTCCATCAGCGCTGAAACTTAGATGCTCGACAAAGCCCCAGTTCACAGATGCCCCAATTGGGTCAGCCCATCAGGCCAGTCCCTGATTACATCTCTGGCTGTCAGTCTGCATAAGGAGACCAAGGACTGAGGGTGGGACTCCTCTGTCTCCCCACATAAAAGATCAGAAGTCATGGTGCACGAAGGTCTATTGTTATCGGACATGAGAAATGAAAAGATGCAGAGATGCAGTCCGTGGGCTGCTGGGAATGAGGAAGGAGGCTGGGCTTCCCTCCTCACACCTCCTCCCCTGTGCCTCTCACTCGTTCCCAACACACAGACACCCTCCCGTCTCCACAATAGGCCACGTGCCACTGAAACAATGAAGGGGAACAAAAGATTAATTAACAGAATGCGAAAGATGCAAGGGGGTAAAATAAGACGCGACGGGGGAATGTAACTAGGAATTTTGAGCCTTTTCCACGTTTTCATCTTTTTTTCCTTAAATGACGACATTTGTCTCATGACATAGTTTGACGGGTTGATAAACGTATCAGCTATTTAAACTAGTACAAACGATTTACAAACAAAATGACATATTTCAGCTGTTACATATTCAAAAGTACCCCCAGAGGAAGGATGCTTCTTTTTAGATACAGGATTTATGCAAAAAACACTGAAAAGTACAGCAGTTACCAAATCCAATATATTATGTGTAATGATGTGGTATGTTAAACAGCCACAGACTCACACAAGGCAGGACAACATTACATTAAAGACACTAAAGGAGTTTGCATAAAAATTGTCTATAAAACAGAAACAAAACACTGGAATTGGAGAGTAGAATCCTAGACAAGCAAATAAAAAACAACACGAAACAGAGAAATCTAATAATGTAAAAATGCAGGGCCACAGACAACCATCCTTATCAACGACGTGACACTCATTTTCCTTCACCATCAAAATAAGCCTATTGAGTGCAAACCCTCAGCTTAAGTCACCATGCTAACTCCAGTGAACAGCTAAAATTTCCTGTGTCATAACTCTCTGTGAGAATCAGTCATGTCACGACTGTAAACGCAATCATGTGACCCCAGGTTGGGACACTAAATGAGTGCAGGTGATACACTGGCGTCTTCACATAGCAACACAGACCCACAGCATATTATATGTTTGGAATCAGCGCAATTGTTTGTAATAATGAGTGTACACACAACTTTGTGATGCTCGTGGAAACACTGCACAGCTTTAGTGCTTTGCCAGCTCAAGATACAGTACGGGGCCATATGTAGCTATTATTATTTATTTATTTATTTTTGTTTTTTTCAGACGTACCTACAAATTCCTCTTAAAGACAGACTTAGGGAGCAAAACTCATTCGTAACCTGGGGCTTGCCTGTACTGGGAACCTACTTTATATTCCACAGAATTAGTTACAAGTCAAGGGGCTTGACTTCTAACCTCACCTCTTCCCGAAATATCTACACCCTACCCATTTCTTACTGGGCAGGTTTACACACCCCAAAACATACCAAACAGGAAACAGGTCTACTGAAGCAACTCTGACTGCCCCCCCACTGGTGGGGCCACACGTATGTCATGTTTTATCCTCTGTCTGCTCATGGTTTTGACGGACGCTTGCTTATTTTATATGAGTGTAGATAAACTCATTTACAAGAACAAGAACATCTTTAACACCTGAGTCCATGACCAGACAGGGAAGAGAAAGCAAGAACAAACTACACTACTGGAAGTCATTCATTCATTCATTCATTCATTCATTCATTTTCTTTCACCAATTTTTCTTGTGCAGGGTCACAGGGGTCCAAAGCCTATTCCGGGCACAAGCTTGGGCAAGGCCCAGGACATGGTGCCAACCTGTCACAATATTCTGGAAATTAAGATGAAACCCCCCCCCCCAAAACACAACGCTGGACATTAAAAATGGCTTTCCAGCTCGTCATGATGGAAGGAATGTTTTGGGTGAAGCGTCAGCACTTCTGTGAGTAGGACACGTTGGCTACTGATTGCCCTTCTGCATAAATTGAGCGTCTGGAGGAAATCAGGGGTGTTTGGCTGCTGCTGGCAGAGCCGGCAAACAGCCGCCACAGCAAATCCCTCAAACGGACTTACAGAGCACATCTAGCTAATCTTTAATGAAGAAGCAGACAGACCCTAACAGCTAGATGATGGACACTGACGTGATACTGACTATCCAGCCCACACAGCAGGAAACATATTATGTGTTATGATAATTTTATCGGGATTTTTGTCAAAAAAGCTAGAACAAATCTACATACCATAGCATTCGTAATATCCATCCATCCATCCATCCATCCGTCCATTTTCTATTACCGCTTATACTTCATCACGGAAACCCTGGGAATGTAACCCTGGATTATATATATTAATCACTGCATTATCCAGGCACCCCCCCCCCCACAGCCCCAATCTGGCTTGCAGCCACATCCTTCTCATTCCCCTTTGAAGCTGAGATCCATCGCAATCGATCTTTCATTTCAGCTTTGATGGTGTGCTGCTTTTCCCTTCCCTGTACAGCTGGACATTATGGGGTTGGGGTGGGGGGTTAGGGACCATGTTTGCATTATCCTTCTGCTACTGTTATTATTCCTGCAGGTTTCTGATCAACAGAAGTATGTATGTATGTATATATGTAAGTATGGATGGATGGATAGCCTGTCCATCAAGCAGGACAGTGAACATAACCCAGGAAACATAGGTTGAGGTCACCCTGGATGGGATTCCAGTAGGTCATAGAAGCACACAGACATGCTCACATGCATACAACCACAAAAATAATCTCTCATGGGAGAATTAAACGTACCAGTTAATCTAAATTCAGTTGACCTCGGAAGGAATCTAGAGTACCCAGAGAAAACCCACGCAACACAAGGAGAACACGCAAATTCTGCACACAAAACATTTGTGGACCCATGCAACACGGGTGAAAAACATCATGTCTGAACCCATGTAACAAGGGGAGAACATGCAGACCCTACACACGGCATGTGTGAACCCATGTGACATGCGGAGAACATGCAAACGCCACACACACAGCATGTTCGAACCCATGTAACACAGGGAGAGCATACAAACTCTGCACACAGTATGGGTGAGGCCATGCAACACATAGAGAACATGCAAACTCCACACACACAGTATGGATGAGGCCATGCAACATGGGGAGAACATGCAAACTCCGCACACATAGCATGCGTAAACCCATGTGACATGGGAAGAATGTGCATACTCCACACGCACAGTATGGAAAAAGCCGCACAACATGTGGAGAACATGCAAACTCTGCATACATAGTATGGGAGAAGCCACAAAACTTGTACATGTACACCCCACACACACAGCATGTCTGAACACATGTAACAAGGGCAGAACATGCAGACTCCACACACGGCATGTGTGAACCCATGTGACAAGGGGAGAACATGCAAACTCCACAGACACAGCATGTGTGAACCCATGTAACACAGGGAAGACATACAAGCTCTTCTCGCCCAGCATACTGTATGTGAGGCTACACAGCATGAGGAGAACATGCAAACGCTACACAAGTAGCATATGTGAGACAACACATCACAGACAGATCATGCAAACTCTACATACACAGTATGTGTGAGGCCACACAACATGGGGAGAACATGCAAACTCTACACACACAGCATGTGAGGCCACCTTGCCACCCCATTAATACTCTGTGAGGTAGAGTATTAGGAAAAAGAGTTTACGGACTCGGGTGACATAGCTATGGGAATCATCAGCATGCAGACGATCCCTCTTCCAGCATATGCTGCATATCAAACACGGTCCAAACTATCTGTAGGTTCACAGAATCACCAGCTCATCCCTGGATGTAACTCAGGAAAGGTCTGTAACCAGTGCAATATGCTGTAACATATTTAAACATTTGCAAATTAAATTCTACGCTGGTTTGCTCTCAGAAAAGCAACCATTTATAGCTGACTATCATGACCAAGAAACCGATACCTGCATCTGTTTTCCTTTTTGAATTCCTGTCTACTTCCATACCGGTGGCTGTTTCTGTGTCCATTCATTGCTCAAAGGGCTTCAGGCGGAATAAATCGGACATATCGTAAAAGCATCCGTTTTGTGCCATTGAAAGTATGTCAGTGGTGTACAGTGATAATCAGTTAATTTATAATGGCAGGTAGTCATTGAGAATGTATGATCGAGTGAGGGAGTGCCCATTTAATAATAGCATAGGACTAAATCATGTAATAACTAATGGACACAGACCCGGTTTTTTCATTATTACCATAGCAGTGCATTGTATACTGATGATAGTGGCTTGATAGCACCTTAAACATCTACCAGTGCCTGATTTCCAGCTGCTTATCCTGATCTGGTCTTATGCTTATCCCACATAGAACAATCTAGGTGGGGTGACAGACCATCAAAGGACAAATATCCACTAACTAGTGCCAAATATGCCAAAAATCCTCACAACCACTGGAGGAAATGGGAGTATTTGGTGTAATACATGCACATGAAGGAGAGGTGGGATTTGAATCCACAAACTTGGAGGTATGAAATAAGTGTGCAAATCACCAAGCCACCCTCCTCCTAACCGTCACTGATCAAAACGCCTAATGGTACTGCATTATCGTCCCATCTATACTCATACATAGCAGAGTTTGCACAGCTAAACAAAGACATAGACATGAGGTATGGAAATGCAGTCTTGGCCATTTCCCACAGTCTCACCTCAGCCGGGACCAATAGCAGCTAATAATCGCATGCAGAGTTTCCATAGTTCAGTCCATTAAGAGAACAGAAAGTCTGGCCATCCAACGTCCACACAAAGTCTGGCCTTCCAACTTCCAGATACAGGACACCGTGTTTGAAGCCCCCACATTGACAGCAGGTCACCTTTCTGCCGACTCACTTGCGGCCGTTTGTGAACTTTAAAGCACCGCCTAGAGGCGAGGATGCTCTCCATTCATGGGTTATTAATCTTTTCTCATTTCCTCAGAAAGATACCAGGTGCCTGATGGGTCCAGCCCCCGCACTCGCGCACTGTCTTCAGCATGACACCGATTAAGGGCGAGCTCTGATCGAAGAGAGAGATCCTGGACTTGGAGAGGCAGAGGTAGGCCACCAGCGAGCAGTGGGGAGAGTCAGGCATGTCACAGCAGCTGGATAAAACCCAGGTATCACTATTAAATAAATGTATATAATTCCTCACTATGTGATTATAAGGACTCCCAGGTGGCTGCACACTAAAATACAATATGATCGTACTGCAGCGCTGCATACACGCCAGACAGCACGCATGCACGACGTCTGTACGATGCTTGAAAAACCATCTGCAAAGCATCTCTATGTCACATCGCTACAAAACATTGATTGGACATCCGATGTCTGCGTGAGGTGTTTCAAGAGCAACATGATGTTAATGAGATCACTATGAGACTTTTAACTTGCTATTATTTTTCCCGATTAAGCTGCATAGTATGACAGGGTAGATTTGTTCTGTTTACCCCATGTACTGTTTGAAATCACAAACCACACACAATTTAATGGATTAAAAGTGATATGTTTATTATTTTCAATACTGACATCCTAACAGAAACAGTAACAAGAGGTCTAATTATTATGCTGAATTGATTGATAATAAATGGAACGCCATTTTTTAACGACATTCCTATCTTAAACCAACATCAAGGCAATGTATGCGTCACGCCCCGCCGATGACCCGGCAATGGGAGGCGGGCCGTGACAGTATGTGTGCTGTCTGGGCTGGGTATGCGCTTGCCTCGGTGTTGCGTCGGTGTTGAGTTTTTACATAGTTTTTATATTCTGCTCAGTTTTCATTTGAAATCCAATTTAGTTTTAGTTATTTTTTGTTGCTGTTGTTGTCATTTTAATCGTTTTTATTTTAAATATCTTGCTTATAACGTATTTTAGATCCAGTTAAAGACTCGGTCATTTTATTTCTATACATAGATGTAAGGATGACGTAGTGCTCTTTGGTTTTTCGAAGTACGAAAGAGGCCCAGTGCTAAACAAACCTTTACTTAAGCTAAATCATATTTCAAAAATGGTATCAAAAAGTATTGTTTTGTTCTAGTTAAAGATATTAATAATAATTAATATTAATGCTAATTAATATTTATACTTTACATGCTTTTTTTTTTATTTTGTGAATGATATGTACTGAGCACATAATGCATGTCTTATGTGTGTGCGCATATGTGCGTGCGTGTGTGTGTGTATAAAACATCGATATCACGATTGATGAACATGACTTCAGAGCAGATTTGCTCTTCAGCCGACCTCAGCCTTATCTTGGGCCTGATGAGGTAGCACACGATTGGCTGGTGCATTCGGCACTAGAAGTATGAGCATTCAGGGTTGCGGACGTGCCGACGCTGCAGCGTGGCATTGGCCACGTTTGCAGGAAGTATGAACCGAGCATTAAGCATAGAAAAGAATGTTGCTGTCCCCAATACAGCTGAGAATTTGGGACCTACAGGACCTCGTGTACTACAAGGGGGTGTTCTGGCGTCTGGGGCCCTACTGGAGCTCATGGCTTCCCTCCCAGGAGGTCCCAAACCCTGTTTGGTACCTTTGCTCTCTGCTGACCCTTGCTGACCCCTCTTGACCCTCCCCAAGCCTATTAGTACCCCCCAGACTAATTAACTCTTTGAAACTTTAATGTAGTTTCGAAGGTCATGAACTAAATGTAGCGATAAAATGATATGTAATTTACTAAAGATTCATGAGGTTTTGATGCACTGAAATTTATTTCCCAAATTATTAAGAGGACAGGCTAGACATTATATCATGTGTAACTTCCACAGGCTCTTACACAAGTTGGTGCTAACATCCATTAATGTGTTTTTCTGAACACATTTAACTTGAGGGTAATCTGTAACATTATTTTATATATTTAAAATTGCTATTATTTGCACTTTTTTAGGCAGGATGGGGCACAAGGCTGGATAACACCCTGGATGAGATGTATCTTATTTTATGTTTACCCCAAACGAAACCCTAATGCTTAAATATCCCCATACACTGACATAAGTTTCATTACAATTTCCAGCAGACATCCAGCTAGCTGTGTGCATGTCCGCTTGACTGAGGCAGAAGGTCACAGTTTCAGTGCCGTGGCGCTGCTTCAGAGACAGGCAGCCTAAGAGTCTGTGGTCCCCAGTGCACCATCCTTTGAATGGCTACAGCTGCTCGATCCCATTAAGCTGATGTCGTCAACCTGTAACCTGCCGCCATCACGAGCTCTGCTCAGTTCAGGGTAATGAGAAATTTCCGAAAGCATCCATACTGTAGTTCCACAAAAATCGATGCTGGTGCAGCCGTTACTCTTCCAGGGCTCGCTTGAATTCCAGAATTCCTCGCAGGTTTTTAATATCCATTTTTTTTGCACGTATGTACCAAAACAAGGACAAAACTGAATGAGGACAAATTTATTTTAATTATTATAATTTTTTGTCTTTTATTTTAAATTTCATTCAGGAGGAGTTTGGACTGGAGTGTAAATTGTAATATAGTGACCTAGTAGAATGAAATTAAGCCAAGACAGCAGGACTAGTGCAATTAAAATGATTAGTTTCAACAGTTCCAATGTAATACTGCTCAAATACCATCAGAAAATTCAGATGCACCAGCTCTAGTAAAAGCAACTTAATTATTTTGTTCATTAAGTTTTCTTCAATAGAAAGCATTAGACTTTATTTGTAAATTAGATAGCTCCAATTTTAATATCCATGACAGACAAATGTGAAACCCTGTTCACTTTGTTCTAATGAATCCAAAGGAGAAACAGCTTCCTGGAGATCTGCTATTTCACTTTTATAGCAGTTACTGAAAATCATAGTTCTATAAAGGAAAGGAAATCAGCTCTGTGCAAAATATTCTCCTACAAGACATTACAACAGCATTTAAGTTTGAATTTGTGAAAAGCATTAATGAAGCTGTTCTTTCATCCAGATGCTTCACGATATGCAAGGGGGTCAAAACTTTGACGGGTCGTCGTGCTCCGTCACACAAGAGGTGGTAATGAAAACACCGTCTCCACGATACATCTTGTTATAGCTTGACAATGGAAAGCGGGTCAGGGGCGGCTAAACCCCCACCCCCAGTCTGGCTCTGTGAAGCACCTGCACACCTTCTCCCCTTTAATAACGAGGGAGCCACTGGTGAGCAGGGTGGAGGGGAAATGTGAAGTGACAAAGAGCTGTGAAGGTGGGGGCAGAGGGACCTCTGCAGCAGGACAGTCTTTGTGTTTCACACGACGCACAGTGACCCTCTGAGGCTGTTAGGCAGAGATGGGATGGCGTTAAGATCCTCTTCTCATATTGGCTGATGGGCTGAAGGCCTGTATGAATCACACTTTTTTCACTCAGAACCAAAATTGTAATTTTTTTCCCTCACATTCTTGACCAATATACAGCTCCCTCCACAATTATCGGCGCTCCTTGTAATGATTTGTGGAAAAAAATCCACATTTTGGTGAAGCAGCTTCTTCCTAACCATTTTTATACATTTTTACAAGGGGTGCCAATACTTGTGAAGGGCGCTGTATTTCTCTCTTCATTATTATATATCATTATTAAATATATTATTATTACTGCATTACACATTGTCTTTATGAAGATGGAATAGACGATATGTAGAGGTGCACAATATACTGGTTAATACTGCCAGCCAATATTTAAACTTCATAAATATGCTAATTCAGCAGCACCAGAGCTAAAGACACAACTACTGAAATAATGGAGATGATATTACATTGCACAACCAACCATTCCATATTGAAAGACAAGGGATTTTGTCGGCTCATTCACCACTTATAAGGGTTCCTGCCTGCGACATGTTTATAACTCATTATTTAATCTGCATCAATATTTTGTTTTCAGCAGCTTATAAAAAATATTTTGTCATTCTCTTAAATCAGTGTTTCCTAATGCGGATCTTGGGGACCCATAGCCGGTCCATGGTTTTGCTCCCTCCCAGCTCTCAGTAGGGAGAAAAAATATGGACATTCTGGCAGGGAGTTTGGAGGGAGCAAAGATGTGGATCGACTGTGGGTCCCTGAGGACCGGATTGGGAAACACTGTGCTAATCGGTGCCAATTAGGCTCGGCGGGTTTTACAGATAGCCGGCTCACTCTAATGAATATTCACATTGGCATTGTAACTGACAGCAAGAAAGTGCTACTACAATTTGATGCATCCAGGAGGCTAAGACTTCACTGAGAGGGACATCCACCCATTTTGGTAATCTCTTCCTGGTTCCCACTCATTATATAACTAACAATTCAACTGGAAGTACTTCCAGGTAGTGTGACAGGTCAGAGAGGTTCACAGTTCGAGTGACCATGTAGCCGTGGTTCCCCCTACAGGACAGGAGAAGGCGTAGCAATTCCCAACCAGAATCATTATGCAACTCACATTTCCAGGTATATAGTTCATACCTCAAAACATTTCATTTGTTTGTTGTATTCAGAGAGAATTCTGGGAGCAGAGAATTACTGGGAGCAGAGAATTCTGGGAGCACAGTATTACTGGGAACACAGTAATTTACTCATTTTATTCCGAGGACACACAAACCTGCACATAAAACCAGGTCACCTGACTCTCCCTGGGACAATCATAGGCCGGCCACACACAACCCCCACTCCACACATACAATCTAAATAACAAAACAGGAAATTACATATTGCATCAAAAATATGCAACACAATGGCATGCAGCTATCCGTTTGACACCTGGCTAGGCTTTAAGTACTCGCCGTTCTGTCTGCAAACCATAACTTTTAAGTGAGAATCCACATATTATATTAAATATAAAACTAAATGAAAACAGAAGTTCGGATTTGCAGTCATGCATGTCATTCTAAAAATAGATAAACTTAGATTTAAATTTTAGCTAACATTCTTTAACTCTAAAATTATAAACAAAAGTGCACAGAATGTAAAATCACATATTTAAGGGGTTTAATGTAGCTAATTACTGTAATCTTATAATATTCACTTTAAGATCTAAGGGGTGGAACTGTAACACCAGGTGACTCCATTTAAAGCCTTTCATTGCAGTAATTCTGTACTTAGTGTACATGAACACAAAACACACTGTAAAAAGAATTTATAGACAATAAAAGAGACATTTATGGGCTTTATTTGGGATTTCATTATAAAAGGTAGCTAAGTTACTGCTGTGATTTGATAGAAAGTTAGGATGGATTCTCCATCCATCTCCCACATCTCCTCGTCAAGTGCAGGATCATGGGGCTGCTGGTGTTTGTTCTGAGAGACACAGAGCAAGGTGGGGGGGGAACGTCATAATAGGACACCCTCACTTCCTCGTGGTATCACACCACGGGCGATTTAAGGCACTTTACCACTGCACCAGGCACCACACTTTTGGTACTAAAAATTTGGTACTACATATTTCCCATTGATTTCTGGTCCAGTACTAGTACTGACATACCAAATCTGCTGGGGTTACTCCTTTGGTACTTTGCAGTGGAACTTATAAACATGTTTACTGTCAATTAGTTATGCAAAGAACCTGCGTTGCAAACACAAAATACAACCATCATCCTAAAAAGCATCGTTACAAACTCAGGTAAAAAAGTATTAACAATGGATGTATAGACAAATCAAGAGACCCAAACCGGTTCAGGCATCAGTACCATTTTAAAAGTATTATTTTAGCACTGGTGTCAGAAAAAATCCAAACGATACCCAAGCCTAGTTACCAGGCAACTGCAGCAGGTGACTGTGTGATATATGGGACCTTCCCCCAGCCTATGATCACACCAATGCACGGATTCCTTCCTAATTGATTTTTAATCCCCTAATAGAGAGTGAATCACAGGAGCGTGACCTGCATCAATGCCACTGCTACAGCAGGAGAATCAAAGGGTGAGCAGGCGTGTGTGCGGGAGAGAATGAGGGGGGTGTGAATTGCCAGTCACACCTGAAGTGTAACATTTTACAGAGAATATAATGTGGTTTCTAAGGGAAATATTTAAATATGCCCCTTCCAGGTCTGCAGAAGAGTGATGTCAATGAGCAGCGTGGTTCCTCCACCTTCCCCAGGTCGGGGTCTGCTCCACAACACAGGGAGCTTGCTGAGAGAATCTATTTAGTTTTAATGTACCCAGACACATTGGGAAACCCTCTTCTAAAGCCACGTCCACCATGGACATGGACATCAAGCCTACTGCCGGGAGTTAAGACCAAATTCTTTTGTATGCTATCTGTACAGTCTCCTTTTGAATAAAAAAAACAAAACATTCAACAGCATGATAACATCAACAGAATCCAAACTCATGCAAACGCAAGTTTCCAGCTAACCACGGTAATTATGAAGTGGGGAACAAGGAGGAGGGGAAAACATGGAGAGTAATCTTTCAAGTTCCTCTCGTCGTCGCTGACACAGGTGGACCTCGGGGGCTACGGTACCTGAAGGCACTATAGCCTTAGTCTGAATATTCATATCTTCCAGCTGATTGTCCATACACTTGAAAAAGATCTTACTAATTTGTATTATATTCCATAATGGCAGGGAGGTTTTAAAGCGTGGGTCCAGCGTGGGTCCAGCATTTGAGATGGCAATCGGTTGACAGATATCATAATGAATAAAAAATGGTGGTGTACCTTTAATAATTGATTAGAATGCCACTGACATGGCACACCTTAAATGCCAAAGCCTATCCATGGCAAAATCAAAGTTAGCCTCCCTGTCTGAGTGCTTTTGAAAACAATCAATGCTTCAAGCAGCCTCTTACAGGCATATAATCACCTTTCCGTTTGATATGGTACTGCAGGCTTAGCAGTCTGGTTTGCTGAGATTGGCATTCAGCTGGATGTTTTTAACCTTTGCTGCTGATTCCTCTGCTCAGTCCTAAATGATGCTCGTAGTTAACCAGGAATCGTCCGAAGGATTTAGCCTTGGTAGATCTACTGGTTCTGGCCAGACAGAGGCTCAGATAGTTCCTGGGGATAAGATTTCTTTGGGTCTCCAGGATCTCCATATTCCCATCTAAAAAGGGGAGTGGAGGTTGATG
The DNA here is from genome assembly GCA_019775915.2 of Cyphomyrus plagiostoma. Lineage (NCBI taxonomy): Eukaryota > Metazoa > Chordata > Actinopteri > Osteoglossiformes > Mormyridae > Cyphomyrus > Cyphomyrus plagiostoma. The sequence goes on from JABFEA020000046.1 coordinate 17,735,060, forward strand.
AAGCCAGTAAGTGAGAGACATGATCTGATATTCACTTTGATACAGACACAGACTGTGCAGTCCATCAAGACAAATGCAAGCAAGCTGCGATGGTTTCCCATAATGCATTAGCCCCACATTCCACAAAATGTTACTAACTGAGCTGTAAACTAAGTAGAAAGCTTTTCTGGTGTAAATCTTGAGTTTTTCATTGACTGCTTTCCCTACTAGAGAGAACAGTTTAGAAAAAAAAACATGCTTAAAATAATGCCTAAACTTTACGGCCTTTGCTTTCTGAGGCTCTTCTCCGTATGAGGGAGTTGTGAGGTTAGGTTGGTGACAGACACACGGCCTCCAGCTAGAAGCAGCTATCACCCACACTAGTGTGTGGGGCAACAGGGACAGGCTGGGTGCGAGATGTTTTAAAATATCCCTCGTCCTTTAAACAAACAGGCACGTCCCTGTTACCGGAGGAAAGGCTTGGGGTCATCAAAGGTAAATCCCTCGCTGCGGTTTGACGGTAGCAGCTGATGCTGCGGCCAGTAATTCGCACGGCAGCCTCGTATTCGCGGCAGCCTAAAACACTGTACGGGCCACAGATGGTCACCAAGGTCAGCTTGTGGAAATGGAGAGGGGACAATTCACCTACCTAATTGTGTTTACAAATGCACCAATTGTCTCGATCGGCTCCCTGCGGTCGATTTAATGCTACTCGGTGAATTTTTAAAACTCTGCTATTTGCATCGGCTTTCATCATTGTGTTTTGTTATTCCTCCTCTCACCTAATAGGCAGCATCCCACTGCATCTCCATGACAGACTCTCTCCTTAAAGTGACATGACACCAATTTCGCAAAAATCCGCCCTGACAGTATCTGTGAAGCTCATTTTCGGTGCCGGCACATCTGCTATCTCCAAACGGGGTTTGGTGTACCTATATCCTTCTGTTTATCCCTGGCTTCACGGCATCTGTGGAGAAATTTCTGCATTAACTTTTCATTAATTTAACTTAGTAACACATTTACAGTGTCCTCTTTCCTATTGGATCATAAATGGCCTACAGGAGCTGACGTGAGATAGTAAGGAAAGCCGGTTGTTATGTGTAGTGCAAGGTAGCTTTAACTAATTGTAAGACTCCTGTTTTGCTTCAGACTTCTCATCTGTGCATCTGGTCCCTGTTGTTACCCTGGTTTCCCCTGTTCTGCCACAAATGCTGTGTACGTGGCGTGAAAACAAGAAGACCTGCAGGCAGAAATGTTTTATTTGTGTTTCCCGCAGCAATTACAGCACAGCGCAAACTCAGGCAGCTCCTAAGCGATTTTTTAGGACCCCTTAGCTGCCCTACAGATGCCTAGATTGGACTCTCTCAGGTAGAGTCAGTGGGCTAAACAAGGAATATATGAAATAAAATAAAGCACAATGAAATAAAACGGCATAAACCAGCACAATTATGGTCTGCTAAATAAAACCTATAAAAGATACTATAATTAAAATAGTACAGTAAGGGGGATGTTCCATTGTTTGCCACAATAAAACCACAATAGGTCCCACACCGAAATGGCCTCCTATTGTACCCAGGCCCAGGCCCAGGAGAAAGTTACTTGAACCACATAAATTTGCTCACCATCCGAAATGTGGCAATTCTTATACCCATTTTATAAAAATGTACAACTGCATTTTTACCTATCCCCGTGACTCTGATTAGAATAAACTGCTAGAAAAAGTATATATGGATTATTACCCCTAATTTTGTCCGGCATTGAAATATATTATTTTTTATTCCCAGAACTGACCAGATATATCTTACGAAAGGTGTTTGTTTTCCTACGTATCTTTCCTGAACAATCTCTTAAGAAGTTGCTTAAGGGAGAGCTTCTTAAGTGCAACCATAACAGGTGCCGGAACAACTGATAGGTTGACATCCATGACTCGAGAATTGGTTATTCCCTCCATGCAGCAAATGCGTGACTGCTACATGAGATAAAGTGGTGTTCTTTATAAATATAACATTTCAGGAATAAATATAAAATATAGCATTTATCAGAGCTGGGGAAAGCCTAAAAATAAAATACAAAATTAACAAATTGAGTAATATTGTTACGTCCAGCTCCGTTCGAGCCTCCCGTGTGCCACGCCCATCTCGTTACCTGTTGTGATTGCCTAGTGTGTCCACCTGTGTGGCGCCGCCGCACGCCAGTCTTGTGCTTTGTCTGATGTATCTGCGTCTTTTCCGGCAGACGCGGCATAAACGTTGTTAGATGTCGGTGTGGATTATTAAAGTATTCGTTTTGCCCGTATCCCTGCCTGGACTCCCTCTCTCGCCGTCCTGTGCACCGCGCACCACAACAGTATGCCGCGTCTCCGAAGAAGCATGGAGCAGCAGACCAAGTCGGAGCAGCTTGGTCTGCTGCATGACTTCGTGTTCTGGCGGTACCAGCCTGAAGTGCGGTACAACCCGGAAGCCCTGGAGCTGGCCAACCGAGGTCTCGCCCTCCTACGGGAGGAACGCCCGGCTGGTCAGCAACCCCCGGTAACCAGAGTGTAACCCAGTTCCTAAAATCATCTCAGAAAAAAAAGAAGTAAAAGTAAAACATTTTATGTTCACTGTTTCTGTTCTTACTGTCCTTGTTTAATGAAAGTGAAACGAAATCTGTATATTTATTTAAACAAAAAAGGGACATA
>JABFEA020000046.1:17747593-17762293 GCA_019775915.2 Cyphomyrus plagiostoma
GTCCAAAGTTTCTGAGGGTGTTTTTTGACAAAAACTCGCAGAGTTATTTAAATGGTTTGGCGAAATCTCTATCAGATCCCCCCAGAGGGTTAATAAAAACCTTCTGTATTCAAAATAACAACTAATTATGTCTTTCTGTCACTAACAAACCCGAATCCGACAGATTTTTTCAATGTTTTTTTTTTTTAATTACCATAACTCTTGAACCGTTTGCGCAATAGAAAAAAATCCAACGGTTTCTGAAAGCAGAGAAGCTGTACTTTAGAGTGATATTAGTGTCATTATGGTACGGTCCACCGCACGCCTTCACTGCAGCCTGGGGAATCTGAATGTTGGTTGCCCGAGGAGAAAGTGAGTGAGTGGGAGCTCTGCAGATTAGTTATTTTATCGGACATTTTAAGTGAAAAAAATGGGACAATGGGACATACCCACAGCAGGTTTTATGACACTTCTACAGCTAATATAATCAAATATGTCCAGGCGACCTGTTTAGAATTTTAAGGTCATATCGTAAATGTATCAGCAACACTCTAGGATACATATCGTAACATTTTAGCATTGCGAAATATCGTACTGCGATATATCGTTACACCCCTAATAAGAACAGTTAATATGTTCAGCCCTCTACAAGCACCACACCATCCATCCATTTTCCAAGCCTAAGATAAATTAATGGGCACTTTAATTTCTTATTTTCATTCTTATGCACTTTATCTTAACGTTTTTGGTGTCCACTTGTTCAGCGTGTTAAAATGCAAAGACAATATGTTGAGTTATGTTGTTTTGGCTGAATTATTAATGTAATGTGATTCATTAAGACAACCCAGATTATACACGGCAACTTGCATTTCTATTTTTACATTTTCAGTGAACTGTAGAATATTGCAATATATCAGAATATTGCAATATATCAGAATATGTATAGTATCACAATATATGTATCGTATCGTGAGGTGCTTGCCAATACCCAGCCCTAGTTCACACCCCCCACTTCTTGTTCATCAATGTTAACTAATGTTATTGTAGACTATACTGCCTGTCCATTTTACCGGTTCATTCAATGTTTGTATGATGTAAAGCTGTTCACAGACATCACAAGGTTGGGAACCCCTTAGTGTAAAAAACCAAAACCAAATGGACAGCAGATGCTTGACAAGGTCAGAGGAGACTGGGAGGCTTGACACAAAGCTGTGGTGAGTGACGTCACATCCTGTCCTGTGGAGCATGGCAGACCACCCTGATGTCACAAAGAACTGCTATTATGTGTGTTTGAGGCCCTTTTAGCTGCAACAAATATGGTTACTAATGATCCTACATTGCAAATGAGTCACTGAGAGACCAGGGCCCGCATGTATAACCACGTGCGTAGAATTCACACTAAAACATGGCGTCTGGACAAAACTAGGAATGTGCGTAAGCAAGAAAAAATCCAGATGCATAAAACTTTGCACAGATCTATGCATATTCCTTTTATAAATCCCAACGAGTGTGAAACTTTACATATGAGAACAAGCCCACAGCCACTCCCCCGACCCGCCCATAATTATGTATATTTGCATATGTAAATCTGTATTAGCCACTCGCTTGACAACACAGGCGGTCGTGAAATTGCTGGTCTCACACCCTTTGAGCAACGAGCTGCAATGATCGGGGATGTCAGCGTGGGTGAGTTTCTCTCGTACCATACTTGTTTGAATAACTTGTGTGGTTATAAATAACACGTAGGGCGCAGATGTGGTGTTACTTTCGTTTATTCTTACAGACAATAGTACAAGAGGTGCCCCCAGTGCCAAGGACGAAACAGGCAGTGATGGTGCTGCTGTGCCTAGCATATCTTTGGGCGCTGGCTGCACACATTCTCATGCCTCAGAAACCGGGGGGCGACTATGAGGCCATGTGCTGACTGAGACTGTGCTGCAGTCACAAACCTCATCACATACCACCCCATTTTCAAGCTTGTGTACAATACTACTGTTTCTGAAAATGAATGAATCATGGATTTAGCCAGGCCATCTACTCACAACATTAATGCAGGGGCGTCATAAGCATTTTGAATGGGGGGGACACACTGGCTTAAAACTAACGAATAACTATGAAACTTGAGGGGGACACGTCCCTCTCAGATTTAATGGCGGCAATGCCCATGCATTAATGAGATGTTCAAATCACACATATTTTGTACATTAATAGAGTGAAAGTGCTTTCTATTTACATAAGCATAAGTAAGTGGACATAAGTAAATATCCATAAAGTACCAAAAAGCCAGCATTCAATAAAATGTTTCACCCATCATCTAAAGCCCTGGTGATGATTATGCATGCGCCATATAATTGCGAATACATTGCGACAATATCACAGCAGCCCTATGTTCAGGGCACTGAACAGGGCCTCAGAGGCCACATTGGAGCATGCCGTAGCAGGAGTGGGTGCTTTGAAATTCAAAGTAAATATATGCTGAATCCCACGAGCAGGAAATATAAGGGGAGTCAATGTAATAAAGAGGCTCCCACAGCTTCATCGGCCATGTACTATCATTAATAACCATACTTATGATGGCTAAATGAGCCTCAAACACTTAGGGAATTGGCTTAGTGTGACATCAGGACAGTCTGCAGTGCTCCGCTGGAAGATGTGAGGCTACGCTCACCTCAGCTTTTCATCACCTCCCATGCACCTCAGATGAAGGCCTTCCTCTCCAGTCTCTAAGCCTGACTTCCAACCTGCAGATGGTGCCGTGAGGAAAATGAACAGTGTGAGCATGTTCCAGATGCAAGGATTTTATGTTCATCATGAAATCAAAATGTTGGCTCTGCCAGCAATATGAAAAAATGGCATCTCTAAATTGCTCATAGTATGTGGGAAGGTGTGTGTATGTGCCCTGCGATGGACTCCATAGTGTCAGTCGGCCTAGTGCCCTGTGCTTTTTGGACAGGCTCCATGCTTACTGTGACCCTCTACTAGATAAGCAGTTACGGAAGATGAAAGGCTGATTAAAAGGTTAGAATTTCTTTTAAGTTGTTCCCAAAAAATTACCCTTGATTGTTGACTTTTGAGCACAATACTAGCTGATGCCGCAATGCACTCACTCATGCGGGCCACCAGCACCAGAAACATGCTAACTCAATTCCCCTAGACTCCAGCACTGATCACTGGACCAGAACCTCCAGCTGCCACCTGAACTCATTATTTCCAGAAATATCAAGCTTGCATCTTTTTCGTGAATAATTCCTCCCTGTATAATGTATCAGACTAAAACATATTTCCAGAGGACCACCAAGGTTAAAGTGCCAGTGTAGACTCCCCTCCATAAAAAAAAAAAAATATTTCAGCCTTAAAGGCAATGATTTCTATACATACAGTGACTACGGTTGTGTAGAACATGCTAAATCAGGGTTAGCTGCCTGGGTGGAAATACTGTTGTAAAAGATGGAAAAAGAGACCGGCTGACCTGTTGGGAGTGCCACTCAGATTCAGTATGTATGCCTTTAAAAAGAACTGATTAAGATGCATGGGAGGTGACGATTAAGTATTTACTTCAAAGACACATCATTACCTCCATATGGAGTTTCAAAAGGTCAGTGATTTTATGATACAATGGAAAAATAAAATTCAGGACAGGCAAAAAGTTAAAGGATATACTATTGTTTCCTGGAAACTCTTTATAAAACATATAAATATGGCAATAATACAAGTCATATTTCACTCACAATGTATTGCAATCATTGCATTTTAACACAACTGAACTAGTGGACACCAAACTCGTTGAGATAAAATGCATAAGAATGAAAATAAGAAATTAAAGTGCCCATTCAGTTATCTTAGGCTGGTGTGGTGTTTGTAGAGGACTGAACATATTAACTGTTCTTATAATGAAAATAAAACAGTATGATCAGAGGTAGGTGTTATGACCAAAAATATATATCACAGTATTTTTATATCAGTTTCACGGTATACGACTGTATTTTTATAAAAAGTATGATTCGGCGTTTACCACATTTTACAAGATTTTACTGGACACATTTTTGTTATATATTTTTGCATTGTTCCCACATTACTATATTACTTTATTAGCCATTGCGCCTATCCGCTACCTTAATGATAACATACGGCTAAAGTGTTTGTTGGCTAACTGCTTATAGATAAATGGGTAATGTTAAGGTGTGCGCTGGCCAAGTTAACATTTTTGATAAGAGTTTAATAGCTCAGTGTTGCTGGAATGCGAGCTTTACTGACCTTGCGAAATTTCTTATAAAGACCAGGATGTCGGTCTTTAAGATGCTTTGCCAGGTTCAACATACTACTTGACTTTGTTGCCACATCTTCGTAGCACTGTTTGCTTAGAGGCTTATTGACATCCTTAGCCTTTCCAGGCTCCTCTGCAAAATAATTCCAAACGGCACTTTTAAAAAAGAATAAAGCAGCTTGCGAAGTACCTTCAACTGCAGCATATCCCATGATCGGCCAAGTCTGTAGGCCTATGTGTATTAGTGATGGCCGATTCGCTAACAAATCGTTCAGATATATTTAGCATAAACACTGCTAGAAAGCCAGATGAGATAAACAGGTGAGCCATAATTTAAACTAAACTGGAAGTGGAAGTAAAATTAATATCCCTAGCTAGTTTTGCGTTAGTCTACTATATTGACATAAACCAGCAGTGCCAGAAATCGTTCATTTAACCACATATACTAACCAGACGTGTGGTTAATGTTTATGCTATCGCTTGTGTATATAAAGCTTATTGTCATATGTATCATAAGGTAATGACAAACCTGCGAATCCAGCATTTGCGCTTGCTACACCCCGGCACACGCCTCCTCTTTTACCCCGACCTGCAGAACTGCCGTAAACGTGGGAATGGCTCGCGTTGTGAATCTACGGTCGATTAATTTTCCTCAAGGACCCGGATGTCTGTCACACTAGATTGAATTTCAAGACTGAATTTTTCGAGGTAGGATAAATGCTATCTCGAGTTACTATAATTCAGATTCAGTTTTGTAATGTGGATAACTGCAGATTCAAATATATATATATATATAATTCAGTTTCTAGTGGCACAAATATCAGCCCATAGCTCCGCTCCGCTCACATGTTCTAATATAAACACAGACCGCTCGATCTTTACGTATCCCTAAGAATGCTTACGCACTCACTCACAGCAATTTGTAAAAATAACCTAATAGTAATTAATTTCCAAACGGGAGGAAAATGCAACAAGACCTTACATCAGGGATGTAATACATTAGAGGGCCAAAAAACCAAATTTGCTCCAAGCGGAGGGCCGGACTGGTTCAATGTTTATTAAAACATATTAAAATGATTGCACATAACCTATTGAACCAAGACCTAACACAGTGTACTGTATTTTATTTAATAATTAATTAAATGAACAATCCAACATTTTTGTTTGGCTCTGTCACTAATTTCAAGTGAGAACATTTTTCAACAGTTTCACAGACAAAAACAAACTTCCTTCAAAGAAGAGTGAGTTCGCGGGCTACCTTTGCATTGTAGGAAATGGAGTATTGGTGTGTGCAAAACAGCAGCAGGCGGCTGTGGCCTGCGGGCCGATTCTAATATTAATCAAATATCATCCCGCGGGCCATAGATAATTCATTTGCAGGCCGAATGTGGCACCTCTGCCTTACATTGTTTATTGCCTCTTTTCCTTATCCGTCCACAAATAGAAGGACACAACTCGGGTGCCAATTAATGCGTTTCCACAGCCGTAGGGTTGACGATAATTTTTAGTTATTTTATATAATGATCGGAAGTGTGCTGTCAATAGCCTGGGTGAATTGACGTTTTTTGTGTAATTAGATACTGTTCGCATGGCTAACTCTACAATATTTTATTGGCTATAGCCCAAGGAAAGTCTTCAGTGTTTTCAGAAGCAGGAGAGTTTGTCTTCTTAAATGTCATCTTATGATTTTCAGTGTTAACCTGCTGCCATAAACAATCCAAGCTAACAGGCATGAAATGCAAGCAGTTTGAACCAATGATATTTTCCCTCCACAATTACGGTCTGTGGGTGTGAACAATTTCCCGTTTAATTTTTCTGCTGTAATTCTGACATAAGGGGTGACTTGGATTGCCATAAAAACAATTTGTATTAAAACTAACCACGGCCGATAAACTTTCAAATCAAAGATTAGATTCTGATGAAAATGGTTGTACTATTGTGTATATATGGTTATATATTGTAAATCACTAACTGACAAAATAAATAATTTAATGGACCATACTGCAATTGTTAATTGGTTGTCATTGAAATATGTCTGCAAACAGGTGTCCTATAGTATGTGTCCCAATATCAAATATGAGAAATCGACAATGTTATTTACACAGACTGGTAGGATATACTTACAGCCCAGTCCTGAACCTAGTGGAGAGAAAGAGAGAAACACTCCAAGCAAGGACATTCATACTGTCATCTAACAGGAGACAAGGCTCTGACAAGTGCATTGTCATTTTCCTTAGCGGAAAGCAGACGGGATCCGCGGAGGCTGTGAGTGTTGTGAACAAAGCAGGAAGCTAAACCGGATTGGAGGGAAAACCTTTGCGGGATATAATTATTGTTATGTCGGTCTCAGAGAGGACCACTTGCCGTGTTTGAAATTGAATTTGGTGCTTAGAGGCAGAGTTAGATTAATGTTCCTGCCTGCTTCACGTATAGCCAGGAAGTAACAGAGCTCACATTAATAAGTAAAGTAGCTACTAGCACAAGGAGTGGTGACCAGGTGCCACAGAGCCCAGACCTATACATCTACCAAAGATCTGCAGAAAAGCTCCTTTACCACAGAGCCAGAATAGCCAGAAGATGACAGCTCCCCATGGACCCATGGGGGAGGTGACAAGAGCCAGTGAAACTGAGCCAACTGAAGACCAGGGGAGTTTTCCCACAATGCACTGCATCCTATAGATAAATTTGTTTCATGTCACCTGTTCACCATCTTAATAAAACTCATGGGAGATTTATTGCCTTTGACAAATACACCTCTATCCTAGCACACATGATTGACACATGATAATGAAACATAAATTTTGTTTTAAGGGCACGCATCACTGGTAGCATGACAAAAACCACTTGTAAAAAACGCACAGTCTCCAGTATTCATTCTTTATCGTGCATCTATCTTCCATGAGCACTTGCTTGTACAGGGTCTCAGTGAGCCTATCCCAGGATGCACAGGCTGTGTGGTGGAACTGACAGGACGCCATTCCACCCCAAAGCTGATACGCACACACTACACGTAAAACAAACCAGGCTCAGGATTCAAACCATCAACCCTAGGAGTGTGAGACCGCAGTTAGCCATGCTACCCCCTTAAATTCCTAATTTCATTCGCACTGCTAACTGTGACATGCTGTCTTATTAGTAGCTTAACATTCATTCTTTCTTTCTTTCTTTCCATTCCTTCATCAATCCATCCATCTATCTAAGGACTGTCACACACAAAGCTGGAGCTCATTAGAGTGTAATATTTGTCACACCCTTCCTCACCACTTAGCACAAACACAGGAGCTGTACACACAAACTGCCTGTTTAAAACTACATATTTATTTTTCATATTTGCTTTTATGTTGTTTACAATGTTAGTGTTCTGTCCATCGTCTGCACTTTATTTTGGAATGACCTGTTTTGCTGTTCTGTCTTAAATCAGCGTTTTCCAATGTTATTCTTTTATCATTGTTTAAACATTGTTGCACAAGAAGAGGTGTCAACAAAATGTTAGTATACTGCAGCATAGTGACAATGAAGCTCTTATCTCTATGGGATGCTGGTTCAAATCCCGTGGTTGACAGAGTGATGTCACTGTTGAGCCCCTGAGCAAGGCTTAACCCTCAATAGCTCCAGGGACTGTCTGACCCTGTTTTCTCAAGATGTATGTTACTTTGATAAGAATGCCTGGTAAATAAATTTAAAAAGTAAAATCTATCAGTGCAATTCCTAATAAACACAAATTGCTACAGACCCCAGGGAGGCCTTGATTTTCTAACACAGGGAGGATGATCCTTTCTTATAGCGTGGAAGGACAGGCAGATCACGCCATAGAGAATCACCAGGTAGACGCCTTCTCCATTACAATGGGTTAACAGGTTGTTTATGTAATCCTTACCTCTGTTCTACTTCCATGTTTATTTTAGCTACACCTCATTTAATCTTGTCATTCACCAATTTAATTATGAGGAACTGAAGCTATCTGATGAAGATTAGACTAATTATGGAAACTGCTTTGTGTATTTTAAGCTGCTTAATGCGGCGTACACAGGCTTTTCCCATTCCTGCCCTATCTGTCATGGTTCAACTGCAAAGATGTGTTTGGACTGTTTTCCACAGTTTCTGAAACAGTAAAATAAAAATCACTTTACTATTTCGGACCATACAGATGCCAAAAAAGCCCACGGAGTATCACGGTTTGGTCCAAATGCAGAAAAATAGCTATGCCCATGGTGCATGGAGTAATCCTTATTCTTCATGTAGTGTCTGTGATCATCATGAATCACCCAAGACACTTTACATAACATGTCTTTTTCAGTCTGTATTTTTTATTTCTCCATGTATGTCCTTGAAATGTGTCCTGTCTGGACCCAAAGAACCTGAAGATTTGACTACCAACATTCATTTGGTAGCGGTGCACGAGGCTCTGTTCAGTTGTCCCCACCCTTATCCATTTCCAGCCGCTGTCCATGTCCAGTAATCACCTTAACTGGGGATGACTGCTAGCTTTGCGGAATTGGCATGCATAAGAATCTGCAGCAAACCATTAATACTAACGAAGCCACTGCAACACTGGAGTACAGAGCTGTGAGAAAGTCCTCAAAAAGTTACAGCTCCTCCCAGACCCCCACCTCTGCATACTCATCTCTGTTTGCGGACAGGGGATGGGTGGGTGTCATTGTATAAACCTTGTATTTTACGGCAGCGTACTTGCATGCTTATTCTGTTCAAGTATGACATTTATAATGAAATGGAAAGAACCATTGTTTCCCTTCCCAGTTGATGAATAGGACAACTGATCTTAATCTTATTGTCTAATATTTAACAGTAAATGTCCAGTAACCATTCCATTTGTCATGTTGCATTCCCTCTGCTGGCATATTATTTTACTATGTTTGTCATGATTCAGCATGGTCAGCGATGAGCCCAATGCGACTTACTGACAACAAAGGGATTTTTATTACAGAATACAAAACAGAACTGAAATAAAAAGGAGCACGAGAGGACTGAAGACAAGCTGGAAGGTCACAAAAACTTAAACTAGGCTCAAGGAAATACAAGCAAGAAAAAGCTACATGAAGCACATTTACTGTAAGTAACACACAGGAAGAAAACACACAGCACTAACAATACTCACAGTGACTGACAGGAACAGGGCATGAGCAGGCAATTAGATACGCAGGACACGGTTTCAAGAAGGTACAAGTGTGGGGCAAATACTGCTATGCACAGGTGAAGATAGTTACAATCAATCAATCAAATTAGAGATTATAGCTATACTGGAGACACAGGGAATACAGGTAAAACAAGACATAATTACAAAACGAGATGCAAAGAGTAACAACTATCAAATGTCCAAAATAAGGAGTTATACAGAAATACAAAGAAACATAATTAACAACGATTACACAGACTAAGGCACAGAATATAAAACAACTTGAGGCCTCAAGCCCACAGCAGAGGAGATGCTCAGTTTGCGAGAAGCCCGCACAGCCCAGGGAGCAGGGGACCACACTAGGAACAAAATAATGCTAACCCTGAGAACATCGAGAAAGTGGGATGACCAACGACACCTACTGGCCAAATGGGGAAATAATGTACAGAATGGCATATGACAGGAACTGTCATGTTTGATGAAGACTTGGATTATTATTCAGCTTTTATGATATTGATGTTTATTGTACTGCTTTTTCAAAGTGCATTCTTACTAAAAAAGCTAAGTTTATTGTCAATACATGTCTTTAAACAAACAGTATTATTACTTATTAATTATGCTTAGCATGAATAAATACAACATTTTACAGAAGTTATATTCCATCTGCAGGAGCCTTGGAAATTGTCATCATAGGCAGGTACTGTATATCCATGCCTGCAAATTGCCGGTGACTGTGTTAAAATCCCACCTAGTGCTTTTTGCTTTACCAGTTCAGCTTGTGGTATCCTGGCCAATATACTCTCTATTAACCACCCCCCCATTGAAAAGAAATGTCTAAAATAATTTGAATGCTTTTTGGTTAAGATAAATGGCCATATTTTTGTTCAGTGTCGCCTCCATTAAATTCTGCAAATATGACCTTTCTTTTATATTATCTTTCTCCCGGAATGACATTGGATGGGTACCAAACAGAAAGAAGAACCACCACGCGAGTAAAAATCAATCTATTTTCTGTATCACTTTGTTTTTTCCCATATTTGCAGACTAATCAACTGCCACCGAGAAAATTAAATGTTTTTTCAGTCAATGAAATATCATTCTACAAAACTGAACTCGGATCATAGATTTTAATAACCCAGTATTGCTGCTTCAATTTCTTTATGATTAATGACATTTGCATTCAATAACATATAAGTCGTGTGTCCTGCCCTCTTTTGAACTGACGGTAATAATTATTTGCATCTATATTATTCTCAGTGCTTGTCATTCCAAATTAGTTGATTTTAATCTTAGCCTTCAGTATATTATCTGCCAAACACTTTGGTTTCATCTATACCTACAAGAATCTCAAAGGCTGGGGAAATAGTCTAACTCAGGTCGAGGAAGAGAAAAACTTTAATGTCAGATCCCATAAAAATCTATTTAAAGGACATTGACTGGACGTCTCTGATGAATGACCCGCAACAGATCCAGCAGAGTTACTTTTCAACGTGAACTTCAGGGAGTCCATTAAAACACTGTTTTCAAAAAGACCCTTTTTAAATGGAGTATCTTTTCTCCGCACATTTTTTCAAGCTCTGTTGAATCTGAAGCCCATGTGGAAATTGTCTTGTTAAAAGGAATGCTGCATTCATCTTCCTTTGTGCAGATTCGCTCATTGAAACTAAGCATAAAACTTCATCGCAATACTGTAGCTTGACTCTACCAAGATTTTCACGAGATATAAAGCACATCTATATTAATATGGTGTCGTGTTCTTGATTCTTTTTGCAGGCACATGGAGTTCGGATCCTGCAGAAAAAAGTGAAAAATAAGCTTATGCTGCTAGCTGGTTTTCGCTGTTTTTTGTTGTTCTAAGATGGTCTTAGATGGTCATGCTGGTCTTTGATGGTTCAGATGGGTGAGTCAGCATCTGGTCATGCTGGTGTGGCCAGCTAACCCTGCTAGAATGACCATCATAAATTGGTATGACCGGCTTAAGTTTAAGCTGGTCATGCTGTGTTATTCAGCAGGGGAGTGACAGGCTTGGGGAATACTTACAGGTTTGCTGTACACTCACATCCCCACCTACAGGTTGGTCACAGTCAAATTCTGATTTTGTCCCCTGGGTTTCCTGGGATAAGGTTCCAGGGCTCACCATTGCACTACTGGACAAGCAGTAATGGAAAATTAATGGACGGATGGTGGGTAAAATAAGGTTGCCATGGCAACATGGTGTTTACATATCCTCTAAGAAGTATTTAAATACAGCATCCATCAGTAGCATAGGTTGCCAATTCTACCGACATCAAAGTCCGACCGACCTTTTTTATAATAAGATATGCAGTGCAGATGTGTCCTGCTGAACTTCTGGTTCTAAAGCGTAGCTTATGCTGCATTGCAAACGACGGAGTCCAGGCAGCCAGAGCTGTCACATGTGGATGTGGCCCCCTCTGCCTCCCTCATCAGTGGCCTGAGATGCGTCATTATCAGGCACCTGCAGCTGCCGTTCCACACCTGGCCTCCTGCACTCCTAGCTCAGGCAGACATGATCACCTTCCGCACATTCGCTTGGTGGCAGGTGCCCAGCTTCTACCAACTAGCCCCATTGACCAGGAACACCTGTGCATTTACGCTTTCCGGACTGGCACAGATTGGCTCCGTGTGTGTGTGTGTGTGTGTGTGTGTGTATAGAGTTTACATCTCCTCTCCAAATTTGTGTGCATGTCCTCTCAGGGTTAGTTATGGGTCTGTGCCTTATGGTGGAGTGGTTTCCTATTGAGGGTGCTATTTTCCACAAGGCTCTGGTGGATTCGTGGTCCTGGAGGAAGGATAGTCTCCAGCAGCCTCGCCACATCCACCAGAGGTTCATACAAACCTCAGACCTCATCTCCATTCCTATATACATGCTATATTTGGAGGCAGAGCTCCTGTTCGCACACTAAGCTCGCCACACGTCCACATTTGCCTACTGACCTTCCATACTCCATAACCATCTCTTCACTCCTCCGCTGCTCCTCTCTCCAGTTATTTTCTCTTCATATTATTGGCACTGATGTTCTCGGTTCAGTCCATTGCAGTGACCCATTTCGCTACACCTCTGGTTTTGCTTCTACTGAGCGAAAATGAAAATAAAGAAGATCTCCTCAGCAAAACTGCAGTGAATGCATCGAGGACTCTGCAGCACGTATCTCCCTTCATAGCTATCATCTATTACTTAGATGCACACTGAATATAGAATTTATGGATCTAATGTTTGACTTCAGGGAGGAAAAACTAATATAATTCATGTCCAGCACCTACAGTCAGCCACAATGACGTTATTTGCAATTATAGGTATAATCTCTGCATCTTCTGGGGACTTGAAATCCAGTGGAAGACGTATCATTTATAAGAAATTCTTCTTAATCCCCACCAAACATATTTCATATGGCCTTTCTGCAAAGAACTTTTTTTATTACATATTTGAAACATCTTATTGTTTCCTATTAGATACAATAAGCAGGATGAGCAGGTTTTGTCAGAAAATGAAGCTGGTGAGTAGATATCTATGAATAATTTCCCTGCAGCCTCTTCAGGAATGTGCTGATGGCAGACACACTCTGTTTATTCCTGGTCTTCTATATCTTTAATTAATTCACATTTCTAGTTGGTTCTGTGCTCCCAGTGAAAGCCAAAGGGTATCTCAACGGCCTAGTCAGCATAGGCCTTTCCTACAGCGCACACTGCAGCTTCTATCTCAGATCCTCATCCTGGGCTGAGCTCCACCAATGCAACGTCCACATCTGGAGATTTTCGGGGGGGTGTTACGCAGCTGGAATGAACGGCACGTCACCATCTCCCACGGATGGGCCGCTCGCCTGCCAGCAGACACTTATCCAAGCCGGGAGACGCAAGCGTCCAATTGGCAAGGAGAGATTTTCAGTGACGAGCAGCCATTGGCCGGCAGTTATATGTCTGGGTGGGACGCGTACATTTTGCAGCTTTTGAACCCACGGTAGGAGACCTTCTGGAAATCTCCCTGTAGGAGGTGCTGAGCAGGAATAAGATTTTTACAGAAATAAGAGATGCAGAGATGAGTGCAAAAGTAAATATGCTGTATTTATAATGAAGATACATATACATATTTGGAATCAATGAAAATCTACTCAGCCTGCCTGAGTGCTCATATTGCATATCGGGGATTGTGAGCCAAATGCCAAGGAAACGGACAACAAATCAATACCTTGAAGATTATCTCTGAGTCTAATAGTAACAGCCCTTTCTGAATATATGTTCATATTTAACTGATTTCATAGCTGCAGTTAGGAGTATACGCTACGTTTATTTAGCAGATGCTTTTGTTCAAAGTGACATATAAGTTAGACAGCAGGGTCAGACAGTATCCCTGGGGCAACTGGGGTTAATGGTGGCATCAAGGGTAACATCACTTGAACCAGTAACCCTCCAATCACTAGCACAAAGCCCTAACCCACACAGCTACACAGCTTCCTATTATCATATTATAAGAAGTCGTTGATTTTACATTTAATAAAAAGTGGTCACTGCGATTTTGTAATGTTTGAAATGATCTTCAATTTGTATATGGAAAGTTTGTCCCATAGGTGATGTATAGTCTCAGGTGTCCCATATGCAAGTTAGATGTTAGTCATCCCCTTCCAGCATTGTGATCTTTCTTAATTAGATTTTCTTCTTCTCTTCCTTTCTGCCCCTTGCACTTCCGTGGCGAGTGAAACACACAATGAACCGCACATGCAGATGAAAGGAGTCGCTTTCGCTCGTTTCCCTTCACTGGCATGAAACTTCGCTCGCAAAATCCACAATCTGGGGGTCATCCCTGTGGCGCCTTGATCAGCATCCATTAGCACGGCGGATGTGATTCAGCACCTGTTCATCCATTCGCTTTCTGTAACCACTTGTCCTATTCAGAGTCATGGAGTGTCTGAAGTCTGAAGCTAATGGCGTAAGGCAGGGAACAAGCCAGAATGGGTCGCCGATCCATCACAGGGCACATACTCATATGTGATCATAGGGCACATACTCACACATGCACAACTATGGTTAATTTGGTAACCACACCTTAGCATATTTTAAGACATTTCATAATATTTTGAAAGACTGTATGTTTAACAGTACACAAAATGGCAAATACTGTGCGCAGATACATTTTGAAATGCTCTGCACAGCTATTTATTAATGTGATTTTTATATATCACTCCACATGCCCACACAGGCAGGGCCGTACCACCGTACTGTTTTAACCAGGGACGGTCACTCAGCCATTCCGGCGCCTTGGTTCTTTGATGTGATTTGGGGGGGGGGGGGGGGGGGGGGGGGGGGGGGG
>JABFEA020000046.1:17762462-17783815 GCA_019775915.2 Cyphomyrus plagiostoma
GCCCCCCCGGGGGGGGGTGGGGGGGGGGGGCCGGGGGGGGGGGGGCACGGGACTGTGAAAGCACTGCCACCTTTCAGGTTTAACCATGTACTTTAAGGTATTCCCTATAATCATGTGATCCCCCCCCCGATCCACTTACTGGGGGTTCATGGGTCCTCATGTTCATCATGTGGCTGAAAAAGGAAGGATATCGGAAAAAGGTCAGGAGTAACTTGACACGAGGATCATTCTTAATTACCCGTGAATTAAGATACTACGTTTTCAGTGCTTTTCTGCTGAAACAGACATGCTGGGCGATGCCTCCCCTGGACGGAAAGCAGCGGTCAGGGGCGAGGAGATCCTGCAGCTTGAGCCTAACCTGAGGATTGGACGGACGATGAAGAGGCCGACGATGATGGGGATGTGTGGGTGTCTCATGGCTGCATATTGAATTACTGTCAGCCGACGTAATTTCCAGCGTCTCTCAAACCTACAATATTAAACAATGGCACCAAAAATTTAGACGCAGGTTTTTAAGCTCTGATGATGCCCACAGAAGCTTCAGAGCTTCTGCAAATGTACAATGTGATGGATGAACCCTTGAAAGTGGAAAGCCAGGCAGAGATTATTTATCGATTAAATATCAGGGTCCGGAAAGACGGTGAGTCTCTTAAAGATGACCTCGGAGTCATGATCATTCATCTGTGTTGCGCTGGGTCTCACCGGCCTCACAGCACGTATGTCTCCAGGTAGATTACACTCCCATAATGCAGTGGCGTGTGCAGCTGACTTCCTCTGACCCTCGTCATGTCAGTCGGCTACCCATAATGCCATGTGTGGCACTTTCTTCCTTAGTGAGCCTCCCCAAATTGGGTGTGTGCCCACAATCAGGAGCAAACTACTTTTTCTGGGCGCCCAACACTGACCTGGGTAGGTAAGCCCCCCCCCCCCTTGTTTTTTGTTTTTTTTTGGAACCAAAACAAAAACGAAACATCAGTAATATGCTGATCAACTGGTTGAGGTGCCAGCAGTAACACTTACCGATCAGGGTGGGGGCAGGACAGCCGTCAGAAACATTTGCTGGTTTGGGGAAAGGGGGGGTTTCACACCGGTGGATGGATCAGCGGCACAGTGGAAGCGTTCTCTCTCTTCGCCGTGGCCTTAGGCTGTAGCCCAGGATGGCCTTACACCAGCCTGAGGTTAGTCTTGAGTTTTTGCACAACACATTATTTTATTTGTGTTCTCTCCGCGTCTGTTTGCAGTTCGTCCACCACTCTAGTGAGATAGTATCAAATATACAGGACTTGAGCGTTAGTCTTCCGTTTTTGTGCTGTTTTCTTCTTCCGTTTGGTTACTTTGAGCCGCCTAGCATGGTAGTGAAACGACCAGTAGCCTAGTGCCGCACTCCAGTGTGAGAATAAAGCTGGTGTGGGTGAAGTTTCTAAGTCGGGATAGTCCATTACATCCGGGGGGTAAATTTGTCTTTCCTGAAAATTGTTGCTAAAAATCCAAAAAACAGACATGTTGCATGATTATACCTTCTCATATCCATAAATGTGACTTCTGTATATTCTGTATTTAAGTTGCCCCTAGTTTTTGGGGGGGCCCAAGGTGGCTGCCTATACTTTGCCTTCCCAAGGTCAAGTGTGTACCCATAATTCACCTGTCAGTGGCGCTGGCTTCCCCAGTGAGTCTGCTTAGGGTCAGGAGTGTACCCATAATGCAGCTGTGGGTGGCACTGGCTTCCTCAGTAAAACTCCCAAGGTCAGATGTGTACCCATAATGCACCTGTGGGGGGCACTGGCTTCCCCATTGAACCTCCCAAGGTCAGGTGTGTACCCATAAGACAGCAGCATGTGGCGTCTGTATTGAACATACTGGCCAGTTACATTCTTACTTCTTACACTTGCAACTGGGTCGTGCTTACAAAACATTCAGGACTGAATATTTTTATTAGTGACATGAATGCAGTGGTGCACCAAAAGTGAATCGAGATTGCTGCTTCTGCGGACTGTGCAATAAATAAAGTTCAAGGATAACAAAATAAGAATAGTTAAAATCAATATTAAAATATAGTACTTATATATAAAAAAAGTAATGATAAAAAGTTATAAGGAAGTGAAAGAAATAATAAAGACTAAATAAATGATGCCGCAACAAGGTCTGGTCTCAGCTGTGCCATTTGCTTATAAATCCTGGTGAAACACCGATTCTTTCTGAACACTTACTTTGATCATATAGCCACTTCCATCATTTGCCCAGTGAAGCTCTTGCTTATGCAGAGATGTAAATTTCAGGCCCAGAAAGTAAAAATCAAGATTTTGTTTCAACCAACCAGTTGAGTATAAAGTGTATTAAGATCTTTATACTCAATTGGTCAGTTGAAACACAATTTTGATTTTAGTTTCTGGGCCTGAAATTTACATCTCTGGGGTTAAAAATTGTAAAAATTGTACTAAGAAAGTATCTAAAATGCTGCCTCCATGCTCTGTACTTCTTTGTGTGAAATCCCACCAGTAAGGGCTATCATGAAGTCAAACACAAATCCTTCAAGGAAAACAGCCCTTGTAGGCTAAGAATCCAGCTGATGTTGTTTACAACCAAGGGTTTCTACCTTCCCTGCCCTGCCTTAATTCAGCCTTTCCCAAACTTGAGAAAACTTTGCTAGAAACTGAACCTCCAGCTGCGGATGTGTTTGGCCACCGGGCTGATGTGGGGTGTATCTACAAATAAAAGTTTGTAGGTAAGTTGTAAGTTTGTGATAAACTTGGAGAAGCAAGCAGCTTAGTGATATAAAACAATAACTTTCTCCGGCACACACCCAGGGGTCCCTTTTATAGTATGTTTGAGCAGGATAATTAACCTGAATTACTGCAGTCAAATATCCATCTGCAGCAGTGTGTAAAGCACTTTAACCAATCAGTGTACTATATGCTTACTATGCTGTCTCATAATGGTCATGTGACTATGGTGACAATGAGAATGTCCTCCTTACGTCAATTTCTTCAAAAATGAACACCGCCTGGCGACCTGCATTTAAGCTTTCGGCATATGGTGGAATTAACTATACAAGGCAACAAACACGGCAAAGTCACGTCAAAGTATCCGTATCGTCATGTCTGCTCTGTGATAGATGGGTCATACAGTGGTTTGGAAATTTCTTTTCTCTTTGGTCAGAGTGACATTTGGTCATAAAACATTAAATGGATTATTGTGACACAGGTTCCAGACATGGTGATGGGGAGTCGGAAGAAAACAGCACAAAAATGGAGTTTACTGATGTACGCCAGTCACTCACTCATATTGCCCTTCATGCTGGCCGCCCTGACTATTTACACGCTGCATGGTTTACACACACACAGACATTATTCACAACAATTAGCATTAAGGGCTACACATCACATTAGCAAACAGCACAATAACAACACAATAGATGCTAACTACTAGCAGCTATTTAGATTATTCACATTTCAGTCAGGACAGCATGCCGCCGTGTTTCTCGATGGGTATTCCCAGCTACAACAGAAATGTGTAAGACACATAAAACATGACATATCAAGACTTAAGACAGTAAAAGCCAGTACAGTCGAGACATAGTTTTGAACACCTGATTCGTTGGGAAGATTGCAACTGTACAATGGAAAGTAATGAGCAGATGGCGGGAATGTTAGTAAATGAGTGAAATCAGCTTCAGTTTCAGTGTGTGAGTATGAATTGCTCAGAGAAAATGACTGTTAGTCTGTTTAGCAAACCCACTCTTAGATTGGGGGGTTTTTAGGTTTTTAATTTATCTGTGGCTCCAAGGAAATAAAAATTAGTAAATATATAACCAGTAACAAAGCTGAATTAATAAGAGAGCAATATGAAAAGTGCAAAATGTGCCCTCTGGTTGTCTTGCAGCAGGAACTATTTAAACACACATAAATGGGTTCTTAACATCATTTTTATCCATATACTTTGACAGGAAGCTGAGGTTATGAGAAGATCCCAACAGAGCATAATAGTAGGTTTAAAAGGCTAAATCAGTGTCTCAGCATGAGGGAATGTGTGTGTTTTTCCCTTGAGTGTGATTGATGTGTTTTGTGGGTGACATCGGCAGGTACAAAGTGCGCCATGCGTAAACGTCCTCTGAGTCCTCGGAAGGGGGCACAGATCTGCGGCAAGGCCCCTCAACACTCCGTGGGACGTCCCACATATCACCTTCAGATTTAAATCAGCAGAAAGACCCAATTAGCTAAAACTTAATTAATTTGTGAGATCTGGCAATATTATCCACTCTGGATATCAAAGTTGTCCTTCAGCAACCTTGGGCAATGCAGAGATACTGTGACCCTTATTACCGGGAAAAAAATACCCAAAAAACTTCATATAATTGCCTCTAGTATAAAAAAAGTATAAAGAAATGTAACTTTCAACTGCAGCCAGAAGTGCTGGACTTTCCATTCTCTGCTATAGGATTTATCCTGGTGATTTCATTCTGGTCAATCCCTTCCAATTTGTGTCAAAATTTTGGCTCTGCATTTATACCTTTTAAAGGGCCAGTACTTCAGAACAACTCTTGATGGCTACATTTAAAGCAGAGAGCAGTGAACTCTCTCACATTGAAAATTTATAGAGCTGTACTTCAATGCACCACATCCTTATGGACCTCATGCTATGTGATTAAAACATATGCACTGTTACTTTAAAAGGAAGCACATATCACAGTAAACCCTCTAAAAGATAATCATGTTTTTACGTGAACCAAAAAACAGCAACACAAAACTGTAAATGAACTGCATCCTGGAAACAATGGCAATCAAACCATTATTACCCGAGGCTGCTGGGTTACTGTATCAGAATGATGATTAATACATTCACCATCTGCAGACTGACTGCCCACTGTCATCACCATTCTCTTCCCATGTGCCAGAGAAATTATGCTTAAAATTTAAACATGGCAGAATATTATATGGAAAAAAATGCTATATTGCATATTTCAGATTATTCTATGAATAAGAGCACAATTCAGCAACTCCCAAGTCTTTTGTGTTTTACATTTCATTTTCGAGGACGCAGTGAAAGGCTTGTTATGATTCTGGTATTTCCTAGTAGAAACAATCCCTAAAGAAATGGAAATGCGATTCACTAATGAGATCACAAATATTCATACGCTGAAGCCCCTGTTAGGGCTATAGGCATTACCATATGTTACACCCCCACCAGTGAACTGGGGGCCCGAAGGGCGGAGCTCGCCAAACCTTTGCTGATGTTGGACTCTGCAGACGCTCCTATCATACATACAGGACAGGGTCTGTTTTCAAATCTCACTTTAGCTTTTTCTTAGCCAGAATACGTAGCTTTGTTGGTGTATTATGGTGTCACTCGCAGCTCAATGAGATAAACAGTGTCAAGCTTGGTCTGCATTTTGGGCAGCTAGGAAAATTGAATCACTCCTGAAACGCTGCTGGTCTCTGTGACTCAGAAATCAGTCCACAGAAATATTTGGTATAAACATTTGGCTTATCTCATCATCCAAAACACAGAAGAGCTCAGTCTTCCTGAAACTAAACAATTTTACAGTTTCTTTATAGCCAGAATGCTACCATAGTATAAGACTAGCCTGCCTGCTATGCGATTTAAACACGTGTCGTTCCAAACACCGGCACAGATCCCAGACCTACTGAGCAGCACACAGCATCAAACAAGTACTAGCTGTGTATGGACTTATTCCACACTGTCTTTGTTGTTCTTTTATGCAGGATTTTTCTTTAATTAACATTTTGTTACACATCTACCACACACCTTGAAAACATATAGCTGGAGCATAAAAACAGGAAATGTATGGATGTAAAAGCATTTTCCTATTATTAATTATTACGCATTTTGGGTTATATTTATATGACAAGTTAAATTATAATAATTTCTGACACTGGTCATGGCATCCATATATCATATGCCATTGCACCTGGAAATGATTTTTTGGAATGCGACCTGGAGAAAACATGTACAGACGCAAGGAGAATATGTCACACATAGAGATCAGAGGAGGGAACCAATCCCAGAACCCTGGAGGTGTGAGGGCAGGGAGATAGCATGCTTGGCCACCTATGGCCGCCCATAGAAAGTTCATTGTTCATTATTAATGAATTTTCAATGAATCAATGATTATTAATTTGTAGCACTTGAACAATTACCTCAGATCTGATTAATCAAAGTAATATAAATGAGCAAATATATTCTGTTTTCATAAAATCTCAAAATAATTACAAAATACAGAACAATTAGTATAAATGTGTGACAGTTTTTTTATAGTTTGGTAATGAAAAGAAAGACCTCGAGTAACATATTCTGAACCACATTATTCATTGCGATGAGATCCCAATCAGGCGAGATTAACTGGTTGATCGGATGGACTGAACGGCAGCGCACACGCTCAGCCTAGGCTGCCAGTGAAGCTGCGGCACGCGCCTTGTGTCTGCGCAGTCTCCGCCAGCGCCATATGCCAGTGAATGCACACTTAATAGACAAATAAATGCCTGCAGCCCAGCAATCCCTTTGTATGTGGAAGCAGCAGTGGGTTAATCGCAGCCAGAATGGAACTATCCGGACCGAGGCGGCACAGGGAAGCCGACAGCAGTAATGCAGAGTGAAGGCCAAGCAGAGAAGAAAAAAAACTATTATTGTTCTCTAATAGGCGGTAATTTGAGGGTGGGATGAATTATTTATGGGTGTGATTGCCGAGGGCACAGACTGTATGCCGTGTCACACAATCTGCATACAGAGCAGGGGATCGGCTCTAAACGTAGAGACCAAGCCTTGGATCCAGACTCCACCATGATCTAGGAGTTCGTCTGAGAAGGTCTGCTAGTGTTGAATGGGAATTGGTTAGTGTGGCATAGCATGGGTGGAAGGAATGGGCAAGGGGTGAAAGAGGACAGACTCATTTTTTTTTTGCTGGGAGAGACAGGCATGGGTTCTGTCCAGCGACAAAGACATGTAATCTTACGCTAATAAGCCCACTGGTTATGATCAAGGTCAGCAGCGAAATTTAGTGTATTTAGGAACTCTGTCTCCTGGATTTAACGGTGCATGACGCTGTGTTAAAAGAGCACTTTTGCAAATGGACTAAATGAAATTTGCAGTAAATGTTATTAGCTAATCAGCCTGCTTTCACGCTTCCCCTTTCAGTCACAGCACGTTCACACGCAGCGGACCAGCTCAGGACTGCAACTCCACCTCCATTGCTGCAGTTTCATGCGGCTTCCTAACAGCTGGGCAGCACCTCTCCCGGCTCCGCCTCCGCACTGCATGCGTGCGCTCTGCGTGTGTGCGCTCTGCATGTGTGTGATCTGCGTGTGTGTGATCTGCATGCTCTCCCCATGTCATGTGGGTTTCAGCCCACAATCCAAAGACAAGCAGTTAGGCTAATGGTTGTGTCAGTGTGTGTGTAGGCGTGACCTGCCATGGCCTGGCATCCTATTCAAGGTGCACCCCAGCCTAGCACCCTGTGCTGCCTGGAATCGGCTCCAGGCCCCCGTAACCCTGAGCAGGACAAGCGGTTAGAAGATGATGGATGGATGGATGGATGGATGGATGGATGGATGGATTGGATGGATGGATGGATGGATGGGTGGATGGACGGACGGACATGTCTCGGAAATGCTTGTAGGCTCACCACAAACCTATACTGAACAAGCAGTTGGAATACTGATGAATGTAGATTGAATACAAAAAAAACAGCAAATAACTTTGTTTCAGAACACTTTCCCCAGAAGACTCCACTTTCCTGTGCTTGAGTTCTTAAATATCCTATCTTAATATTCACTTATGTGTTTATTCTACCTCCCCCCCACCAGAGTTTGTTTCCTAATTTAATTGTAAAAAGTAATCAGCAAAGACCTTGATATTTTTTTTAATAATAATCTCTGAAAATGTTCAAATTAGCTCTGAAATAAAGCAAATCCACTGAGCTGTTACACCTTTATCTAAACTAAAAGCACACAGAGCACCGACGAGCATAATGTAATTGTTAATTAATAATTACCACAGCACAACAAGCAACAATATGCAATTTAAAAAACGATGAGTGCTGAGTACACACAGAAACAATGAGCAAACTCACAGGAACCCAAAAGAACAGCTTGTTCTAAAACAAGCTACTAGTGTCATGGATCATTCTGGGGAAATCCTCATCGTCATCTCAGCCACGCCCCCCGGGGATTCCGACCGGAAGGGCTTCCCTTAGGTGATGAGCCCTATTGCCCCATTTTTCTGGTTTTGTCGATTTCTCCGGTTTAAGACATGCCTATCCCAGCTGTTTCAAGTTCTCTCTCGATCACTACTCTATATCTGATGACCTGATTTGTTGATCTGCGCGAGATCTTCACGGTGTGCCCTGAGTTCGAGCAATTTTCCTTGTGTCCGGTTTCATGTGTATCGACTCCTGCTTCACCTCCTAGATTCCGTGTTTCTGCCCATGCCTCCTGGAAGTGACGCCGATTGTCCGACCCTCGCCCGGATTACCAACCACGGTCTTCGGCTCTGCCCCTTAACCCGAAGCTGATCTGTGTCAGTGTCTGTCTTCTGATACATACAACAACTACAAGATAATCCACAAAGAGGCAGACCGAAATCCAACCAAAGACCAAATCACAATCTGCAGAAAGCAAAATAATTAATGTAATTTTAAAACCTTTTATTTTGTTCCAAAATTTTGCTCTTTAGGGAATGGATTTCATGCATCCACTAGTTAGTCAACTCTCCATTAATAAAATTTACTTCTCAAATTTAATTTTTTTTTATAGGGACGGGGGACTAGTTAGTAGTAGCGACTATCACCAAATAGTACTTTTGTATTACTTCATCAGACTGATGCTGAAAATGTAGCAAATGAAATAATAATTTTATACCGTGATATAGAATCTGCAAAGCTTTAGAGAAAAATATGTTTATAGTAATTTCATTGTGACATCTTCTGGGATATGTGGTGTGGACCAAACAGCCCCAGAGATATTTATTTTTAACGGTGATAATCTCTATAGAGTCCAATCTCTTGATAAACACATGAAACCTTTGGGAACAGCATTTTAATTAAAAACTGTAACAGTGAGTAAAAACTGGATAACAGTAAACGTGAATATTCATTCCGGCAGAGTAACTGTAATCCGGAACCTATCCCAAAATTCACCTGGAAGAGGTCGCCATGGATGAGTTGCCAGTCCATCTCAGTATACTGTAATGGCGCCAGTTCATCTCAGGGTACTGTAATGGCAAAAGTCCATCTCAAGGTACTGTAAGGGTGCCAGTCCATCTCAGGGTACTGTTATGGCATCAGTCGATCTCAGGGTACTGTAAGGGCACCAGTTCACCACATTTTTGTACTGTGCAAGAAAACCCATCACATGCACAAACATCACACACATACAGCCAGTGTTGGGTCATTTCATAAATGTCACTGTCTGGAAGAATAGAACTAAATATTTAAATTAATGACCAATATAATTAAAACCTTTGTTAAATAATACTCAGTCATACAACAGAACATACCAAATATGACAATGATAATTAAGATCATTCATTTGTTTGTAAAATATCACAGGTTACCCATGGTACTCATGGACTGGGTTCCAGGAAAAACAGGATATGGAGGAAAAGCTCACCCATGTGTGATGTGAATAATTGGGCCTATCTGTCAGTGTCATAGTGATTTACGGTTTAATTAATGGATAATGAGGTGGTTTCCTAAATATATATACACACACCCTCAGAGACAGTAGACTGTAGTGCAGACCCTGTATTTTTTGAAAAATTGTCTCAGGAGACGTAGCCAGTGATTTGAAAACTCTTCTGTACTAGCCAAATGTACACACCTTTTGGAAATGGGTTCAGGAGCAGAAGACAGACAATTGGCTCCAGTAGGCAATGGAACCATACATATGTAAGCTGTGCAGGGAAATCCCAAGGTGTCAGTTCTTTAATCAGGACCCAGAAATCGTTGTTGGCTCAGAGAACATAGGTACGAAATCCACAACAGGGACTAATATGGGGAGCCAGTGAAGCAAGATAGAGGTATTCGGTAAAGACTGTTTGTTACTGGCTCGCTTACCGGCCCAGATCCCGGTAACCCTAGGGA
The DNA here is from genome assembly GCA_019775915.2 of Cyphomyrus plagiostoma. Classification (NCBI taxonomy): domain Eukaryota; kingdom Metazoa; phylum Chordata; class Actinopteri; order Osteoglossiformes; family Mormyridae; genus Cyphomyrus; species Cyphomyrus plagiostoma. Next base: position 17,772,556 of record JABFEA020000046.1, read on the forward strand.
GGCTGTGACCCTGTGGGTGGGTCGCTCCTTCCAAGATGGCAGCCCATTCTGCAGAGCAGCAGAACTCCTGACACCAGCCCATGTCTAGAGGTTGCTATCACAAAGAAGCAACAACTGGCATTTTGGTTTACAGTGGGACACGCTGCTGTTACATTCTGCATTAGATGTCCATCAAGTATAAAATGAATTCAATATGCAGGGTGTCATTGCTTTATAATGCTTGTATACATTCCTGATTGAAACCCCCAGTTTGTTCACCATCTGAGAACAACATTCCTTTGTGGTAATATTTATGGAAATATGGCAATTTGAGGAAAAGAAAATCATTTTCTGGCCCTTTTACTCTTTCTTATTTCTTATTCAGCTAAAGACAGCACTTAAATATGATTTCCAGGGCTGCGGCAGGAATATTATTATAACTTGTTTAAGCACAAACTTAATTAAAAACCTAATTCTGCTAAAAGAGAGATGCGTGCATGTACTGGAGTCCACTGCCCTCCTTTGTCTCGCCTGTACCATTATGACCGATGCATTGCTGTTGGATCTTGCTCAGGGGCCCAACGGTAGCATGACTAGGATTTGAACCAGCAACCTTCCAATCACAATCCAATCCCACAGAGCCACGCATTGCCCTTGAAAAGCGCAGTGTTGATGGATTAATCCTGTGCATCATCCAAAGCACTTCCAGGACTTCAGAGCTTCCTACCTTCATTTGCTTAGCATTCAGCTTAGGAGCTTTTAACTGCTTAATTCCTCATTAGATGTGGCTTATTGCATTGAGATGTACTGGAAACCATGTGTAGATGGACTGGGCTGTATTTCCTTACAGATGAACAAAGTACAAGCTCTGATAGTGAGCTATGAAAGTGAAGAGGGCCAGGGCAGCTCATTCTGTTCATTATGCATCACTGCTGAGATTCCTTTGATCTCAGAAAGTCCACTGTCTAACCGTGCATGTTTGCGTAGTTAATGCACCACTTTCTATTTAATTTAATTTTTAAAGTTAAGAGACAATTTTGGGTCTCCTTCCTTCACAAGGATTTATGCTCCCTGCTGTCTCCAGCTTTTAAATATCGCTCTGTGAGGCATTATATATTTGTATTACATATTACATCGATGAACAGGCTCATAGGTTTGTAGGACACCAGCTGCAGAGTGCAGCCAAACAAACATTCTGTAGCTGATGACCCAAACGGACCCTATTCTCAAGATGCAGCAACATTAATCATACATAATGTAATGTAAAACTTCCGAAGCACGTTGTCCAGTCTCAGTGAGCTTAGTCCAATAACCTGATTTCTTCTCAAGCTGCAGTGACAGGACCCTTGTATTTTCCCCCTAAACCAGCCATTTCTTGTCCACTATTTTTGGAATGTACACTGGCTTACACATAATTTGTGATCTTAGATCCATCTAGATATCAGTCATTTCTAACTTGATCCTCCCCCCTGCAGTCTGTAATATAATGAGGTGCATGACGACAAAGAGAAAGGATATTTCAAATTTGACATGTTTCAATATAACCTATCCTCTCACCACCACTGGCAACTCAATGGGGCCCTAGATGTTTCTGGAAACTCCCCAGGAAGCACAGGGCACAAAGCAGAGGATATCCTGGATGGGATCCTAGTTACCAGGGCAATTAGAACAGTAAAAGAATTGTCATAAACAAAAAAATAATTACAAATATAATTAGCTATTTATGTAAAGACAAAACCACTGGAGAGCCAATGGGATCAGGCCAATTAGGGATCAGGATTGGTGTGGTGCTAAGGCATCACCCGCTGCATGGCAGCACTCAGGTCCTAATCGGTGGCAGCCCATGCAGGTATGTGTGTGGAATGTCTTATCTCTCTGGCATGATGATGATCTTCCTCTGCAGTTGGAGGAGCTTTGTAAATGCTACATTTCAGTGGTGGCACTCTCTGAGGTACACAGACTGGGGAGTGGCCAAATCTCTGTAGGTGGGTACACCTGTTATTAGTCTGGTCGCTCTGATGGCTGCTATATTCAGCTGGTAGCAGTTGCTCCCCAGAATGGAGTCCGATGTCACTCCTTTCAACAAGCGTATTATGTGACTCTGGGTAAGGCAGTCACTTGTGTCTTGTCTGTTGTCTCATTGTATGCTCCAACCATGGTGGGTTGATGTCTAGATGAGGGAGACAATTTATTCACAACTTCGCTCGGTGGTAGATGGGTGCTCATTAGGTGACATTCCTCTGGCTATTGCAGTGCATAGCGTCATGGAAACTCCGGGCTGTACCAGGAAGTAAAAATAATGGGTATGAGGGTTCTTTGGACAGATAAGGAGGCGCTTGTTCATGGAGCTAGTGACACACCATCTGTAGTCTAGCGTCCCTCATCCTGCTTACAGAAGAACTGAGGGAAGGAAAGCTGCAGGAATCTGCGATATCCAGGGTGATCTTTTCCAGGCTGGTGGTAAGGCTGTTCTCCTGGTATTGTATGCAATCTTTGCTTCCATTTACTTTCACGGGTGTCATCCCAACTGACTGGAAAACAGGACTTGTTGTCCCTATCTAGAAAGGGAAGGGTGATTGCTTGGACTGCAACAACTACAGTGCCGGGTAAGGTCCTTGCGAGGGTCATCCTCAACAGGATCCGTGATCACTTGCTCACCTATGAGTGACTGGAGCAGTCTGGTTTTATGGCTAAGAAGTCTACCATCAGCTACATTTTGGCACTGAGGGTTCTCATTGAGTGCAAATGTGAATGTTGGCAAAGTTTCTTTGCAGCCTTTGTTGATTTTCATAAAGTGCTAAACAGAAATTCTCGAGATTTTGTGGGTTCCCCCTCTCAAAGCTGCTGGACATCATGTACACTGGTACTGTAAGTGCTGTGCAGAACCTCTGCATTCTTCACAGTTGATTCTGAGATTCATCATGGGTGTGTTCTTGCTCATGTTCAATGCTTGCTTGGGTATTGGGCAGAGTCATGGGGTTCAGCAGCCATGGGGCATCTGACAGTGAAGAAAGATTCACCTACCTCGACTTTGCCGACAATGCTGTGATCTTCACAGAGTCAATGGAGGCTTTGATTGGGGCTCTCAAGAGACTGAGCAAAGAGTCTGAGTGTCTGGGCTTGTGAGTATCCTGGATTAAAACCAAGATCCAGGCCTTTTATGACCTCCTGGGTACAACCATCAGCAATGTGTCTGTCTATGGAGAGAATGAAAGGTTCACTTACCTCACAATGACATTAATGTCTCTGTTGACTCTTCTGTGAAGCCAGTAGACAGATTGGGAGAGCACTGGGGGCCATGAATTCATTAGAAAGTGGTAAGTGTCACTCCCAATATCTTTGTAAGAGGATAAAGGTCCAAGTCCTTTGAGTTCTGGTGCTCTCTGTTTACTGTCTGGCTACGAGACGTGGACACTATCCAGTGACCTGAGACAAGGTACAGTGTCTCTTTGGAGAATCCTTGGGTACCACTGGTTTAACTTTGAGTCTAACGAGTGATTGCTCAAGGAGTCCCAAACGAGGGACATTACCTGTGTTGTGAGGGAACGTCAGATACGACACTATGACCATATGGCATGATTCCCTGAAGTTGATTCAGCTTGCGTCCTCATTGCTGAGGACCCAAGCAGCTGGAACAGGCCAAAGGGACGCCCACATAACACCTAGCTGTGGCAGACAGATGGCCATTTCTGTATAGTGGAACTGGACCGCATGTCGGCCTGGGGGATTGCCAACCAGGATCTTGCGGTGTTTCATGGTGTGGTGAGTGCAGCAGCAGTGCGCTGTACCAGGACATGTTTCCCAAGCTGACCTAAAATGATGACAGATTCATTAAAAAAACTAGCACATTACGATTTATGATTCATTGTAACAGCTGAAATAGTTCTGACTGTGTTTTCTTTACCCCTCACCCATAAAAAGTTCCCTGTTTCTCTGTAGTATCCTGCAGTCCCTGCCCCCCACTCCATTATCACAGAAGCTCATTAAACCCAGACTGATGGTAGCCAGTGTGCTTAATGTTCCATAGGACAGGCGTCAGCTTGATAAGCAGAGGTTAACCAATCATATTGTTGTCGTAGATTGCCTGTTTGCTGATAAGTCAAACCTATCCGCCCATTTGGTCAGTCTCCCAATCACTTGAATGCTTTTGTCTGACTGAATCACATCTCTTTTCAGGTTGGTTGCACACGGGACCAAGAGTTAATGAAAATAAACAGCTGGGTAGCTCAAATCGAAGTAGAACTGCCACTCAAAAATAGAGCACCTCAAAATAATTTCCTTGTAACGAATATTCCTAAAATCAAAACTCTTAACATCTCCCTATTGCAACATACTTCACAGAATTCATAACGAATTTTACATTGAGGCGAATAATTTCATTTCAGTGTTATTACTAATTGAATCTTTTCATCCTGAAACAACAGTAAAGCTCCAACACCTTTAGTCAAAATCCTTGCCTTGGAGATCACTTTCCGGAGAGGAAAGTTAGGGAATCCTTCTAAAGCTGGCTCCTCTGAGTCAGACCATGTAAAGGAAAAGACTTCACAGTGTTAAAAACAGCTGGATTTTAGTGAGATATTAGGGGGACCAGGTGTGAGGCAAGGTGAGGGATCAGGTCAGGGGCAGCTTGGCTCAGCCTGTGTGTTGCCATGGAAAGTAATGGCAGTTCTTGGGCTAACAGGCAACCTGATCAATGCCACCCAGCCGAGACTCATTAGTGACAGTGTCCATTTACGGTTTATTCAGGGGGTCAAGTGAGTGGATAAAGGGGCAGGAGAGCCGAGGATGGGGCAAGTATCTCCAGGGAGTCTGGCAGGAGCTATTAAGTGCCCCATGTTTGTGGTTAAGGCCTTTTTTGGTAATTTATCACTGTTTTCCTCTTCGCTCTTCTTAAAGGGGCCCATATTTTTCTGAGGTCTTTGTTCACTGGAACATTCAGCTTGACGTCTGCCATTTGTGGCTTTTTTCTGTCCATTGGGACACCTGGCGTTAAGCATAACATTTTATTTAAAAAATAGTAATTATTAATATTATTATGCTGCAAAGTGACTGTTTCTGACTCAATTGTCAGATTTTACGTTCAGCTATGTCAGATTCTTTCCTAATTTTTTCTTAGTTTTTCTATAATGTACTATAATCTCACCATATGATACATTAAACAATACTGTTCAACCGACCACTAAGTGGATACCCTGAGAAAGGGCTGTCTTTGTAGAAAAGCACTTGAGTTGATGGTTAGTGTCAGTCAAGCCACTTACAGTATACACCTCTGTACCCAGTTATGTGTTTTTTCGTCTGCATATCCAGGAAGGATCCTCTCAGTTGGGATCCAGTTCCTTTGTTTCTGTGGGAGTTCTAGCACTTTCTGTTGAGACTTCCTATGGTGGGCAGGCTTTAGGACCAAGGGTAAGACACCCCCCATCGGAGCATGCTACTGTCACATGCGTGATATGGGGAGGGGGGGCGGGGGCATCAGTCAGTACATGTAAGTGCACAGCTAAATCGAGCTATTGTTATAGCTCGACTATAGCATTTAATCTGTCTACTATCATTGTCCCAGTATACATGCACAGGAGGGGAATTGGTTTATTGACCAAAGCATGTCTGATTCCACTAAAATAGGTGGCGATAGGGCGTGTGGACAAATGAAGTGACACAAACTTTAATTGCGATCTGGTCGAAAGAACAGATACAACAAGATCAGGATAACATAGCAAGAAACAAAGTATTTTGTATGATATACTATGACGGCACGGTATTGAACATTTTTCAAATATTGCAATGTGATTTTGTTGTAATAAATATTGGGGTATTTATAAAACAAAAAGGAGTTCATCATAAATTTCCTACGAACCCACCTAGGAGTGATTTAAACAACAAGGATGAAAATGAGTATGATTGTCTCCAAGAAAGCATGCAGCGCTCGTACAAAAGCAGCAGGTAAACTATAAACTGATTTCTAAATACATACTAGATATTCTTGAAAAGGAATAATGATTAAACTTTCCAGGCATTTTTTTCCGATGACAGAGTTAAAAGGTTTCAGTGAGACTTAACTCCCTGCCCTATAATCCATCCATACCAAATTGAAGGCAAGAAAAAGCCTGACCGTAAACTAGCTGACTAGCGATGTAAGAATTAGATATGCATAACATGCAATCAGCTTGCATCAGCTTGAAGCAGCATCAGCTTCGACCAGAGGGAATCAGGCTGGAAAATGGGAAATGAGACCACCACTTTAAGGTGGTGGGGTTTGGGAATCACGCAGGGATACAGGCTGAGGATTGAGACCATCATTATGGGGGTGGGGTTTGGGAATCTGGACCCAGGGATCTAGTCTGGGCATTGAGGATGACGTCTGACTTATTCTATAAAAGATCAGCTACAGGTCCGTCACTTCAGCTTACCCATGAAGTTATGAAGAGGTGAGAAGATAGCTGTATATTTTCCATATACACAAATCTGAATGCATGACATCTCCTGCGTGTAACCGGCCTGGGCTGTAAAAACAGTGATCCTGTGTCTGGCATTCAGTCTTTTTTGCCATAGGGAGGCATTACTGAGCTGTCCAGAGTTACGCTCTAGCTGATTAAAGGAATAAGGGCCTCCACCCTGTGAATGACAGAGAGCACAGAAATGGGTTAACTCCTCTGAGAGGAGACTCCAGAGATGGGACGAGCTCAACTGTTATTAAACGTGTCCTTTGTTTCTAGCCAAGAGGCTCTGATGACTTCCTGATAAAAAGTTAAACATGCAATTTGTAAAAAAAAAAAAAGAAAAAAAAAGTGCCCTTTTTATATGATAATTATTTTTTTTTGAATGCTCCACCATCCCGAGGAACTCAATTCCCTCTCAGCTGTTTGTTTGGTAAGTGTGGCGTAATTACAGCCGCAGGAATGTAGCCAAATTGCCGTCAGCAGCTTGAATGTTGAGGAGCTTCCATTAGTCCCCTGTGTGGGGGGTGTTGGCGGGTGGGGTCACGTACGCATCCCTGTTGCTCTTCATGGCAGGCGCACCTGCCATTAGCCGGAATGCAGCTTTGCTCTGCATGTACACATCATGCAGCAGGGAGCGCTGTGCCGGGCACAGGGTCACCTGTGTCTAATGAATAATATAACTATGTTTCACCCCTAAACTCCAGACATCACCTGATCCTGGATATTTCTCTTCATTTGTCCATTGCAACTAAGATAGCTGTCTTTCCTCCGTCCTCTCCCCCATGCTCTAATATCCATCCCCAATGGGAACTCTGCATACCATGTGACCCTGTTCACCAGTCCTGACCGAAGCAAATCTGACATCCTCATTGCACAGATTTCCTGCAAACTGAACACATACCAGACACTTCTCCAGATACCAGAGACTCATCCTTTACCCAGGATAGTGGATTCCCTGCCTACATGGTGAACATGGTTATGACACAACTCCACACACCATATCCTTGCACCACAATGTTTGTAAAAGAATACACCTGCCTAAACTGAGTTTACTGGAAATTATGACATCATTCCTTAGCAATGGCCATAGCAACCCAAGATTGATTTGTGTTATGAATGAGGTTGCACCAACATGCAAGACTTTTATTTGGGCTTCTGCCCAATAGCCATGTGACCGGGTAGCGGTGTGTGTGCAGTGCAGGGATGCTCCACGTGTCTCGGGGAAGTCATGGCGTACAGCAAACCTTCTGTGACAGTGAACAACAAGCACAGGGATATGCCACCATCAGGCTGTGCACAGTCAAATACCTTCTAATACTCTAGGTGTGGGAGTTTATTCTGCCTGGTTTCCTCTCGTGTTTAGGTGCGATAGTATCTCAGTGAGTGCCCTGTCATGGACTAACATCCTGTCCATGGTGTCCTGCTGCCTCGAGTCCACCCCCATGACCTTGCACCAAAGAAGCCATTGGTATGTGGGTGGAACCACTCCATTTTGAGCGAGGTATCAGAATATGTCCATGAATGTAACCCACTCAGCTGATGCAAACTGGAATAGCTGGCGCGTTGTATCCCAGAATGCCGTGCTGGCCAGTGGAGATGGACGGAGTCTGGCACAGGAGGCCTTACACACCCCTGACATGGCAGAGAAAGGTGCCCCCCACCCCCAACTCCTGCCCATTGACAGTAATGAAGTACGCAGCTGAAGCAGCCATTGTGCGCCGGCGTGGGTGTGAGGGCTCTCACTGCACACTCTGCCTGTGGAGGCGTCAGGCAGCCAAAGGGACCCATTACAAGTTAAATGTCTGCCTTCTGGCCTGCTAACCTCATATGCATTTAAGTATACAGATTAAACCTTACAATTCCATTTATATACTGTATTTCCTTGAGTGTGACGCATTATTTTTCTGCATTCTATTCAACAGGCCTCACAGTCTGAATCACTCATAGTACTGTGGCTCTTTTCTCGAACCCGACTCTCGGCATTCAATACGCATGTGGGTGTGAGTGTACTCACTCTATACTCTCCACTCCATATTTTTGCCTTGCTCAGTGAACCCACTCCACAGTCAATGTTCAATGTGCTTCTGCAGAACCGCAATAGTGGGGGGTTGGTGGCGGGGGGCTCAAGAGCACCTAGCAATTTTAAAACCTATCAACGTAACGCAAAGGGGTGAGGCTGGAATACAGCTTTCCTGACACTCTACAATCTTTAACATATTATTATGTTAGATTAATTAGGTAGACTTTTGTAAAACGGGACATGAAAATTAACTTGGAAAGATGTGGGTGAGTAAATAGTATGGGGGCTTATGTCTGGGGAGGGAGTTTAGCCAAGTGATTAGTGACAGGATCTCAGATATGAGCTACCCATTCTGACTGTTTACCTTTTCATGTTGTCTCAGTCGAAAGCGAGATGTACAGTACCTGTCTAGCTCCTGACTGCTTCACCTCCTGAATATTCTGTGTAGGTTCCATATGCCAGTCGCACTGACAGGTGGGTCTGCCAGGCCCAGCGGCTGCTCTTGATGACAGCCGATTGCTCTGTGAGGTCACTGCGTGACGTTTTTAATGGACAAAACTGAAGACCCGAGAGCCGTCGATGACGGAAACCGCAGGCTTACGACAGATAATGAAAAGTAAAGGATTCATGCTCATCAGCAGAACATCGACTGGCTTCTCTTAAGTGTTAAATTTATATACTGCATTTTTAAATAAAAACCCATTATTTAATTTCCCTTTGGTTCTTAACAAGTGTGAGAATGACCCTAGAAAATGGCAGGCAGGATGAATGTTTTTCTTTGAGTGTGCTGGACAGGGCGAAATAAGGCATGGGGTTTAAAAGGCATGTAAAGAAATTCTCTTTATGCTTCCAGAAAAAAAATCAGTCACAATAAACAGCATAGGCATCAAATCCGTTTTCCATGCATTTCCCTGGCTTTCTCCGAGTTTTTACAGTACATTCATATATTCATGCTACGTCTCAAGGACGCCGCGGCTTTAAATGATTCATCGAGTCTCATCAAGTCTGTTTCATTCCTTAAATCCAAAAAGCCATCCTCGCTCAGGCGCTCCGCCAAACAGACGGAAAAAGCCGGGGACGTCACATCGCCGGGGATTCTGTCACCCGTTTTACTTTCTCCCGTGCGGAGACTGACGTGATGTGCCAGATCATGCTTATTCTATTTGCTGGAGACACTCGGTAGCTAATGAGCGAACCCTCAGCACGCGTGCAGCGGGAAGTTTGCACAAAGTATCTCCAGCAATCTGTTTACCCTTACATCTATGGGATGGAAAAGAATATTCTGAACGTGGCACACAGATTCTGCCTATTGATATGGAAAAAAGCAATTACACTTTACATCCAGTGTTTTAGAGAAACTTTGTTGATGGCTATAAACATTTATATTGCATCACAAAAACGTGCAATCAGCATAACTCAAAAAGACGCCCATCTTGCTCTTCTTTTGTTTGTTTTGTGTCTCTTAATCACAGATTCTCTGCTTCGGTATGATCTGAAGATCACTGCGCTTCTCGATGTTTAATATTTAGCAGACAGCTCGGGGGAGCGGCGCTGTGAGCGCGGTACACTTATATAAACCTGTCCTTGGTGTTACATCGTCCTGACACGCTGCTCTAATAGCACACGCCCCCTGTCCCGTCCTGGGGGGGGGGGTCTGAGTCCGGTGAGCAGGGCTGAGGCTGAAAACAAGGAAAGTAGGAGGAATGGAGGACAACAAAGGAGGGAGCAGCGACAAAGGCAGCCAGTCACTAATCACCGTGCACATGCAGAGAAGGAAGGGCTAGAAAGAATAAATCATACGGGTGCACAGTGCCCTCTGCTGGTCGGACTGGCCAGCTGCTATTGATTGCCAGGTTTTCTCCCCATCTATCTATCTATCTATCTATCTATCTATCTATCTACCTATCTATCTATCTATTTTTATGTCGTTTTTGTAACATAAATTTCTAATGTTTTTGTACTTTTCTAGATATTCTCATATAATACCAAGGACAAGAGCCCACATAGTTTTTTTCCATCCTGCTTTACTAGTGCAGCATTTCATTGAGGCTGCATCCACTGGAAAGAGGCACGACACACATGGATGGGAACATCCTGGACGGCACACCAGTCTATCTCAGTGCAGACGCTGTCACTCACTAAGGGCAATTTAGAGTCATCAGTCTAGGAAATCAAAGAGTCTTTAAACCGGAGTAATAATATGCAGGGGATAAATAAGCAAACAAAAATTAGAGCATGCAAACTCCACACACACACACACACACACATGTGCATGCACACACACACCCGCATGCACACACACACCCGCATGCACACACACATGCGCGCACACACACACATACCATGCACACACACTCTACATAGCCTGGACAGGAATATAACCCACTTCTGGAGGTGTGATCTATTTAGTGTGTACATTTCTTTAAAAGTCCTATCAGACATCACCTGTTCACATGTAACCTCCCATGTTGGCACAGGTGAGAGCAAGATGGACTAGATGGACTGGCATCCAGTACAGAGTATCCCCAGCCTCGTGCACTGTATGTAAGTCCAGTGACAGGGAGGAAGGCCTCTTGTGTGTGTGTGTGTGTGTGTGTGTGTGTGTGTGTGTGTGTGCATACTGAATGTTTACAGAGATTAGGGTCTATCTTTACTCGGGTGGATGGAGGGGTTCAATGTGTAAGCCAATAAAGCCTTGCTCAATGCTGATCACATTCTGCAGGGAAATTGTGGGCTTCTTCTGCAGCCGAGGTCACCTGTTCTTGAGACGAGAGCCCAAGGAAAGGAAACAGCAGAAAATAGACATAAGAAACATGCGTGTTTA
>JABFEA020000046.1:17792004-17803646 GCA_019775915.2 Cyphomyrus plagiostoma
CCTGTACCCTCATGGAGCCACACGCGATACCACACACCTGTACCCTCATGGAGCCACACGCGATACCACACACCTGTACCCTCATGGAGCCACACGCGATACCACACACCTGTACCCTCATGGAGCCACACGCGATACCACACACCTGTACCCTCATGGAGCCACACGCGATACCACACACCTGTTCCCTCATACAGCTGCACACGATACCACACACCGTTATGCTTTTGGAGCTGCACATGGTACCAAATTCACTACTATCCCCTTTTACAGAACTGTGAGATTAACAGATTAACATACAGCAATGCAACTCAAATAAGCAATTACCCAAAAGCCAGGGAAAAGCAGACAGTCATGTATTTATTGAAAAACCATTAAGAGTTAAGAGAAATCATATCCGGCATGCAGCCATTAAACTGTTAAAACAAAAGCCTTAATGAACATATCACCATTCAGCAGGAATCCATTTCACTGACCACCACAGTGCTCTCGGCCAACCATAACACACCAGTTTAAATCTATCAAATAAGTGTTTGCTAAGGGTAATATTTCACCATTTATAATGTGGTGTGCTGGAATGGTTTAAGTGGCCTACTAAGTAATTTTGGCAATATAGGTACCTTTCCGTGAAGAATGAGCTACTCCATCTGTTCGTTGTAACTGGAAACAGCACTGATACCTTTAGAACAGGGGTGAGGAACCTGATCCTCGGAGGGCCAGTGTGGGTGTGGTGTTTTCGGAAGACCTCTCAATCAGCCAGAAACAAAGCATTGGTGCGCAACTATAGTCGTGGGGACCTACTGTTGATGGTTAACTGAGAGGTCATCAATCCGAGGCCATGTGATCAATCAGATTCACTTTTTCAGCGCAATACCTGTGCAGGCTCCCCTAGCAAACTTTTTTGTTTGTTCTGATATGAACTGTGGGGCACGGAAGTGAACTGTGGGGAAGCCGGAGTGAGATTCACAAAATCAGGTGAACTCGGGATTTAATCAAATGTGAATACAGACAAGATCAAATAACAACACAACGTCAATGACCGGACTCAGGAAAACATACCTAACGCAGACTTAATTACATCAGACTAATTAACAACAACGATAAACAGCCGGTAACATGGGGATTCCACATGAGGTAGTGAGGGGTATGGCATACAGGAGGATCGGACGAGAGGGGCAGGACAATGGGGTTGGCCAGCAGAACTAATTATGCAGCTACCAGAATACTTTGCACCACACCATGCACACCTGTAAGTAGTGTAAATTAACATGTGTATTTATGTTGTAAATCATCATTGTCTTAACCATGTAATGTTAATGGTAATGGTGTAGAATGGACCCGTTTTGTTAGCATGTAACCATTACTTGCCAATGTAGTGCCCTTGGCTAGCATCACCACCTGTGCCCCCCGTCCAAGGCAAAGTGCAATTGGTTGCCAAGTTGGTCCCCCTTTAGAAGTTGGTGCCCTGGGCAGCCACCTACATCGCCCATAGGATTGACCGGCTCTGTGTGTAGCTGTGAGTGTCATGTAAATTATTGCCCACCCCGTCTGAGCCGCTGCTCATATTAGATCAGTAATGGCTTTTAATAAAAAAGAGCAACTTCCATTTTAAAAGAGCTGTCATCTCCTTTATTAAAATGACTGACACGCTCGCAAATAAATACATTTATTTGCACTCTGAATGTGGGTATGCTGTATGCAGCACCATCTAGGGCTGGGGCATGACATAGAAAGAATAAGGTGTTTTTTAAATGTGCAAGAGATTGTTCTCACACACATGCTTTGTTTTGTCCGGACGTTTTTTGAAGTGTGTGGCCCACTTAACCCCTCACATTGCAATAGTGAGAGACAGGCTTGCAAAAAAGGCTTTTGGCTGTAAATCCAAAAGAAGCCGTCTGTTCTCTGGGAGATTAAAGCAGAGAAACGCAGGACTTCCTGTAGTGCTGAGGTGCAAACAGGATAATCTCTACATTGACACGTGGCCTAGGTGACCCTTTGTGACATAATCACACAATCCAAGTAAAGCAGGATGACTGTGGATGAGTGGGCCTGCTGAGTGCTAACGTCTCCATCACCTGCTCATCTGACCTGCTTCATAGCCTGAGGAACCTAACAAGACTTTAGAAATCAGCACCAAATCAAAAGCAGGCTGGGGGCATATCACTTCATCTAAAAATAGTGCTCATAGTAGTTAGACATCACTGAGGACTCTCTTAGTGTCATAAACTTCAGGTTTTTTTTTTTTGTGACCCTTTTTTTTTCCAGCACGCGAGCGACACTGCAGCAATCCAAGTCAGTCATCTATCTGCATCAGGAAGGGCTGAGCTTTTATCCTCCGCCAATTCACCGTGTTCTAATCATTTGATTTCCCACCATGTAATTATTGGCCCATTAGCGTGTTCCCTGCTTTATTCCAGCATCATGATGCTGTTGAAATAGGTAGTTTCCAAACTGCCTTCCCAGTCGTGAAAATACAAACAGTCGGAGTATTACGTTACATTCCTCCTTTTGTGGGGGGAGGGGGGGGGGGTTCACCAGCCCAAGGTAAAACCAAAGCAGGCTCTAAAAGGACAGGCAAATCACATCAGTCAGAGCTAAGCGGACGACAGGGTACCAGACCTATATTTTGTATGCTGTTCACTCAGTACATTTACATGCATGCTAAGAAAATCTAATTCTTGTGTTAGTGTGACTAAAAACTGGACTTTTAAAGTACATGTAAACATGTTAGTCTTACTGAAATCACACTAAATCGAATTTCTCTAAGTTAGACTTAAACACCCAGATAATGTGATTGAAAGTTGATTTACTCCTACATGTATACATTCAACCAGACTCAAACTGGCCTAGGCACTCTGCGCATGTTCCACAGCCTTGGGGTAGTTTCCAAAACCCTACAGACTATTTACAAGGTAATAAAACTGTTACATATATACATGTGCATGTGTGTGCAGACTGGTCTCTGATTGAAAATTTCACTTCACCCAGCTGACCAAAGTTGACTACTTGGGGAAAACAGAGTGCGTCCGTCTTCGTGACATCATTGTGTTAACCGTGGTTTTAAAATATCAAACCATTAAACATATCAATGTGATCAGCATGCAAAATGCTAGTTTATTTCTCTGAGATACAGTATATATAAGAATTCCTTGGTTTCACGATTTTTGCTGAACCTGGCAACACTGAGTACGGAATATAGCAGAGGACCTACAGCACGTAAAAAATGTCCAATTCACCGCTCAGCTAAAGGGCGCTTTGAAGTATGGTGCTTCAAGGTGTTGGTTTTCCACTGGCGTAAAAACTGGTACCAGTGCCGAATGACATCACAATGCAAGGCGGGGTATTATATATTATTATTTTTTTATATTTAAAAAAATGTAGTATTCTATATATAGCATGCAAAACAGGAAACATTTAATCATCTTTGATATATATTGAATGAATGTCGATTTATATACAATGAAACTTGTAATATATGAAATGAAAGCCGATATATATACAACAAAACTCGGAATATATGAAATGAATGTCGATATACATGGAATGAATACCGATATATAATACATATACAATGAAACCTGATATATATGGAATGAAAGGTAATGGAATCGCCGTTGGTGAACAGATCAAGTGAACACTGAAAACTGCCTAAAAAGTTTTTTTTTCATTATTATTCTTTGCGTTTATATGATGAACAATTTCAATCTTTACACAGAATGTCTGTATAATTCATATTTTGAAGAATTGCTGCTCGTGCGCTAAAAGCAAAGATGATATTGAATGAAAAGGCACTGCTTTGGTCAACTTTGTTGGGTCTTCCACTACAAGGCTTGCGATGAGGGGGGCATGCCACTGGGATGCCAGAAGTCTAAACATGGCAGAAAGGGCTTGAGCTCTAGCGCAGTGTCTTTTAAACAATTAAGGTTTTATACAAACTGTTGCCAATGCATGCAGCAACAGCACTGTCATGCCCTGGTCGTCCACTCCTTCCGTGTGCCACACCCCTTCGTTAACCACGTGTGAAAGCTGTTGTTCTGTCATAAAATCCTAGCTATCGAGACGTGCTATCGAGCCTTTCTGTGCATGTGCAGTTCCACCGTCTTGGGATTAGGGTTAGGTTTTGGGGGGTTATGGTTAGGGTTAGGGTAAGAATTAGGTTTAGGGCTATCGATTAACACTACGGTAGCATTTTTCGACAAGGCAGCATTAATCAACAGAACACTCTCATTTCCCTGACTCCCCTTATTCTCTGTCATAGGAAGAAAAGCATTTTGCAAGTTTAATTATTCCTTTTCAGGAGTATCTAGTATAAATTTAAAAATCAGTTTAAAGTTTACCTCCACTGCTTTTACTTGAGCACTGCATGCGGTCTCGAAGACAATCGTAATCATTTTCTTCCTTACCCATTAAAGCAGTCTAAGACGGGTTTGTCATACATTTATGTTTAACTCCTTTCTTGTTTAATAAATACCCCATGCAGTATTTGAAAAATTTCCAATGCCATCATGGCATATTACACAAAATACTTTATTTCTTGTTGTGCTATCCTGACCTTGTTGTATCTGTTCATTCGACCACATCGCAGTTAAAGCTTGTGTCACTTCATTTGTCCACACACCCATTCTTCCTCTTTATCTCCTACTAATAAAGTTAGATAAATCGACCCAAAATATTCTTGTATATTCTTGTATATTTTAACTTTATTTTGAAAGCAATATTTGTTTAACAGTGTCCATGCTTTCTTCCATTCTATATTATCAAATAGGGAAATAGAAAAGAATCTTGCAGAAGGTACTGTCTATTGGCAAAGAGAATTATTAATATGTTTGTACACATCCTTTTTTATTAATTTTATTAGGGCAGTCCGATTAAATGGTGTAGTTCAGCCATAACCGCAGCTCAACATAGCTGTGCATGTAAACGTGCTGAGTGAGGAACGACATCCAGCACATTAGAGGACATGGATCTCTGGGTGGGGGAAAGGTCAGATGATCAAGTCTCAGCTTTCACCTGAAACCAGTTATCCATGATAGAAAAAACACCTCCCCACAGCCATTTATTAAGCCCCCATGCCCCAGCAGACAGGGTTTCATTATGGTTCCTTGAGCCTGAAGCCCATCTTCTTTGCCCTGCTTGCTCCCCTTGCTTTTGTTTTCACGTCACCCCTCCATGTTGAAAAACCTGCTCCCTAAATAAACTCTCCATTCCTTCCTCCATCTCCACAAGGATTTGTTTTCTGACCCAATACTAAGTAAGAGAGGCCAATAAAGGAAAAAGAAAAACATCTCGGTGACAAGTAAGAAAAATTACAACCGCAAGCCTGGATGTGAAATAAATGATTGATATCAACTGAACACCACGTGAGACACGCCCCTGGCCCCGGGAACCTGGTCCACTTTGAAGAATGACATCACTACCTTGGTGTAACCGGTGACTGACAGGGATTACGTCACCCACGGATCCCGTATCGGGTTGCATGCACGAGTGGCTGGTTAGTGGGTTATTGGGGCACTCCGCAATGAACTTTCCAACTTGGTAGAAACAGCCGTGTACGTAATTAGTTAGGATCGGTGTGGATAAAAGCGGTGGGAAGCCGGTAGTAGGGGGTGGGGGCGTGCCCAAGGAGAAGCGAACGTTCACGAACACAAGATAAACGTTCTTTGACTGTATGAACTGTTTGTTCGGTTTGCGAACAGCCATGTAACGTGTGCGCCATGTGAATAACGTTTGTTTCTATAAACTCACTTTTTTGCATTTATGTGTTTTGACATAATAATGTGGCAATATATAAGTACATATTTATTGTAGAAAACTGTTTTTTTTTTTGGTTTCCGGAAACAGTAAACAATCACGCGAACAGTAAAGATTTTTCTCTTTGTGTACTCCATTATGTCAGTCTTTGCACATTTTCCCGCTGGCAAAATATTTCATAGTTCATGACAATAATTTTTAGAATAAGTCTTCATAAAAAATAAAATCTGCATTGTCTGACACGCCCCCGTTTGCCATTTTGAGTGTATAGGTCCGATGTTTCCGTGACATTTCTGCGAGCGACGGGGATTGTGGTGAGCGGCTGGTTGTCCTGTGTCCGGGCTGCGGTACAAGGTAATAAGCAGTGGTGGTTAGATGGTGTGGCTGGGTGCGTTTCTCTTTTTGGGTATGTAAGATCTATCGATCTCTTCTCAGACTGGGTGCCGGGTGACAAGTGTGTCCGGGTTTATGCTGAAGCCTTGGTAGGACGCAGGATATATGATGTCTATAATAAATGTTGAACTCGTATATTTCGTGGGTATGATATTAATTGTGTGCATATGTTTGCAGGAGTTGTCACTGCTGTTTTGCCTTTTTTTTGTAAGATTACGTGGTTTTGTATTGGTATGGTTGTGAATAAGTAGGGGTGTGACTACCAGGGCTAACTGGGCACAGGCTGGTATAATTGGTGTGGGTCCTGAGGGTAGTTCATTGATCTCTTCTCCATCCATAGAGCCAGCGAACGTGGTGCTGGAGTTTTGGGGGTTGGAAGGTTTTCCCTGCACTGCATGGAGTGAATGTGGGGTGAATTTAGAAGCACTAACTCCAGGCTTTGGTTTGCTGTGATTTTTGTGTGTTTAAGTCACACTTGAATATGTGAGCCCTTGGTGTGTGCGTGTGTATGCGTGGTGTTTCCTCTTCCCTCTTTCTCCAGGTAATCGCTTTCCCTGTCTGGCTTAAGGGTGAAGGCGTGATCATAGTACCAGTACCTGGGTTTTGACCTCAACACCTCTCTTGTCCACGCTCTGGTTTTAGCTAGGCTGTGGCATGCTGGTAATTGCTCATAAGCTGGGTTGTTTTAAATATTGTGTTAATAAATTGTTTTAGTACTGGGATATGCGTCTGTGTGTTCATGCCACGTAGCTGCGTGTGGAAATTCTGGGGTTAATAATATACATCCTAAGGGGCAGGGCCTTGGGTGGTGTAGTCTGGTGTCCTATGTGACCTCGCCAGCGCAAGGTTACATTGGCAACATTAGGAATCTGTGAATTGCTGTGTCTCGTTACAGATTTAACGATTAAGGAGCCTCCTTTTCAGGAGCTGGCCTCCTAATTGGGATGGCAGGTGCTGGGAGATGCAGGATGTTTCCCCATGGGCTTACCGTTTGATGGCAGGGGTCAGGGTGTCAGGTGTGGAGCCCCTCAAGACAGACACTGGCTATAAAACACAACTTTAATTACTGTGTTAATATTAATCTGCAGCTGCCTTGACCAGTGTGAGTCACATTTAATGTGTAAACTAATATAATTATGACTGCCTGCGACAGGAAGGCACTTCAGCCTCTAACATTCATTTGTTGTAAAAGTCCTATTAGAATGAATCTGCATGACTACTGTTAACATGAAAACAGGAACACAACACGTCAGGCAGGAGTTACTTCTAATTATGATAAATGCATATAGAACCTTACATGAATTCTGTTCATTTTAAATTGGTAATCACATGATTAACAAGTTAGATCAAAATTCACAAAGGCCCACTGCTGTACATCATGCTTACTGGGGCAGGAGTCTTCAAACTAGGTGGCAGCAACGGTAGAAGCTGTTGACCAAGCAGTAACCACCATAATGGAGATCCAAGCATTGTCCACTGTTTTATGTGTAGCTATTAATACCGCTCCTGTTAGGGATATTCTTTCTCACTAGCATTCCCAGGTGACTTTGTTGTACCTTAACTTCTTCAGTGGTGCCCCTGATGACTTTTTGGACATATCTGAAGTGTTTGTGTCTGTTGCTTTCAGAATTTCACACAGTAATGCTGTGGTCTAGTTCATGCAAATAGAGCAGTGGTTTGAGGTTCGGGGAGATACGACATCACAAAGTATTACTATATGGTTGAGGTGCAAAACAGCTATACCACTACCAGAGGGGGGGTCTCTGGCAGAACCCCCACCCTCCTGTTTGAGTCTGAACACGCCCGATAGTTGCTTTCTCTGCCTGGTTCAGACAATTCAGAACCGTCAGAGCTGATGGATCATATGCTGTCGCTCCTAGGTAATCACCAGCCTTGTTTTCTCTTCTGGGAGCCGTCTATGTGGTGGCTGCTGGGAGAGGAATGCACAGTTTTAGCCATTCTTTCTGTTAAAGATCTTCATGACCTGGCTAGGGAGGCAGATAAAGTTTTTCTAGGCTGTAAAGTTGCTGCGCAGCTGTGCTTATCAATGTCCTACGCCTCCCCAACTCCCAGTTATTGCAGCACAAGAAGACATCATTGTTATGTTTTTACCGTGCTCATTTTGACCCTAAAGCCAGGAACTGGCGTTTGAAGAAGCCGGGAAATAGGAGGGTTGGCGTTCCTTAGCTGTGATGGCCATGAGCCGTTGGGACAGCTCGTGAACCTGGTAAGGCCTCCCATGGGTTCACATACTTCCTGACGGCTGTCGGCAGTACCACCTGCTGGCCCAAATCCATTACACTGTTATCAGTGTCACCCCCTAGACATGGTGTGGGTCTCCATCAGAACATGGGTGCCTCACTTTTGTGTCCAGTCAGACATCGCGTCTGAGCTTTGGGAAGCCATTACCCGCAGCGAATGCAAAGGAGTTCGCCTTCATTGCGCCATAGCTTATCTTCAGATCATCAGGCTGCGCCAGTGACCACGTTGCAGCACAGTTGGCCCCCGTCCCCCATCCTTTCCTGTTAGTGGGGTGTGGGTTAGATGCTTATGCAACATGATGCTCACCGCGGGCCTCTCTGGCCACCTTACAATGGGCCATTTTTTGTCCTGGTGCCTGGGGATGAGTTTTTCGCTGTTGATTTTGGGGCTAAACCGGGCTGCATTTTGGTAGACCACCCGATGATTGCCCCAGTTGTGACCCATTCTGGCTCATTTGTGTGACTCCCCCGATATTGGGACTGAGCTGTGTGCTCCTTACTGTTGTTGGAAAGGATGAAAAAAACAGATGTTAATCATAGATAATGTATTACTGTGTCCATTGGTATTGTAGCACCGGCGGGGCGCATGTCCCAGCATGCCCCACATGTCCCAGCATGCCCTGCGCGCATTTGCAAATACCCCTTGTTGTTATGTTGTTAATATTAATTGTTGTATTTTCCTATAGTCATGTGTGTGTTTGCCCGTGTCTTGTGTGTACCCTGTCCAATCCTCACATTTATTTAGCTTGCAAGCAAGTCTCTGTGTCTTTCTTTGCTCCCGCGATGCCTCAGTCCGCCCCATGCCACAGTATTAACGTATTGAAGGGAGAACCACTGTTAGGTAAGTAATCCATCCATCCATTATCCAAACCGCTTATCCTACTGGGTCGCGGGGGGTCCGGAGCCTATCCCGGAAGCAATGGGCATGAGGCAGGGAACAACCCTGGACGGCGGGCCAGCCCATCGCAGGGCACACTCACACACCAGTCACGCACACATGCACACCTACGGGCAATTTGGCAACTCCAATCAGCCTCAGCATGTTTTTGGACTGTGGGGGGAACCCGGAGTACCCGGAGGAAACCCCACGATGACACGGGGAGAACATGCAAACTCCACACACAGGAGACTCGAACCCGGGTCCCAGAGATGTGAGGCAACAGTGCTAACCACTGAACCACCATGCCGCCCCCTAGGTAAGTAATGCTAAAGCATTATTTATTGTGATTACTTACACTTCTTGCTTAGTTCGTCTGACGATGATCTATTTAGGACAGTTGTTCCTGGTAAAGCATTACGTGATCTGGTTAACCTTGTTTGTCACCAAAACAAATGATAGCTGGGACATGCTGGATGCCTATGACATGTATACCACAGTCTGCACCAAGCTAGCACCCTGCAAAATGGACAGCCAGCTTAATTCGACTTTTTTGTGTGTGTGTCTGTGTGTGTGTGTGTGTGTGTGTGTGTGTGTGTGTGTGGGCCCACCACATTGGTGTTTATGGTAATCCATTTGCAAGTTGCTTATATTAAGTGTAGGAATTATCAGCTCAGGTAAATTGAAATATCTCCACCAATATGTTTTGAAATTAATTAAATTTTAATTAATTATTATTTAAAGCTGATTATTAGCCAATTGCTATGCCGAACGGTCGGCTCCTCCAAACTCAATTGCGGTATCCCTGTGAGTTTGTTAATGTGACACTTAAATGGGATTCACTAATTATCTGTATCACTTAGTAACCTCGGTTAGAAGGCTCGTCCACCAAGCTGCATCACCAGGTAATGTAGACGACAGGTAGTGAAGCTCCCCTCGTGGCCGATGAGAGAGAGTCTCGCAATATTTCAGGTGAGATTGAGGTTTCAGAGCATGTAGCAAGATCGCACAGAGGTAGGGACTATTGTGAGCACTCAATGAACGGAGGCTGAAGTTGTGTAAAAGACATGCCTTTATTCCTAGCTAACACTACAGCTAATATAAGATAGACATTACACCTAACGCAAACAACAAACATGAATAGTCGTGACAACAAACATGAATAGAACAATAACGGAATAGAAACAAACAATGTAATTATGGAAATGCAATGACCGGATTTAAATGAGTAATCTTAAAAGGGAAATACTGTTCTGCAAAGCAAACACAGTTTGTGGAAACATGACCTATGTCTTATAGCAGGTTAACATAACAGCTTAGGTTTTTAGAATAAGACGAAGTTGGTTTACTTGCTTGCAGAGCGGAGGGGGGTGGAGGGGGGGGTCTTGGCAGTTGGTGGCAGAGGCTGATTAGCTGATGGGATGATGGCACTCAAGAAGGCGCGGCCTGGGAGCAGTTATTGGAATGGAGCCCCTTTGGTTCTCTCTCCTTAGGAAGCTTCGTCTTTGTTGCAGTTCCCTGTCTAGCTGGGCCTTCACCGGCAGACTTTAGCAGGGCTTCTTGAGGGCTCCTCTTCTCCTGGGCTGATGTTCTCCGGCTCTCTCTTCAGACTAATGGTCTTTCTGCTCCCCTTTGTTCGGAGGTGCCAGGTTTTTATGGTCTAAAGTTCATGAATAGGGATGACCAGGAACTCGACTGACCATCCATTTGGCGACTTTCGGAAGGGAGTCTGTATCAGTCCTTTTGGGATTTATGACCAGACTGATTCCCCTTTACTGATGATTTTCATTAAGTTGGTGTAACTTTTGATACATCCACTTTCATGGTAACCACTGAGCAGATTTGGAATCAGCAGTGATTGTCCATCAGTTTAACACCAAACATGCTATACCAGCTTCAAAGGTTCACACATCAGATCATCTGTATTGATTAACAATTACTTATATTATGTATGTGACTGACTCACATCAGTATGATACAGGTGTTTTTGGTTGCACCTCAACAGATGTTACACTTTGTGCAGACATTACATCACATATTCACATTAAAAACAGCACATCTTATCCTTAAATAGGTGTGGCCGTTAGTTTGTGGTAATACCAATTTAAGTTGCACATCTGGAAACAACATATTTTGGTTGGTGTGGCTCATCCCGATTGATCTTCTCCGGAATGGATAATGTACACCTTAATTCGGTTATTTTAATATAGCATTGTAAAACACAAAAAGCTTGCTAACGGACCGCCAAGATCAGATAAAGACCACAAAGGAATGTGGAAGGAAGGGGGGGGGGGGTTTTTAAAAAAGAAAAAAAAAAAACCGAAAGTTAGGGAACACTAAAATACCTGGTTTGACTATTC
>JABFEA020000046.1:17831506-17857279 GCA_019775915.2 Cyphomyrus plagiostoma
CCTATGGCTTACTCACTGGGGGCTTTGGGTGGGGATGCTGTAAAGCGCTTTGAGATGATGTAAAGTTGTGATAATGCACTATACAAAAATAAATTTGTTGTTGTTATTATATTCCATTTCTTATTGAATGCAAGATGAAAACAAGTGGTGCCAAATCAAAATTGGAAGACTGATCACCATATTCCATTCCTGGTAATATTTTGGGAGATTGCCATTCCATTTCTTATTGAACGCAAGATGAAAACAGGTGGTGTCATGATTTTCTAATGTAGGAGACCAGCAGCATGAATGATACTAAATTGAGCATACTAGATGTATTTTGATTTAAGTACATCTGTGCTGACTACTGCCCATCACTTCAACAATTATTTATCACAGTTCAACACCAATAAGGAGTAAATGAAGTAGACTGTCCAATGGTATGCATTCAATAAGTTCACTTCTGTTCAATTTTTTATGCAATTCAAACTAGTTAAAGTAGGTCTCTCAGATGGTAAAAAAAAAACATATTCAAGAGAGAGTCAGGTAGAACAAAATATCAGCACAGCCTTGCAGATCACGTTTACTCAAATTCTCCAGAAAATGTGTTGAGAAGGACTGGATATTGAAGCAGATGATGGACATTTGTTAACATCTTAAACTACAATAAATGAAAGATATTCGATAAAAAGGCTGAAGCCTCAATATTTCCCAAAGTGGATATATTGTAATATCTAAATTCCAAAGTGTTCAAAATTACCATACCCTTATAGCCAAAGAGACTTGATTTCATCAGTCTGTTGAATGGTACATTGTGACATGCTGCCCCCTGCTGTATGTACCTGGAATTGCTTACATATGGCTGTTAGTGTTTTCCTTGCTTAAAAGGATAAAGAGGGGTTCTTCGCCAGAGAAGGAAATCTGACTCCAAATTCTTTATTTCACAAAATACTTACAATCATGGTTAATTCCGCTGTACATTATGAACAAAAAGTTTTTTACCATAGATAAAATGCATAGTTTTATCGACAGACATATACACGGGTGTTGTCATGGACACATTTGTCCGAGTACAGGCAGGTTACCGATCCCTGCTTACAATAGTCCATTGCAAAATCTACAGTGAGTAATTTATACATTCATAATATGTTTAAGGTTAGTGACAAACTCCACTAGCATGAATATCGCACAGGCCCGCAGAAATACCGCTTGCTTTCTGTTAATTCGCTTTCAGATAGCTTAGCTCAGGATTCTGTTACATTATATCTTCTCAGACTGCCAGGATAGAGGACAGATGTCTCTGTGACCTGGGAAGAAAATGCCGTGGCTGAAGATTGAGCCACCTGATGAGCAATCATTAAAGGTTTCAGTCAGTCACCTCCACGTACTTTCACATAATTTTATTTCTGTGTTGCCCGGTCATTAATATTACTATAAATGAACTTTGGACCACCATAAAGGGTGATCTTGAAGCCAGTGCAGGAGGGAATGTTGCAGTGTACGTGCAGTGATGTCTTATCGAGTCACATGTCCCTGTCCCCGGAAACAAGCCGGGTCAAAGTGCACAGAGAAGTAAGGAGATGGCCATCGATCACCGGGCCGTCCAAAGCCCCGGCCTACTTTCTGAGGCACTTTTTGGAGTGCAACTGGGCTAGAACAGCATATGCAACATAAATCACAAAACCAAATTATGTTGGGGAATACTTTAATAGACTGTGAGGTCCAGGTGCGTGTCCAGTCAATCAGTTCTGACCCAAATTAAATATTAAACTCATCTAAAGCTTCACTAATATGATAGTGAGACTAGTCCATTTAATTATTCACTTTTGCACAAGGCAACATACAAATGAGGACTAGAGAGCAGGCTCAGCCAGCACCTTTGAACCAATGCAGGTTATTGATCTTGCTCAAATGTCCAACAGGGATATCATAACTCAGCAACAGGATTTGAACCGACAACCTGCAGGAACAGATCACTGACCCACCAAGTTACATGAATTCCACGTAGACTTACCTGCAAAAATAAAAGTTAGTGAAATAAAGAAATGGAAAGTTTAGCCAGGTAAATATAGGTTCTGTCCCATTCAAACCTTATGGATCCTTACACATCCAAGACTACCACTTGTTCTAAAAGGAAGGTTCCTGTGACGTAACATGAATCCCGAATGATTTTCTACACGAAAGTCCTGACAAATTCCTGAGAAATGTTCAGGGCTAGAGCAGAAATTACGCATCTAGCCATGGAAATGCCAGACTGCAGGTAGGAGGTTCTTGCTGAAAAATGAAGCTCTTGACTTTCACCACAAAAAACTTACTGACCGAAACGTCTATAGGACACTGTTCCCTCAAGATAATTCTAAAGCATATTTGAGACAAGTATTAATGTACTTTTAAGGGAGTAGTACTTTATTCTGGCTATATATCCAACTTATGTCTGGTGTCCTTAAGGATGGTGGGACCATGTACACTGATGTTTGAGAAGGTCACACATACGGCCATAGGGGGACACTGTATGGATGTTCTTTTGCAAGATCCTGGATCATTTTCCAACCTTTGTCTTTACATGACTTTGAGTGAACAGCCAGTGAAATTGAAGGTTTGCTTCTGTCCAAAATGTCCTAATTTTTCAAACTTCAGAAATTTCTTTCTTTGCTTTGCCTGTGTGCTGACATCTATAATGAAGAAAGTGTCCATGATTAAGCCTGATTGTTTAATAATTAAGCCTAATTGCATCCTTTATCTATTAGTAGATGCAACATCTTCCTTATTCCAATAATCAGTCAAGCATCATTAACTGAGATGCTTCATTAAGGCATCCTCCAAGGCACTAGTGAACTTTAAATGCATACAGTATACAAAAGCCTGCATTGCAGAAACAATAGCTGCAAATATTTTAATAACAAAAATACGAATGATTAATTGAGAATTGTCTCCTGATTAGTACAAAAGGGGATTTTGCATAACAAAGAGTCCATTGCTGGCATCTCTGAATTCTTCCTGCTGAAATCTCCCTGAAATGTCATCGAGAGTGCACGGGTCACATGGCTCAGCATTCATAATGACAGGATGCACAGAATCTCCCCAAAAGAGCCCAATGATCGGTTCCCGAAGGTTATTTTATCTCAATGCAAGCAGGATCAATCCACAGCCCGATAAGCACTGGGACTCGGCAGCCCCGTGTTTGCAATGGACCAGAGTCCAATAATTTTACAGAGGCCCCTCATGTCAGTACTGTCCCTTCACACACACACACACACACACACCCATCTGTTTATATATTTTTTTTTTATTACTGAGCATCAGCACAGAGGCCCAGTAAAGGAGGTGTGTAGGTACATTCGGGTTCTTCTGATGATGTTCTTTACAGAACTTCAAAGTGACAGAAGCTTGGGACTCAGGACCTCCTATCATTGTGCCTTTACGATGGCAGGCCAGCCGTCTTCTAAAAGCACCATCCAATGAAATGTTAAGGAGATGTTCCCTTAGCAACACATAAATATCTAGTTACTGGGGTGCGAGATATGCAGTAGAAAGAGATATACTGCTTTACTGCCAGATTAACAGTCTCAGAATTAGATGTCCCAGGGCTAAGATTTCTACAGTTTGCAGATTCATAAATCATCCGTTGAATGACTCAACTGTCACCGAGGGATCAGTGTGTTACATGTGTAAGAAATATGGTTCAGTATGGCAGTAAATATTATGTGCAGATCCCTGACAACAGGGAGCAAACTCTTAAGCATTAACCTAAAAGGGAAGTCTTAATTTCCTAACGGCTCCTCTGCCATTGTGGGAACGATTGTTCGTTGATTCATTTGACATCATTTGTAGTACCATTTAAAAAATATATGATTTTACTTTGCTGACCTCCTTGGAGATATAAGTAAGTTTTCACACATCCAGCTCTCCTTGATGGCGAAATAATTATTCTGTTGGCTACGGGGTTCAAACCTACAACCTTCTTGCCTTGGGAACAGATCCCTTACTGGCTGAAGTACCCACAATGTCATGAAAAGGTTGTCAAAGATATCAAAGATAGGAGAATGGATTTTTTTAATTAAACAAAGCTACACCTTAGTGGATACAGAATAGGAATTGCTAAAACAGAAATTTAATGTCTTACTTGTTGTCTATACATCTGGTTCCACTAATGATCAAATTTGAGTGTTTGTGCTTGTTGTGAAAAGCCACACTCTGTGCCAGAGATTCTCCTCCATTCTCCCACGCAATATGCCTTTTTCATAGTTTGCCAGGAAAATTTCCGAGAAAAAAAAAAAAAACAGAACGGCTTCAGTACTGCAGTGCTGTCACCTGGGAGACTGGCCATATCAGCAGCGGATATCCCCACCCCTGTACCTGGGACCGGTTTTATAGGGTGTTGAAATTCAGACGTCTGCTTCAATCTCTCCACACACTGCGCCCTGCGGGACCCGGCACACGCCACCAATCAGCTGTGCGCATGGAGGCACCTCTTGCACTCTGGCTCCTCAGCACCAGCGCCTGCCTTTGTGGGACTGCCGCCAGCGTGAGGTGAGTCTCTGACCCCCTCCTCCGATCCAGACTCAGAAACCCTGTAAAGGCTCATTGTGACATTACACTGTCCTGCCATGGCTGATTAATTCAATGACAGGTAATTCCCGTTCCATTTTATGTTCTCTTACATTGAATATGCCAAGAGACACTCTCTGTGGCAAATGGAAAACACATTTTTCACGTTAATTTCCTCAATAGGCTCTGTATCTCCTTCAGCCCTGAGTAGTGTAGACTATTTATATTTTGACATATATTTTTTTGTGATAATTTCACTCACAGGACCAATGTCACCAATTCTGCTGTCACCCTTCCAGGCTGGAAAGAAAATACTGGTCAGTGTTAGCATCTTATAGAAAATTATAATAGAAAATGTGTTATTTTGTGCTTTTTTGTGTACAGAAAAAGTAACAGGCAGGTATATATATTTCTGGTTGGAGATTGTACTAGGGGCGGCATGGTGGTGCAGTGGTTAGCACTCTAACACCTCTGGGTTCTGGTCTCCGCCTGGGTTTCATGTGTGTGGAGTTTGCATGTTCTCCCCGTGTTGTCGTGGGGTTACCACTGGGTACTCTGGTTTCCCCCCACAGTCCAAGAAAAAAAAACATGCCGAGGCTGATTGGAGTTGCCAAATTACCTGCAGGTGTGCATGTGTGAGTGGTTGGTGTGTGAGTGTGCCCTGCGATGGGCTGGCCCCCCCATCCAGGGTTGTTCCCTGCCTCGTGCCCATTGCTTCTAGGATAGGTTCTGGGCCCCCGCGACCCAGTAGGATAAGCGGTTTGGAAAATGGATGGATGGATGGATAGATTGTACTAGTTTGAGTCTTGCTATTTTTCATGGTTATACAATACACTTTGTTTTCATCTGGTTCCCTGAAATTGACCAGATTTACAACAAGGTCTCTGTCCATTTTTTTGACACTAATTAACCTTCAGAGTTCTATATCCCCAATTTCTCGCTACGTTAGCTCAGAACAGAAAGGGCCCCTGACAGACAGCTTCGGGTGACTGCTGTTTATTAACTGACTCCCATATGGTCTTCTTTCTTTCCCAATTTCTTAAGATTATTTAACGAGATGCTCCTTTGATGACAGTGAGGTTCTGCTATGCGGCTGGACTCCTGAAGGCCAGGCCAGCACTCCACCCCGACAAGGTACTGACCCCTCTTTCCGAGCAGCAATTGCCGCGTCTACAACATGACACCACACGCCAAAAAAACAATCACAAAAAATTTTGCAAGAAATACAGATCAATGCAATATTTGAGTTTGGCTATCAAACTGTCATTTTCTGGGCCTTTGTCTACAATAGCCTCCAAGAAAAAATACTTCACGTTTGATTCACACAGCATTTTGCCAACAAAACTGTACTTTCAACTCTGTTTGATCCTGTTTTACGACCCGTTATGCTCAAACACTGTCGATCAGGAAGTAGGGAATCACGGATGGAGAAATCCAGGTAAATGACCACTAGGATACCTCACTCAGCCATGAGAGCAAGCGATCTATCACCAGAGAATGATGAATGCAGGACCAGCAGCAGCCTGTTCATGCTTCTGCTTCAGTGAGGTGGTGACATAAACACATGCCCCCCCCCCCGTCTCCCCCCATAGAGAATGGCCTGCTGTCCCTGTCTGGGGACACACGTCTCACTAGCACCGTGCTCAGCGTGTCAGGTGACATGTGCGTGGAGTTCTGGTTTCAAAAGCGTGAAGAGAACAGCACGGACCTAAAAATGCTAATACAGGATGATTTGGGGGAGCGAGAGCTCTGGAGATCACAGGGCAGCATGGATTCCACCTGGATGCAAGTGTTTATCCCACTGTTCTATAATGAGATAACTGCCTTTCAGGTAAACTCCCTCAAATTACTATACAAATGACCAGGTATATCTTAGTTTGTGCATTATAACGTGTAAACAGCCCTTAAATTCTACTTTGCATTCATATCGCTAATAAGAGTTCAAACATTCTGCTTTTGACAGACTGTCGACAGCATTATGTCATGTGTCCAATGTGCTTCTTGGCAGGTGATTTTTGAGGCTACTGAGGATACATCTGATGACAACTCTGCAGCAATCGACAACGTCGGAATCCGACGTGGTCCTTGCGGTAGGTGTCACGCTGTACTGCCAGTCGCTTCAGACCAAGACCTAAAAGAGCTCTTCCCATGTCCTTCCAGGTCCATTAAATAGTCTTGACTGAACGGATGGTTGGATGAACCGTTTACAATTTAAATTTGAGACTTAAACTTGTGTTAAACTGGACGCGTGCCTTCGTGTGCCACTATCTGTCTGGCCCAGAGTGTTATTCATAAATGCTAAGTGAACTGACTGTTTTCTGGGCATCTGAGCAGGAGAACAGTGCAGCCAAGGCCTCGAGTTTTGGGCGGACGCCACCTGTAGCACCCGCTGCCACTGCTCCAGCCGGGGGCTGGCATGTTTCCCGGCCGCATGCCCCGCGGAGCACACCTGCGAGGTTAGCGATGGCGAGTGGGGCTGCTCCCCCACCTACAGCACCTGCAGCGTGCACACAGACCCCCAGCAAAAGAATGTGGATGGGGCCGGGTTCCGCCTCGAGGGCCCCTGCAGCTACATCCTGACAAAGCTGTGCACCGACTCGGCAAACCTGCCCTACTTCAGTGTGGAGGTGCAGAACAAGCAGGAGTCCGACAGGTCAGCCTTGGCCATCCAGCAGGTCAACATCGAGCTCTACGGCCTGAGGATTTCCATGCTGCGTGCTGAGAAGCGCAGAGTCATAGTGAGTTATGCCTTTTCCTTTAATGTGAAGCTGATTGATTCTCACCATTATTTTGATGGATTATTCTATTGAATCTATGATACAGTAATGTCACACACTCCAAGAATTTTCATTTCCTGTTCATCAGTTTAGGGTGCCAGCATGGGTCGTATTCTTGCCTCCTGGAGTTGGGGGGTTTGCATGTTCTTTACATGTGATTTAGATTACCTCCCACAGTGAAAAGACCTGCAGTTGCAGCAGGCTAATGAGCATCTCAAAAATGATCTGTTGTGTGTGCCCTGCAATGGATTAACATCCTACGGAGGGTGTGCTCTTTGTTTCCTGTGATAATCCCTGTGCCAAAGACCCTGTGCCCGATAAGAGTTTGGAGGATGGGAGGCTTTGAAGTACACTTCATAGCAATTATTACTGGCGAATGTTTGACGCCCTTTACTTCCACGTTCAAGGTCAACGGGATTTGGAGGATACTCCCATTCAGTATGGAAGAAGACCTGGTGAAAATCCAGCCAAGTGAACATGCCATTACCTTAACAACCGATTTCAGGCTGATGGTCTCATTCAGCACTGAGAGCGCAGTGAGAGTGAAACTGCCCACCATCTATGACCCCAAGATCTGTGGCCTCTGTGGGAACTTCAACCATCTGAGAGCCAGTGATCCCCAGGCCCTGGATACTGACTGGGGCTGGCAAAGGGAGTATGCCACGTGCGAGACGCCCTTCCTTCCTCAGCTGTGCCTCCAGCTGGAGGAGGCCGAGTACGAGAGCGATTCCAGCTGCGGCATCATGATGTCGCGACACGGCCCCTTCGCCGAGTGCTCCTCCGCCCTCAGCCCCGAGCGCCACTTCAGGAGGTGTGTGCTGGACATGTGCTCCACGCATGGAGACCCCCAAACCCTGTGCAGTGCCCTGCAGGCCTATGCCTCGGCCTGCCGCACGGCTGGAATTGAACTTCAAGCCTGGAGAAACTCCTCCATCTGTCGTAAGTCATTTCCTGGATTTTCCCAACCTGTAGTGATAGAGTTTTATAAGCACTTTTAGACGATGCTACAAATGTGTTAATGATAAACAGACTTACGCTGACAATGGCAGTGTGAATTAGCTAGCTTAGCCTCATTTTCTGCAGCGACGTCTACACTCACAGCTAGCTCTTCTGATTGATGCTCTTCCTGGGGGGTTCGCTTTCCTTAGCTATGACGTGCTCCAATAACAGCCACTACACCCCGTGTGCCAGTGGTTGTCCCGCGGCCTGCTCGCCCATGGACGTTCCCTTGACGTGCCCATGGACCTGTGAAGAGTGCTGTGAGTGCCTCCCGGGCTTCCTGCTCAGTGGGGGAAGGTGCGTGGCTCCCAGTGACTGCGGCTGCTGGAGGAACGGGCAGCACTTTGAGGTACCGTGACGACTCCCCGGTTTCATTCTGTATCTTGCCTTTTTACACACAGCGCTACATTGGGTAGTTGGGATGTTTGGGACAACCGCAGGGGTCCCTAATGGAAGCATTTCTTGCCGTTTCGACAGAAAGGAGAGACGTTTATGGAAGGTGACTGTGAAGTCCAATGCCAGTGTATAGGAGGAAGTGACATCCATTGTGTCCTGACATCTTGCTCAAAAGACGAGGTTTGCAAGAGCAGGGACGGCGTGCTTGGCTGCTTCCCCTCGTCCACCGCCACCTGCCAGGCGTTCGGGGACCCCCATTACATCACCTTTGACGGCAAGCTGTACGACTTCCAGGGTACCTGTAACTACACCCTTGCGACCACGTGCGGCCATAGCACGGTGCAGTTCAACCTGACTGTGAGGAATGAGAACCGTGGGAACCCAGCCTGGTCCGCTATAAACTCTGTGGCCCTGTCCATACACGGCCTCCACATAGCCTTGAGGAAACATCGCAAGGTTTACGTAAGTGTCATTGCTTTCGTTTCACTATCCTTTCTTGGGACATTCTGTGAAGAACTGGGTCCCCATCTCGGGGTACCCCCCAACCTTATACCCTATGTTTGATGTAATCTTGTAAATAATGTTGATGTAATGATATATAAACATTATTACTTACAGGTAAATGGTAATTTCGTCAACCTACCAGTGGAGCCAAGTAGTGAGATCAAAGTGTTCCTGAATGGGCCGTATGTCCAAATGGACAGCAACTTCGGCGTGAGGCTCCTGTTTGATGGTGAACACTTTCTGTCCCTGCAAGTGGACGAACGCTACAGAGGCGAAGTGTGTGGACTGTGCGGCACGTACTCCGAGAACCAGTTTGACGACTTTGTAAAGCCAGACGGCGAGCTCGTGAGCAGGCC
Source organism: Cyphomyrus plagiostoma (assembly GCA_019775915.2). Lineage (NCBI taxonomy): Eukaryota > Metazoa > Chordata > Actinopteri > Osteoglossiformes > Mormyridae > Cyphomyrus > Cyphomyrus plagiostoma. Next base: position 17,841,066 of record JABFEA020000046.1, read on the forward strand.
GGATGAGTTTGCGAACAGCTGGAGGACAGAAGATTCCGACTGGGAGTATGTATCCGGGTGTGATGTTTGGTGGTACAGAAGAAAGGGCTTATTCAGTTTGCAGTTTAAGAAACTGCAGTCTTCATAATTGTACACAAGGGTTTAGATTGATTAAACTCCGTAATGGGCAACTGAACCTCACTGTATTGTGTTATGCTGCCCTATTAACCTCCCTGCAGGTGTCTGGCCAATCCGCCTCCACTGCCGAAGTGTGACACTCAACTGGAGATCACTGGTGACCAGCAGTGCAGCATCCTCTTTGAGGAACCCTTTAAGGCCTGCCACTGGTTCGTCAATCCCAAGTTATACGTGACCTGCTGCGTCCTAGATTATTGTGCCACGCTTGGCGACGGCCCTCAGCTCTGCACCTCCCTGGAGTCGTACGCAGCAGCCTGTCACATGGTGCAGGTGGAACTGGGGGATTGGAAGGAGGCCACCATCTGCGGTGGGTAACTGAGCCATGGGGGGGGTCAAAGGTCAATCACCATCCTTAATCATTAGCAATGAAATTCTTCAGCATCCTTATGTTCTAATCCAAAATTTGGGATATTTTGTTCATTCCTAAGTACTCTTAGTTTGTACCGATCCTTTGTAGTGTACTTTTTTTTAAATAGTAGTTAATAGAAATAATAAGTAAGATCACATTTATTGTACCATTACATCACATTCTTTCTGCAACCCTTACAGCTAATTTCACACAAAGACCTACCGATGCAGCCACAACAACTCCTTCCCAGTTTGGTAGGTTCCCCAGTGGTACAACATCTACTTTTTCAAATCATAGATGACCCCTTAAATTCAGCTACCTTGAAAATCGTCTTTCTCTTTAAGATTGTGCCCTGAACTGTAACTTTGAAGAGGGTACCTGTGGGTGGAAACAGCTTATGACTGACAGCTTTGACTGGTCAATATGGAAAGGATCGACAGATTCCAACCACACTGGACCATCCCATGACCACACCACAGGGGGTGAGTAAACAGATCACCAATGCGGTGACATCATAGCCCATAACTACAGAATAGTTACATCACAAGCAAATTTATTGACAACAAAAATAGTGAGAGTGGCTTTTGAGTTTTTTTGTGAATGCCTAATAATTACACTAATTACACTGCAGTAGGCCAATACAGACAGCATAATAATATTGTTCACTTTTCTATGACTCAATATGCTTTCATTTTGAAATACCCATAATAAAAAGTTACTGAATAATCTAAAAACAAAGTTAAAGCCTTCCTGTGGACCATAAAACACTTACATTCATTTTATCAAAAATACTGCTGGGGGGGTATGTAGTTCAGTGAGCTAAGCCTCTGTGGCTGTGATCAGATGGGTATTGGTTCAAGCCAAAAAGTACCAGCTCTACAGGTTCCAAAGATAACTACCTTTCACTGTGACCCTCAAACTTGCCCTCTGCTACGAATCTCTCACGGAGAGCAGGATAGGGAAAGCAAACAGACAATTTCCCCACAGTGATCAATAAAGTATCATTCTATTGAGCCAAAGGAATAATGAAAATGTCAAAGCTATTTTCAGTACTAGAATAACGCATGCATTATACAATGCAACATTTTAGGTACAGAGTCCTCACGCATATTAGTGTATTACACAACTAAATGCATTGCACAAGTGATACAGGCAATAATCTTACAAAAGCACCATGGAGTGCGGCCTGCTGGCTCCTAACCAGCTTCCGTCTCACCTGATCTACGGAGCCCTGCAGCTTCTGACCCCCCATCCCACAGCTGGCCTGGATGTTCCAAGTCTGCTGGCCCAGTGGCAGAAATGTGGCCTACCTACAGCATGCCCTGTAGGTTCCAGCATTGTGTAATATGGGCAGGAAAACGTAGCATCTCTCCTGCTTTCAGTAGCCATGCTGCATAGTGGGTGGAGGGGGAACTAGCTAAGGATTTTCACCACTTAGTGCTGGAGATACGTTTTATTTTGCAATGGTGAACTATTGAGAAGCTGACGACATAAATGTTTTGTGCGATGGGTTGGCACCTCGTGCCGGGTTGTTCCCCATCTTGCACCCATAGCGTCTGGGATAGACTTCAGACTTCCTGCAACCCTGAAAGGACAAGCGGATACAGAAAATGGACAAATGGATTAATTACATTTTTGTCGTAATCAAATAAAATGCAGTTAAATGAAAGAAACGGGAAAAAATAGAGATAATAGAGTAAACAGAGACAAAGAAATGGATAGTGATTTAACCACAGTCTGTGATCAGCTGGTTCTGAAGTCTGATAAGATTACCTGCAGTTAGACACAGAGAACTGTACCACAAGAAAGATTTAGCTGTTTACTTATATGTCACACTTAGAGACATCCTAGAGACAGATCACTTACTTTTGGGTAGGTAAACCTTTGGGCAGCTTTCGGACGTTACGTGTTTCAGATCATTAGTGTCATGGTCGGTTGAATACAAGATGGGATTCTCGTTGTTAAAAATATGGAACGATGCTTAAATGGTAGACGTACTGTATAAGGGTTGAGAAGATTCTGCAGGCTGGAGTGATGCCCTGGACAATGGGTAATGACAAGGAGGTAGTGTGTGCTCATATGTATCCGGTACAGAGAGCACAATCCTGGACAGACAGTGCATTCGACCCCTGGCTGACCATTAAGTTCATTGTAAATAATACTATGGAGGAATAGATGTGAAAACAGCCTACTATTTTATTGCATGAGCACATCAATCTATGTCTGTAACTTCTAACACCCAACACTGTTCATCATCAGAATAATGTCCCTCCACTAATTTCCTTAGAGTCTGACTGTAAACTCTATCATGGCAATAAGGAGATAAATTATGATACAATAACATTCTTAATACATATTGAAAAATTATGAAAAAAAAAACAAATTAATAGTGAGACTGATTAGCATGGCCATGGAATAATATAATAATTATTTTGCTCGTTATATTTTTGGGTTATTAATTAAACACTTTGATGTCTCAATATTCTATTAACACTTATATTAAAACTTTCATCTATTGAAATAATTCTGACCTTTCTTTCTTTGAAGCTGGTGTCTTTGACTGATAGATGTGGTTTTGCCTGGAAGGGTAGAAACCCTTATCAGATGAGGCTGAGCAGAGGAAAGCCTCTGAAATACATTTTGTGCTACACAATTTTCCCAGGACGTGTTATCTTAAACCTGAGTGGCTGTGACCTCATTTTTGCATCCCTCTCAGCTGTAGACTACATGAAATTGTTAATTACTGTGTGAACTAACCCAGTATCGACACACAACACTCGTCATGTCCAGTCGACACGAAACGTAGATGTAAAAGTTTTAGGTCATCTCCTTGTCTCTGTCTACTTTCAGCAACTAACAGGCACCTTGGTGGACGCCTTATCCATGATGCTCTTTATTCCATCAGTACATTTACATGTACTTATTTATCAAATAGCCTTATCCAAAGCAAGGCATGCTTGAGAAACGGGGTCAGGCCTGCCTCTCCGCTGTTGTACTTCAGGGCTTCCACTCTCTCACCATCCCTACCTCTATAGCAGCACATTGTGTCCCAGGTCACCGTCACCCCTTTAAGCACCACTTTCCGCTGACTCCGCAGCCCCCGCTGCCCCTCACACCCAATTGACCATTCAGCCCAGAGAGTTAAACACAGCGGTTGCCGTCTCTCCGTAACTTTCTTGACTTCCTGGTGCCTCACCCATGTAAATACCCTCTAAATCCTCTTCACCGTTCACAATGTAAACACCGCCATTCGGTGTGGGCTGTTTTATCTACTGGGAGTAGGCAAGTTTATATTTATGGTGGATAATGGTTTATAGATGTGATAGATGCTGTGTCAATTTCCTACTTCTTTTGTGATTGTGCCTGCATTCATGATCAGTTCATATGGCCCCAAGAGAAAAGCTCGCTGTGTGGAGGTCACGTGACTCACACATGCTCTCACACCTTCAGTCAATGTTCCTAAATTAGTTGGTGTCTCGTCTTTGGTTGTTGAACAATTTGACACAACAAACAAGTACAGAGCCTTTGGCAGACGTCGAGACAGCACCTGTCATGCCTGCCATAGACAGACCCACTGGGTGTCTCTGTGAATATTTCTGTAACACACAGTCTGCTGTATTATTACTATGCTTAGAAGCTGCATAGAATAGCTAGCTAAACTGTATTACATTATTAATGGATTTTTTCTATTTCAATGTATTTAGTCTTTCAGCTGATTTTATATTTTATTTGAAAGGTGTGTGGTGACTATGATTCTGCAACTAAGGTCCTAAGATGTCTGTGCATGTGCATGCATCTGTATGTGTGTGTGTGTGTGTGTGTGTGTGTGTGTATGCCTTACCTTATGGGGACACAATGTCCCCACAAGGTGATACATACCCTTTTTTCCCTTACGGGGACCAATTTCCTGGTCCCCATAAGGGAAAACTCAATTTAATAAAAAACTGTGACTGCAATGAAAAAACTAAAAATACAAAAACTCTTGTATTTTGTTTGCTTACTTATGGTTATGGTTAGGGCTGGGTAGGGCTTAAGGTTGTTGTAGTTAGCGTTAGCATTTTTCCCATAGAAGTGAATGAGCAGTCCCCATAGAGTTATGTTTACCTGACATGTTCATACGTGTGTGTGTTTGTGTGTGTGCACGCGCTGCTGTTTCACAGGAGGGTATTACATGTACACGGAGGGCAATGCGGCTCACTACGGAGACTCTGCTCGGATGCTCAGCCCGCCCTGCCAAGCCACAGGCCCTGTCTGCTTGCAGTTCTGGTACCACATGTACGGCTCTGCTAAAGCTATGGCCCTCAACCTGTACCGTTTGAAGGGAGCCTCAACGGTCAAAATTTGGTCAAAGGTTAACAACCAGGGAGACCAGTGGAATCAGGCTGAGGTAGAATTGGACGTTTTGAATGAGTTCCAGGTAGGCATTCCCTAGATGCCTATAATAATATAAAAACCAATGAGACCCACCCCCGCTTCCTGACATATTTTCTGTTTCAGGTTATATTTGAGGGGATCAGAGGCTCAAACTATGAATCTGACATGGCCCTGGATGACATATCCATACACCTGGGACCCTGCTCAGGTGGGACTTTGATACAGTCTAACACAAGCTCTCTGTGGGGGTGTCGCAGCCTGGGGATATTCTTGTCATACTCAAAGAAATGGTCTGCTATGAAACTTCCTGTCACACCAGGCCTATGGCTCCTGCTTTCTTGCTTTGACAGGGTCTTCCGGCACTGGGCTGGACTCTACAGCTGACATCGGCCTCAAAGAGTCAGGTGTGCCACCAACATAATACTCACGTTACACACTTTATTCAAAAATGCAGTGGCTCAGGTTGGCTATATTGTAAGTTATAATTATATTTTAGAAGTAGTGATTCAGTTGATTCTTCTAAACAGTCTTAAAACGTTATTTAAACAAGCTTTTAGTTAGATTTTTAGTTCCATATTACGTATTTTATTACACATGTATAGTGAGTTTTGACTATTTTTGGCTTGTATAGCACTGTGTGACTGTTGTCTGTGAAAAGCGCTTTATAAATAAACTTTTACTTACTAATGGATTGTTATTGGTGGTATCACAGCATCTGGAGTTTTACAATCAACATTCTTGGCAATATCCGTTAATAATCCATGTTGCTACATCACTTTCCTTAATCCTGTTTTTGCCATTGCAGACTGTAAGCTCGACTGTAGCTTTGAAGATAGCCTCTGTGATTGGAATCAGCTGTTGACAGACAGTTTTGATTGGACGAGGCTGAGAGGGTCCACGCCCACTTCCATGACAGGCCCATCATTTGACCACACTACTGGAGGTGGGCAGTTAAACCGGTTTCACTGAGTCAAATCAGTTGTGTTATACTAAACGCAAAACATCAGGATACTTACCAGAAACACAAAGTGTTTCCAATTGGCATTGCTGTAGCCATTGTTATTCTGCAATCATTGTCAGGTTATTAACTTCTTGACTTAAGTACTGAAATGAGAATACAGAACAAATAAAAGCACAATATTAACTGGCCCATGTGATGCCCCCATATGTGCAGATGGATACTACATTTACCTTGAAGCCAACGGCCCCTACAATGGGGACACAGCACGTTTGCTTAGCGCAGAGTGCCCAAAAGCAGGCCCGCACTGCTTGAGGTTCTGGTACCACATGTACGGCACGGCTGACACCATGGGCCTGACCATCTATCTTTTGGAGAACCAAATGGCAGTGAGGGTGTGGTCTCTGCGAAACAACCAGGGTGACACCTGGTATAGTGCACAGGTAGAAGTAAGAACTTCCGGAATGTTCCAGGTAAGTCTGTCAGCAGAACTGCTTACACCACAGCCAGTAGAACAAGATATGCTGCATATTGTTTTTAATTAAATCTCTTTATGAAAATCGCAAGTGGTAAGCTGTTTTTATTTTTCTAGATCATTATTGAGGGTCGCAGAGGGACAGATGAACGGTCAGATGTTGCACTGGATGATGTCTCGCTTTCTTCTGGAAGCTGTTCAGGTATTACTAATATTTTTTGGACTCCAGGCAGCAAAAGCTGACATTAGAAGCACAAATTAGCTTAACAGGAAGAATGTTTAAACCATGTCAACTGTATCCTTACAAGACAGTGATATTTCTAGAAATGACAAGCATATATTTTAGTGCGCTAGTGCAAGCCTCTGCCTCTTGTATTAAACTGAAATCAGCAACGTCGGTAGTGGTCTGTGTTTCAAATGATGTCTAATTTGACTGCTATATCATCTACAGAGCCACCTTCTCAATTCCCAATAGTTCCTAGTACCACTACAGGACGTGTGACCTCGACAGCTACACATCCACCAGTATACACTACTGATCCACAGTGGCTAGCAAATACTACCCAGCTAGCACAACTAACATCGACGACCACAAAGTCAAGTCAAGTGGTGCCAGACACCACAGAGTTCACAAAAGGACCATCAGAGACCATAATGCCAACAAGGCCAATGGCTAAGACTACAACAGCAATGCAGCTACCAGAATCAACTACAAGGAATACAACAGCAGTGATAGGGACCACAGTAACACCTACACTGACAGGTGACACACACAAATTACACATTTGTACTTTGACCTGAAAGTTCACATCTTAGCTCTTGATGATTTGTAGTCTAAAGAAAGTTGCCATTGCTACACTGTTTTCTCTCAGGACCCACATGCCCTATGTTCAGCCATCCCTCCAGTTGTGTACCCGTCTGCCAGCCCACGTGTGAAGACCTTCATAGCCCGACCATATGTCCCAGCAGCTTTCCCTGTAGACTAGGCTGTGTATGTGATCATGGCTATGTGCTCAAGCAAGGCCAATGTGTGCCCATCACAGCCTGCGGGTGTCTCGATGAGAAGGGTAACAGTCACCATGTAAGTACACCATGTAACTTAAGGAATATTGAAAGGTGAAAAAGCTTAAATGCAAAAGTAGTTTGGATGGTATTGATAAACATATGTCTTTTGGCTTCTTCAGTTTGGTGAGTCCTGGCTCACCAATCACTGCATCCAGAAGTGTAGGTGTGAGAGAAGGAACGGGAAAGGGAACATGATTTGTAGAGACCATGAATGTGACAGTAATTCAGTGTGCTACCTCAATGACGAAAGGAAGTTCGAGTGCAAGACAACACGTATGTCATACTCGTGTTCTCCCCAAACGAGCTTGATGGGCCGAAAGGCCTCTTCTTTGTAAATTTCAATTTTTTTTGCTTAGATGACAGCATTACACCCATTTCTCATCCACTCTTTGGTTTCTGCATTTAGGATTCAGCAAGTGCTCCATTTCCAAAGCAACCAAGACCTTTGATGACCTGAAGCATGGGTTTGAGTGCAAGTACTCGTATATCCTGGTCCAGACCATGTACAACATGGGGACATTGCCACCAGTCTACATTGAAGGCAACTATGAGCTTGTGACAGATGACAAAGACCACAGTGGCAATGGCAAAAATAATGACAGTAGCGAGGAAGACAGCAGCCCTGAGGGAGATTACAACAGTGAAGAAGACGACCATAATGGGTTGAGAGGGCTGAAGATTAGGGTGTACCAACACACCATAGAGTTTATGTCCAAGGGGAAGCTGAAGGTAAATATGCTGTTTTGACTTATAAGACTTTTAACAAACTATCTGCTTGTCAGCTTTATGTGTCCTAAAGAGAGCAATGTGATTAATTAAACCAATGTATCCCATTCTGGTCCTCGGGGACCCAGAGAGTCCACGTCCACGGAGGGAGCAAGAATGTAGACTGTCTGCCAGGGAGCCTGGAGGGAGCAAAAACATGGACCCACTGTGGGTCCCTGAGGATTGGATTGGGAAACATTGAATTAAACCATAAAACGCAACATAAGGAGTGATAAGGAAATGATTTGCAGCAATGAGCTTCTAAACAAAGACGTCTAGAAGTAAATGATAGTCACACAAATCAACCACTGGAATCCTCCTGAAAACAGCACAGGGGCTTCAGAACACTTCTCGTGTTTGCTATAGATCTCTTGATTGCTGTTGCTTCTTGCCTTGCCTCGGTAAAATCGAACACAGCAAAAACAAACACAGGACGCTACACCTAAATGAGCAGATGATCAATACCTGAGCAGTCAGCAGATCTGGCAGAAAAGTGAGATAACAGGAACGTTATAAAAAGCATTTGCGACCTTCTGTTTATTACAAACACTGGAATGTCCACCACTTTGATCCTGCCTTGCCACTTACTGTCCATCCACCTGGTTTACAGCTTGATGGAATTAAGGTACACCTGCCTGTTTCCACCGGGGAAGGGCTGGAAATTCGCAAGCACTCATCTCGGACTTTCCTGAAGACTGATTTTGGCTTGTCGGTGGAGTATGATGGTTCTGGAAAAGCAGGTAACAGAAGAAGGTTCACGGAAATCTTCAAACATGATGTCTATGCTGTAGGCTATTTGGACATAACAGACATTCCTTACTTAACAAGTTTTATTCCTATGACTCGGTCATTAAGCGAATTGGTCGATAAGTGAGGTGTAAAAGTGTAAAGGAAATTTCAACTTGATCACTTTGCATAACTCCTACATATTACACAACATAAAGATACAATTAGCAAAAAGAACAAAAATGTTCTGCCAAAAAAAATTGTGGGAACTTCGGGAATAGACTGAGACTGAAAAAAGCAAGATGAGATGCTTGACACTGACACGCTGTGCTGCTATTTCCATGGCCAAACTTCTCGTACAGCATATGAGGTCATAACTTTGTGCAGTTGTTAAACGGGCAGGTTGTTAAGTGAGGAGTGCCTGTATTATTCCAGGATGATACATTTTCCAGCATTAATGGGTTGGAAAAAGGAATGTATTTTTGGTGTTTAACTTTTATTTATAGAAAAATAACAGACAGAAAATGAAGTACAAAACTACAAGCAACACTACAGAAACTAAACTTCATTCTGCTTTTGCGACTTTGCAGAGATAGTCCTCCCATACACTTACAGGAACACAGTACTGGGCCTCTGTGGTAATTTTGATGGCAAGAAGAATAACGACCTGATAAAGCCAGACGGCAACCAGGCCACAAATGTCACAGAGTTTGGGGACAGTTGGAGGGTGACTGCAAGGAAGGTGCCAAACAGATGGAGGTACTACATACTGCCCACCAGGTTTGCGGAAAGGGGCAGACCTGTGGATTAATGATAACCTGGAAATCTTAAAAGCCATAGCTTAGGTTACGGTTTTCGAACCCAAATAACACTTTACATTAACTGCACCTTCATTATGCATTAAATACATATTCATAAAACATTCATAAGCAGCATATAAATATACCTTAGCGTCCTAGCATACCTTGACGGGTTTCATATGCATTAACACTGGTATTTATTTAATACTTGTTGATTTTTTAATGTATGGAATTTATTAAATCAAGCTTTATTTTTATGTCTGTTTTATTCATGTTACTATACTTTAAGTTTGCAATTTTTTACAAACTTCACAAGTACCGAAACTAAGAACAACGTTATCCTTTAAAATAAAGTCCTTTCTCCTAATGGTTTGGTTTATATAGATTATACATTTTAGGTGATATCTATAAACATGCAGCTGACTTGCTGATAATCATTGAAAAGCTGCCCGTACAGATAACGACGCTAGACAAATGTTTAACACACTAGCAGAACTCGTACTCGACATAATACATAACCGGTTTGAAAATGGTTTGTTCAGTGTTCTGTTACTTTGTTTGTTTAGTGTGTGGACTGGAAGCATATTGATTTATTACGTTTAACTGTATTTATCCAAAGTTAAATGCTTTTTTTCCATTTTGATCAGAGAGATTTAATCATTAACCTGACATACACCTGTTTAGAAGTTTTATAACTGTCATTACCGTTGGTGAAAGTGGCAGCGCGGCAGCTCTTCACAGTTACCGCTATGCAATCTATTCCAGAGTATTTCCCCTGGTGCACAGCAGCTCCGGTGTGTCGGAGGTCAGCCCCGCGGGGAGGGAATAAAGCTGCCGGCGGCTCGATATTTCTGAGAATCTCTCCCGGCCCCTTTTTCAGCTCCAGATGCAGCATTTGGAGGAGATAATCAGGATGCGCGCTTTTCTGAGCCACTCTGGCACACAGAGCGGGTATGTTGGTTCTCCCCTCACAGGATGACGCCGCACAGCCTGCCCGCAACCCTGGCCACCGTCTGCACTCGAGCTGCGCCACGCTGAAGCCTGTCACACACATGACTAACACACAACTATCACCTGTGCTGCAGTCTTGATCACCAAATGAATGTTTATTAAATCGTCATTTACTTATATTCAAACTGTTTCTGCCCACAGAATTATTTTGGGCCACACTAAAAGATGAAAAGGTACCTTTGTAACTGGAATACTTTCTCACAGTTTTTCTACTTCACACTATTTGCTAGGACACGCGCGCGCGCGCGCACACACACACACACACACATACATATAGTTTAGCAGTTTAGCCATCGAAACCAAATTTGCCTGTCAGTTACAATGAACCTGAACAATTCAATCTAACCTAATATCTGTTTCATCAGATCAACAGTAGTTTTTTTTGTTTTGGCAAATGGTCATAATTGCTACAGTCATGCACTTATCTACTTCTGCTGGACCTTTTGATTTTAGAACTTTGGTTTTAGATTCTTTACCTGTATGAAGCAGTACTGAAGCATAATAATGTTTATTAAAAATTCTTCAATATTGGTTGTTCTCTTCCACGCCTTTGTTGGGGGGGCAGAGGTACAGGTATGTTTTCCTGGGCTGTTGACTGGAGAATGCCTCACTTGACAAAGCCACGGGGAGTCGGATGGGCGCTCAAGATGTTATTTCATCAGCGACCCCAAAATTACTTACTACGCCCCTGTGTAAGCGCCCCTGTGTGACCTACCGAGCGGTCAGTTTTGCATCATGTGCTACACCAGAATGACTGTCAAGCTCTTTTTTACAAGCTGCCAAATTTTACCAATAAATCTACACCAAATAGTGTACAAAATGTCAAGAAATACAAGATGCAGTTTTTTATACGATATTCTAAAATATTATAATAGATCATTCCTTTACTTTAAATATGTACATTGATTACATATCCATAGGAAAATATGACCTGCACTCCAAAAGAACTGAATGGTTATTTGATTCCTGCATAAAACTCAAGACTCACAACTTATACTGTCCTCAAATCAAGGAAATTCCTGTCATGAATGGCTGTCTCCTGTCATTGTTTTTCTTTTTCTTTTTAAAAGCGTTACATCAAGCTTACTCCTATAGCCAATAGACTGTTATACATTTCAATGAAACCCAGACAGAAGGATAGGTGAGTTGTTACATAAAAATACTCATTCGATTATTATGATTTTGGGTTAGATTAACTACGTAGGTAGGTAGCTACTGCCATCTTCTGGGAGAAAAGGGTAAATGGAAGTATAGAAGTAAGGATCGAAAAAACAGCTACAGACGTGAGTGTCACTAAAGCAACAGAAATAGTATTAAAGTGTCACGATGTGTAATAGTAATTGTTTCTTTGTACTTTTCAATTAGCTACTCGTTATTTTTTCTTTATCTACGACCTGACACCTTTGTTCACTTTGTTCACTTTGATCGGCGTATTCACATTGATCCTTATCGAACACTATCCATCTTTTTCTTTGAAATCAGGGAAACACCGTAGGATCGTAATGATCACAAAATCTCTGTTAAACTTGTAAAACTGTTGTCACCTCGGTGGGCTTCCCGTGGTTGATTTCTCTGACCGGCGGCAGCAACAAATTTTCGTATCAGGCTTAGCGTCTGAACGGTAGCAAACTAATTTTTAATTTTATTAATTGGCTACATTTCTGATACCTAAACTCGCGCGATACTTCAGCGATTAACGTTAACTTTTTACTTTAGGGGACACAATTGCTTAATAGTAATTCAGTTACTAGTGAAGTACAAATCATGAATAAATCATAAACAAATATAGTCGCTACTTAAGATGGAGGATGTTTCGGGATTCATTAATGATGAACAAACAGACATCAGTATTTCACTTGTGTTACTCATTACTTGTTCCTTAAATAGTTCCTTTTTAGTTCCCACAGAATAACAGTTTTTTTTTACAGTATAGTAATATAGTGACTACTTGGGATGAATGATGCGACACAATTTATTAACGGTGAACAAACATGAGATTAGTAATTCACATGTGTTATCCATTATTTGTTCCTACAGTACTTCCTTCAGTAGTTCTTTCCAACTTAAAGGTTTACAGAATTGTATAGTATCAAATATAACACTTGCTTGAAATAAAAATGTGACAATTCATTAACGATGACCAAAAATGGCATCGATTTGTAGCTAACACTTAGTCAATGGTTAACATGTAATTAATAGCATAATACTACATTACTGTACAGTGGTACCTTGGAACATGAACTTAATTCCAGAATTTCCAGAAGGCCAGTTGAGCTGTGATTTGGATGAGGTCAAATATCCATCCATCCATTGTCCAAACCGCTTATCCTACTGGGTCGCGGGGGGTCCGGAGCCTATCCCGGAAGCAACGGGCACGAGGCAGGGAACAACCTTGGATAGGGGGCCAGCCCATCGCAGGGGAGGTCAAATATTCCCTTAAGAAAACATGTAAATGAATTTAATCCCTTCCAGACCCCCAAATGATTAATCTACCTTATGATAAAAAGCATTAACAATCAATATAAATCTAACACACACATGAAAAGCACACATACAAAAGCGATAAACATGAAATAAATGACAACCCAATACGAGAGCTGACACAAGTTACTCTCACTCCTTTCCTCTAGGTTTGCTGCTATCGCTGCTCACATTCTTAGGAGCCATGATTACTGTATCACTAAATGTACTGTAGATAAAGCACAAAATAGTCACACTGAACACAGGAACACAGCTTTCGCATGTCAAACTGACAGCGATTCATAGGCCTCAGCATCCCAAAAGGTCTGCTTGCCTTTGTGTCAATCGGAGATGCATCTTGATCTGTACAAGTTTTAGCAGGTCTGTTTTGTTTTGTTCTGTTCCGAGTTTCGACGCATACAAGTTTTAGCAGAACAGTCGAGGTCCATGATTTTGGTTGAGGTGCAAGGCGAAAAAATTCAACAGGGCCATTCGATGTCTGAGGTGGTCGAGGTAAGAGGCATTCGAGGCATTCAAGGGTCTAGTGTATTTGTATCCCCACAAGTAAAATGTTACTGGAATAATCAATCTATGCCAACACAAAACCGTATACTGAGTCACGGTCGCCTCCTAGGGGAGGATGATGAAACTGTCCCAGTTCCTACCACAGACGTTCACCATGCTTGATCAATACATACAGACATGCATACACACATATACATGTATCTTAGTTAGATTAATACAATTAGCTGAGTGACACAAAATATATGACCTCATCTACATTGTCTGAAAAAAAGGTACAGTTCCCAAGGTACAAACAGCATTAATGTGTTCCCAATATACAAAATTGCTCTGAGTCCATTTCTGTACCTTAAAAGGTACATTTCTGTACAGCTAGGGTACAGCTGGCAGACCCTTGAGGGTACTGCTCTAGTGACAATTAATTGTACCCTCAAAGTTACATATTAGTACTTTTTTCTGATTGTATATCTATAAATAACTTTCAATAAATTATCAGTAACAGATTCACATACTCAAGCTTACATACCCGAATACTGTTTCATTTTGAATAGAAACTTGTGAACCAAAATACAACAAAATACATCTGCCAAGGATTTTAAAAATGAAAAATATATTAGGTATCACTACTTAAATTTGTATGTATAGTACACAAAATTTAATGTGCTGCAAAAACAAATACACGTATGCTATAAAATTATATTTTAAAACAAGCTGAAAGATGGGTGAATAAATACAAGCCTTGTTATAAAAATATACAATGCATTTTTCTTCATATAACTTGCATCTATAGAATTTTTGAAGGTCAAAGAGCCAGAATTTAGTAGATAAACACATCAAATCCAAACATGACTGCTTGCCCAGTCTATGGAAAAGACATTATTTACTGGTATATAGTATATTCACACCAATAATTTTGAATAGTAATCATGCAATAAAAGCACACAAAAGTTTCAAATACTCTTTAGGCCTTCACAAGTATTCTTGGAAAGATTTCTGTGAATTAGCAGATCACCACCTGAATCACCTGGCTTTCACCGAATGCTTTTTTCTCCTGTTCCCACAATATAGCATGTCATACACGTGTGGAAAAAAAAGCTGAGGGAATCTCCAAAAGGCCCTTTGATCCTCACGGTTTTCAGATTTGACTAATATCTGAATAATAAGTGTTTAGGGTGTGCTCTCGTCTTCAAAGTCAAGCTTCTCCACCAAGGAGTTCTGGTTGTATTTCCCAGCCGACGCGCTGGCATCACCAAACTCCTCGTAAGGATCCTTTTTGCCCTTGTCGTGACCCGCAAAACTCCGGAAGAGGGTGAGAGCCAGAAAGGAGTAGAACAACAGGACAAACAGGATGTAGAAGTAGGCATTGTCGTAAGGCTTGGTGCTAACCTTAGCCTCAGGGACAGAGGTGACGTTGCCTGGAGCCTCGGTGACATGGGACCCCACCTCGTCTTGAAGGAGCTTCTTACACTCAGTGATGAGAGTGAGGAGCAGGGTGTGATTCATGGTAGTGGAGTGAGGGAGCAACAGGAGAGCCACCAAATACCCTGCTGTGACTCTCCAATGCCTTGATAGGGGGGTGGGGGATGCATAGTTAAGATTAAATTCCTGGAAGTAACATGCTCACTTTCACAAGATAGGGGTGCAATTTGTGCTACGCAAATTGCAGAGACCGCTATCACAATGTAACCAGGCTGATTTATGATTATTTTTAACTGCACCAAATCCAGATTCAGGCAGAGGAACATTTCATTTTGGGTTAAAAATGTGTCCTTTCACACTGGGCAATTTTTCACACTGAAGTGTTTCACTTGCCTGTGCTGTCACTTTAAGGAAGTGCAGCTTTCACCGTCATTACTCACCCAGTATGAACTGAGAGGTGTGCTTTACTTTATCAGCTAAGACAAAAAATCTATTTTCAGCACGCAGAACAAATAGCTAATTTTACATAGTGCAGTTACATGTACACAAAGATATACAATTAACCACCTAGTCTTTGGGGAAAGACTGGCATATAAGTAAATAGATGTCATTTCAGAGTCATGTGTTACGACTAGGACTCTCAACATTCGGGTAAAAACCCACTTTTTGATTTTCACATTTCCAGTTGCTCCATCCAGAAATTCTACAAATTGTTGAGGTTAGGGATGTGGGAGAAACTGAGATTAGATGGAGGGAGGGGTGATGGAAGTGTTTGGGTAATATATGTCATTCCAATAGCATGTTTTCTTAATTTGTTAATGGAATGAAAGACCTGTGTGCATGGAAAAGAAAAAACCTACAGAGGTATTATTTTTAGCTACAGTGGTACCTTGGTTTGCAGGCATAATTCATTCAGGAAAGGTGCATGTAATCCAAGCACTGGTATATCAAAGCAAATTTTACCATAAGAAATAATGGAAACTCAGATGATTCGTTCCAACACCCAAACATTTTCATATAAAAAATTATCAATACAAAATCCATCCATCCATCCATCCATCATCTTCCGCTTATCCGAGGTCGGGTCGCGGGGGCAGCAGTCTCAGCAGGGAA